>CM042145.1:88582897-88615397 GCA_023376005.1 Doryteuthis pealeii
TGAATAAAGGAAAGGAAGGAATGAAGGAATGAAGAAAGGAATAAAGGAATGAAGGATGTAATAAAGGAAGGAAGGAATAAAGGAATGAAGGAAGGAAAGAATAAAGGAAAGAAAGAAGGAATAAAGGAATAAATGAAATGACAGAATGAAGGGATAAAGGAATGAAGGACTGACTGAAGGAAGGAATAAAAGAATGGGTGGAATAAAGGCAAGGAGACCTAAACAGAGCTGGTAGATTTTCCAACTTGGAATAACAAGGTCCCAGGTTCAATACCAGCCCTCACCAACTCTACATACGAGTAGCACAGGAATTTTGGGCTTGGTAACCTTCTTGTCAAACTCATGAGCCTTCATATTGTAATCGGGGCCTTCACAGAACTTTGAACCAAATTCAATTATTCAATCTATAGTGGTAAACTGTTCTCATTCTGTTAATGATGACCGGGTACAAATGTTAAGCTGTGTTAAGTATTCTGTGTTATTATCACCCTAAGCCAGGATTGAACCTGCAGCCTAGAGATGCTTGTCACTTAAAACTGTATTAACTCAACTCTGTTGCGCCATGTGTCCAACTGGAAATGGATTTGTTGTTATGTTATCTATTTCTTCCTTTGTACAATTTTCAGGGTGTTTATTAAATAAAATTAGTAACATCAGTATAAGGCATCAAGCTTTTCTTTCCACGGCTGGCAGGTCGCTACACTAACCTAACAGACAGTTGTAAGTTCAATTGTTGCATACCCTTCTCATTGCTTACTTCTTACTTCTATTCTTCTTCTGTTCTTCTGACATCTTAAGTTCTTCTAGGTCGCTTCTAACGTCTGGACTTCTCTTGGGGACTTTGTGTCTGGTCTTCCATTGGGGATTTCTCTTTATCAGAAGCCCTGTGTCATTGTTAGTTTTTAGATAATAACACAAGACTTCGATTTACTTTGATCATATTTTATTCTCGAAATCCCCCACCAGACTACCTGCGTAGATCGAGTCGGAGCGTGTATAACACGACTCACCACCGTCATGGTTTCTTGCCGACTGACTAAAATCTATTTCTAATCTAAACCGGAAGAGGGTCTTCTCCACCGATTCTCACGGTATCCACTGGAAGGAAGGATCAGGACAGGTCAAGCCTTGTCATTCAAATCCTTCAAGGCCATGGGCTGCAGCTTATAATGGCCATTTTGATTTCTACACTATTGCACATAAATATTAGGTATCTAATAATTATGTAACACAATTCCCATTGGGTATCTTATACTTCTGGCCTTGTGCCAAACTTAGCTAATGAGCAGCAATCTCCAATATGAAAACCTTTATAAATCATAAATCATATGTAATGGGAAATACAGTATTCATTTATCTAATTGATTTAAAGACTTGAGCAGCCACTGAAAAACCATAAAATATTCAAATGATTAAACTTTAAGATTAATCGTTAGTTAAAAGCAGTGATTGCATTGATTTTCTAAATGGAACCAGATGGCACCTTTCCAATTACAAGAAAACGTTATTTGATGTTTATTGATTCAAGTGTGGAGGATGTGGAACGGAAAATGTGGGATAACCAAGTCTAATGTTTATTAATCAATGTGTTGCATAACCCTTACGTTATATTCAGGGTTTATATTGCAATGCCGTCACACTCACTTACAATAGGCCTCATACACCAGCTGAAAAGGCAAGTCTGGTTCAACAAATGAGAACTAAATGTAAAGTATAACGTGCCATAGTACTTTTAACACTCCTACATGATACGTCACTTTCGCAGTATGTTAAAAGTCCAATGGTGGCAGCATGTTTCAAACAGGGCCATCCTGGAGAGAACTGGATTCCCTGGTATGAACGAAATACTTGTCCATAGCTGTTACTTTATGATTTCAAATTCCACAATATTCTAGAACGCTAACCCAACCACCTCTACATCTTTACAGATGGCTCTAAGGACAATGACAAAACAGCATGTGCAGCTATTTTAAATAAGAAAAATTGTAAGAAAAGCTCTCCCAAATGAAAGTTCCATTTTTTCAGCTGAAACCCGTGCAATAGATCTAGCATTTGACATAATCTATGAAAATAACCACAAAAAATATATCATCTTCTCAGACTCGCTTTCTGTCCTACTATCATTAAGAAATAAAAACTGGAAAACCCTCTCATCATTAAACTCCTGAATAGATTAGACTTGATGTCTAATTCTAAGGAGATTATGATATGCTGGATCCCAAGTCATATAGGAGTGAGGGGAAATGAAAGAGCAGACTCCGCAGCCAAATCGGCTCTAGATTTGATCCCCGACAATTTAAAGATACCATATACTGATTTGAAACCTAAAATTAATAGATTCCTTCATACAAAATGGCAAAAACACTGGAATAACAACATCCACAATAAACTCATCCTAATCAAACCCACTTTGGGAGGCTGGAGACCAACTTTAAGGAAGTCTAGAAAGGAACAAGTCATTGTATTTCGATTACACATGGGTCATACAAGAATAACACACTCCAATATACTCAAACAAGAACAACAACCACAATGTGGAACATGTCAAACACCTTTGACAGTTAAACACTTATTCATGGAGTGCAGATTTCTTGCTCACATCAGAAACTGTTATTTTAAAGCAAACAATATGAAAGATCTGTTTGAAAATGTCAACATGGAGGATATTCTCTCCTTTTTGAGGGAAATAAAATTATACCATAGAATATAGACATGAAATAAATCAATACCATACAACATAATCCCCAATAATGTTCACACATTTTTTATACCAATTATTAAAAAGTATAAATATAAATACACGATATGTATAACTTCCTAACCGTTAGGCATGACATAACCCCAGTCAGGTTGATATGCCGTTAAAATCAATAAACAAACAAACTTAACTTCTTTGCTATCAGCTATTATAATCATCCTTTAGGCTTTAAGCAAGAGCGCTTGTCCAGTGGAAATCCTTGATAAAGTATACTTTGGTTCTTCTTAGTATCGTAAGTTCCTCCTCAATGATTGCAAGTAAACTGTGGCAAGTATCAGTGTTTAAGTAGTGAATCAGCCACACATTATGGCTGTTGATTGGCTGGAGGAATAAACCATGGCTAGTCTATAGATTCAGGTTGGGAATTGGAGCACACCTTATATACCAAAAATTCCAACATCATGCGCATTATCTGAAATGAACTTAATTGTTATTAAGAACACATTTTATGATATTTTTGTGTTAAAGCATGCAGTTGTATTGTTTTTGAAACAATTCTAAGATTTGTATATTTTGTACGGACACATTCAAAATAGCTACCGTCTTGTTTCAAAGGGAAAGTCAGTTGGCTAAATTCCTAGCATAAAATTAACTGAAATGAACTTGATTATTATTAAGAACACATTTTATGATATTTTTGTGTTAAAGCATGCAGTTGTATTGTTTTTGAAAAAGAATGGATGGAATAAAGGAAAGGAAGGAAGGAATAAAGGAATAAAGCTAGGAAGGAGACTTTCAAAATAGCTACCGTGCAAGTCAAGGGTGGTTACTCTAATTGCCTTATTTGCTAGGAATTTTGATAACTAAAGGTGAAAATTACTAACCTTTTGTAATCTATTTTTGTCTACCCTACTCCTAAAAATTGGTTTATAAAAGCTTTTTGGCCTGAGAAATCCAAAACTGCTATCAAAATAGACACAAACCTAATCATTTTTAAGTTATTAATAATTTCTGATTTTTTCAATAAGTAGGAAAAATCACAATGTGGCACTGCATATATGATAAATTTTCCTCTGAATTATTATTTTACATATATATTCTTTTCTTATCAAACAATATCAAAGGCAACAATAAATTATTGTAATCTGAGTATGAAAAGTAACAAAGCTCCTCCTCCTTTGAAATCACTAACCTCACATAGCTTGGATGTATTTGTGTGCACATGGGTGAATTCCATGTCAAATCATCCAGAAAAAAAGTAAAATTGTCACCTACCTCCTTCAATTGTTCTGAAATTTTGTCCAGGTGTGAACTATATTAAAGTAAGACAATCCCCCAAATTTGAGATTCCAATTAGAAAAATTGGCTGAGTTATGTTGATTTTAAAAAAATTTGGAGAAAGGGCGCAAAAAATGGTGACTTTTTGTTATCTATTTCTGTCTATAAAATGAGTTCTAGAGCTTCCCTACTCCTAAAAATTAGTTTATAAAAGCTTTCTGGCCTGAGAAATAAAGCTATCAAAATCAACAGTTTTTAAGTTATCAGGGATTTCGGATTTATTCATAGCAAGATCAATAAGTGAGAAAATCCCAATGTGGCACTGTGTATATGACAAATTTTCTTTTAAATTATTTTTTTTACCTACATTGAACATTATTTATACCAAAAATAAAGTTTGTTTTTTGCTCAGAAGCAA
Source organism: Doryteuthis pealeii (assembly GCA_023376005.1). Classification (NCBI taxonomy): domain Eukaryota; kingdom Metazoa; phylum Mollusca; class Cephalopoda; order Myopsida; family Loliginidae; genus Doryteuthis; species Doryteuthis pealeii. The sequence continues at coordinate 88,587,292 of CM042145.1, forward strand.
AGCTAAAATATCAGTTAAAATTTTGCACTTTTATGTTTTGAGTTTTTCTATTCAGCCATTAAAGAAGGATTATATGGGGCAAAATAATTGTCAGAGTTTGATAGAAATGATCAGGATTATGTTGGTGGTTGGAGATATTCAAAATGATATAGAAATAATACATTTCCCTTGTATCAATCATATTGCCTGTAAAATTCTGACAATATACAAAGCTCAATATCAGCACTACATTTCCCTTTTAGAATTGAAAATTGGAAGGTAACAAAAATGATAACAATATACAAAAAACATGTTTATCTACTAAAAAGTATTTATAGAATTTAAATGTTTAAAATACACTATCGAAATATAAAATCAGTGTTATCAGCATTATAAAAACTTTTTTTTAATAGAAAATAATATAAATATAAAGCATTTTTTGAAAAGCATTTAGAACACTTCTTCAGTTTGAATAATTCTTTCATTATTGTAAACATGAAAAAAATATTAGAATTACTTGCAACAAAATACACCCTCCGGGCTGCGTAAAAATTAATTTTTGAAAGACATTGCCTGAGAGGGTGGGAGTTAAAAAATCAATGTCAGAGGGTTTGTATCATAAGTAAGACAAATCCTCATATCTATTAAAGGAGTAAAAAATAAATAAATAAATAAATAAATAAAACAATTTGAAATGAAAATTGAGCCCTGTCAAAAATTTGCGTGCATGTGATAATCAAACAATTATTTTGAATATTTTCCACAAAATCGTAGGTATTTATTTAATTGTAAACTTTTTAGATAATTTCTTGTTACTGTAAAAAAAAAGGATGAGAGTAAAAAACAATTTTAAAAATTGCTTACTCAAATTTTGGGTGTATATAGCATAAGAATATTGTGACGTAAGCTGTGACGTAGAGCTATGATGTAGTTTTTGTTACAGACCGAAATACAGACAATCTCCATTATTAATAGATTTATATAAGTTATGAGAGATGAATTTTCTTTTTATAAATTATATGAATATGCTAATACCTTTAATAATAAAATAACATTGATGTTCAGGCCAAATCTTTTCCTTCATTTCTTTTGCCAATTTTTTTATATTTCCATCTAATAAAAAGATCTTTAGTTTAAAAATGTCATCATGAAATAAAACTAATCAGGAAATCATATATAAATAATACGTGGTGTGTGTAGAATCCTAAAAAAATTGACCAAGCTGTCCTTGATTGGAAATGTGTCAATGCTGCTGGGTAATTCCATGTCAAATCATCCAGGCCATATCACCAACCCCCTTCAATTTTTCTGAAATTTTGTCCAAGTGTGGATCATGATAAAGTTAGAATTTTTTTAATAGAGTTTTTGGATTCCGTGGGCAAAACTGCTTTTATAAACCAATTTTTAGGAGAAGGGAAGCCCTAGAACTCATATTGCAGACAAAAATAGGTTAGAAAAAGTCGCCATTTTTCGCCAACCCCATCAAATTTGGAGATATAAAAATCGACATAACTCTGCCAATTTTTGGAATTGGAACCTCAAATTTTGGGGATTGTCTAATGATAATACAGTCCACACCTGGAAAATATTTAAGAAAAATTGAAGTGGGTGGGTGAAAATTTTATTTTTTTCTGGATGATTTGACATGGAATTACCCTGCTGCTATTTTAACAAAATCCTCATCTGAAATCTTGTAAAATCTTCCAGTAACAGTTGTTGATTTTGGAGGTGAAATTTCACATAAAACTTTATTTAGTCGTACAAAGCAAGTGTCGTTCCTTGAAGGCTAGTTAAATATTTTTCCCTGGACCATGTGGATTTAAAAATTGGATTTCAACATGTTCTGTACTAATCGTCTTAACTAAGACAATCCACCAAACAGAATCATAAACACAGCTTACATATGAAGATACATTTAATACAATCATGATCTTTGGTTCTTCCTTGGAAAAGTCAAATGTGCCTAGTATATCTTCATCTTCACTTGTGAGATTATGAGAAATTTTCGTCATTGATATTGGAATGAAATGATGACTACTCCTTGTTCCAGGAATCATCTTACCCATTTTAAAACATTCTGTCAGTTAATTTTGAAAAAAAAAATTATTATGCTGATAGCACTGATTTTTATATTTCAGTACTGTAATTTAAACTTTTGGACCATATGACCTTAAGGCATCCCTTTTTAATCTTGATTAAGAAAGGACATGTTTTTCATATCTGGTTGTTTGTTAGGGGTCAGGGTTAGGGGTTAGGGTTAGGGTTAGGGTTTAAGGTTAGAGGTTAGTTTTATAATTGAAAAAAAAATCTAAAAGTCGCCTTTTAAAACAACTGGATATTGACAGTGGTGTAAATGAAAAACATGTCCTTTCTTAATCGATATTAAATAGGGGTGCCTTAAGGTCATATGGTCCAAACTTTTAAACTTCTGTAAATACTTTTAGTAGATAAACATACTTTTTGTATATTGTTATCATTTTTGTTACCTTCTGATTTTCAATTCTAAAATGAAACTTGTAGTTCCAAAGCAGATGCTAAACTGGCCCTATTTTATTATATATAAAAGGGACAATTAGCTCAATTGGTAAACATCCGTCTCAGAAACATAAGGTTCTGTGTTTGATACCAGCCCTCACCAACACAGCACATGAGTAGTACAGCTTTGATATGTACGATAAAAGGAGGAGCTGATGGTAGGTAAAACAATCTCCTTAGTCTAGCACTAGCGAGAAGGGGATAAACTCTGTTGCTTTCCGGCTGATACCAACAATAAGCCTGTTGAAATGGGTATACCAGGCTCAGTACCTTGCGAGCCCTGAACAGAATTAATGAGGTACACAAATAAAATTATAAGGAAAAGGCACACATACAAGTTACCATGTTTAATACATGTAACATATAAAAAACAATATTGGGTAATCCTTAACTTGTTCCTCGTAAATTCTTAACATAAAATAAACTGAACCCTTCATGTTTTTGCAATAAATGTTTTATTTTTCTTGCACCTGTTATTTTACAATACTAAATATATTTTCTTTATTTATTTTAATATTCACTTCAATGTGTATATTCTAAAAGTTTTTATTTTGTGAGAATGCTTAGTTTTAAAGTGGGGGCTTATTTTACAATTTAGGCATAAATTGGATCCTCGTTTTCGTTGACGATGATTAAAATCTGACGTTTTTATTTTAGAGTACCAAAGCCAAAACAAAAAAGAAAAGAAATAAGAACAACAAAAGGTAATGTTCAACTTTTTAATCGTATATTCCTACCATAAAATTATGCTTGGCTCAGATAATGCCCAAGTTTAATTTTATGGTAGGAGTTTACGCCTAAAAAGTTGAACATTACCTTTTGTTGTTCTTATTTCTTTTCTTTTTTGTTTTGGCTTTGGTACTCTAAAATAAAAACGTCAGGCTTGGCTCAGATAATGCCCAAGTCTAATTTTATGGTAGGAATATACGAGTAAAAGGTTGAAGTATAAAACGAACCCCCACTTTAAAACTAAGCATTCTCACAAAATAAAAACTTTTAGAATATACACATTGAAGTGAATATTAAAATAAATAGATAAAATATATTTAGTATTGTAAAATAACGGGTGCAAGAAAAATAAAACATTTATTGCAAAAACACGGACATAAAATGAGGGTTCAGTTTATTTTATAGTAGGAATTTACAAGGAACAAGTTGAAGATTACCCAATGTTGTACAACAGTACCAAGATGGACTCATAGTTTTAACATGATTTGACCCATTCATCAAAAAGAAAGTAGCATCCTTTTTAAAGACCCTGAGAATGCTATCTTTGTGTTGCATAGCGCTTCTTCGCTACTCTGAATCGTATACGTTGCTGGTATACTGCTCAATGAAATCACAAGGCATGCTGTATCATATTTAAAAGGTACGCTTTATTTGCTTCTGCTTCTAACTCGGTGATGCGTGTACACGGCATGGAACTTGACGTTGGCGGCTACTAAATGATGAAGTCAAGATGAGACTACAAAAAACTGTTACCTGCTACACGTGGGGACCTGTTGAATGGTACGATAAGTAACGGGTACGCCCCTCCCCCAGGGGAGGGGGTAGCGGGTCAATTCTCTCTCTCACGACTGCTGTTTGAAAAGCGCTGTCCTCAACTGCTGGCTCTCGCAACTCTTGTCTGCTCTCTGCTACCCAACTGCTCCTGCTGTTTTGACTCTACCTTTAAGTACATATAATCCGCCCACACATCTCTTTGTTCGGTTGACCAGAAGTCCTTTCTCTTTGTTCAAATTCCCGTTTGTCCAGAGGAAGTCTTTTGTTACACTTCCTTTGTTATACTAAGATTTCTGTCTAGTGCTATCTATTGTTTCTTTTGTTCAATTTCTTCTTGTCTTTTCGTACTTCCCGCGCAAAAAAAATGCGACTATCACCAAACCATAACATTTGCAGATTGGACTGTCTATAAGTACTGTTTTCAGAGCTACAAAGAAGTTAGAATAAAATTTATCAGAAAGACAAGCGGATCCTTTTTGAATGATCTGGAGAATTCTATCTTTGCAGATTGGGCTGTCTATAAGTACTCTTTTCAGAGCTACAAAGAGGTTCAACTACTTAAAATAAAATTTATCAAAAAGACTGTAGCATCCTTTTTTGAAAGACCTTATACTTTGCAACAGTAACATCATCTGAAAGGATCATTTTCAAAAGTGACACAATGCAAGCGAGGGACCTACACCTTGGAGCCACATTGAAGGAAAGCATTACGATAAATTTAACTGTGAGAAAAGATGAAGTAAAGTTCAGTTGTGCTTTAAGCAAAGATCTTTCAACTGATTAAATCATCCGTCTGAAAAAAAAACAAAAAAACAAAAACGAATGAAACGAAATAAACAACAACAAAAAATGTCTTACCATGTGGAACAAATTTGACATGACATTTTAACTGGAATTACATTTTGAATGAATGAAAAATCTCTTCCAGCCAAATGAAAAAATGACGACAGTTGACTGAGATGGTGTGTATCTGACTGAATATAATTCATAACAATCCTCCATTGTATAATTTTGTCATCTTGGGGCTTGTAAAAAAGTGTTTAAAAAAGTTGACATCATTTTTTTATTTTACATTTCACCTTCACAATTGTATGGCATTCCCTTATTATTATTATTATTATTATTATTATTATTATTTACTCCTTTTGAGTTTTCACATCAGTGTTAGCTGATGGTCTTTCACTGGAGTCTGAGTGACAGCAAGTCTCCTCAGGTCTCCAGGACTCTTCTGAGTATTCTGGCAGATTGCAGCAGTGCAGTGTTCTGAATGGTTTCAATCCTTCCTCTGATTTCCAAACTTTCCAGACCCTTTTCCAATCCTTTTGGGACTGTTCCAAGTGCACGAACTACAATTGGTATCACTTTTACTTTCGTATTCCATAACTTTTTCAGTTCTCTGGCAAGGTCTAGATATTTGTCCATTTTTTCATTTTCCTTAACTTCATCCTGTGATCTGCTGGCACTGCAAAATCCACCAGTTGACAAGTTCTTTCTTTTTTGTTTATCAATACTAGGTCTGGTCTTCTTGCTGGGATAAGGTGATCCGTTTTTATCTCAAAGTCCCAGAGAATTTTGTGCATTTTGTTCTCAAGAACAGATTCTGGTTTATGCATATACCATTTTGTTGTGTGGTCAAAATTTAATTTTTTGCATAATTCTCAGTGGATCACCTTCCCAACCCAGTCGTGTCTAGCTTTGCATTCTCGTTGTGCTAGTTTGCTACATTCGCAGAGTATATGGTTAACAGTCTCATCTCTATTACCGCAAAGTCTACACTTACTTATTATTATTATTATCATTATTATTATTATTATTATTACTTCTTGCGAGTTTTTCACACTCGTGTTAGATGGTGGTCTTTCATTGGAGGCTGAAAGCAAGTCTCCTCAGGTCTCCATGACTCATCTGATTATTATAGCCAATCTTAATATTGTTATTATTTGGATGGTCTCAATTTTTCCTCTGATTTTCACTCCATTCATACTCTTCACCAAACCCTTGGAGACCGTTCCAAGAGAACCAGCTACAATTAACATGGCCTTTATCTTCATTTTCAACAGTTTCAAAACTTTTTGGGGAAAAGTAATAATTAGAAAAGTCATAGCTTAAATACATAGACACACACACACACACACACACACACACACATATATATATACATATATAAAAAATGTTGTTCTGGTTCCAGCGGGAGAAAATTTAATATTTTATAAAAAAGAAGAACGTCCGCAAACCCAGTCGTGTCTAGTTTTGTATTCTCGTTGTGCTAGTTTGCTACATTTGCAGAGTATATGGTTTCATTATTATTATTATTATTATTATTATTATTATTATTCAACAAAATTCAAAGGGATGGCTAAAAAGTCCTTATCCACACCAAGATGGGAATAAGCCTTCTTTTTTTCTCTTTTCTTTTTTTTTTAATGAATTACCCTTGAAATGTTTTTTAAAAATTGAGAATTATGCACATATGAGTTCTGAAAAATTCCCAGCCAAACCAAGATAGAAATTAGCACCACTACTGCTCTTCTACAAGGATGGCTTTGGCTTGTAAAAAAATTGATATCAGTATTTCATTTTACATTTCAACTTCACAATTATATAACATTTCTTTATTATTCAACAAAGAAAATTTAAAGGGATTGATAAAAAGTTCTCAGCCAGACCAAGATAGAAATTAGGACAGCTACTTTTCTTCTACAAGGATGGCTTTAGCTTGTAAAAATAAAATTGACATCATTTTTTCATTTTATATTTCATCTTTAAATTATATGAAATTCTTTTATTATTATTCAACAAAATTCAAAGGAAATTGCTGAAAAGTTCTCAGCCAGACCAAGATGGGAATAACCCTTCATTTTCTTTCTTCTTCTTTTTTATGATTTATTCTTGGAAGATTTATCATCATCATCATCATCATGTTGTGCTGTCAGCGCTGATATCCATGACAATCTCTCTCCATCCGTCCCTATCGCTCATCATTCTCGGGAGGTCCTCTATGCAGCATTGTGTATCCACACAGAGCTGATCAACGTACTTCTTTGCTGGTCGGCCCACACTGGTGTGTCCATGTGCTGGCTTCCACAAGAGGACGTCGCTTATGAGTTTGTCCTTGCTTCTCCAGCAGTTTCCCTCATGTCTTGTCCATCTTACTCGGATGGTTTGGGTGATATGTGGCAGCTGACCGTACAGCTGTTTTTTCATAGGGTGATGTTTCCACGTCTTGTTCTGGATCATCCACAGCATTCTTGTGCTGCTTATTCCCATCCAGTTTATTCTCTAGTCGCTTAGTTAGGGTCCAGGTGGTGCAGCCATACAGCAGTACTGACATGACAACGGCCTGGAAGAACTGTCTCTTTAACTTGTCTGTGAGATTGGATTTCCATATGATCGATAATTTATTTATAGCGGCCCATGCTTTTCCTATACATGCATTAACATCATTTTCTGTGGAGGAGATGTTACTGCCTAAGTATCTAAATTGTTCTACAGAGTTTAGGAGTTTGCCATCGATGGTTGAGAAGGAACTTGAAAATTATTCACATATGAGAACTGAAAAGTTCTCAGCCAAACCAAGATAGAAATTACTTTAAGTAGTACCACTACTGTTCTTCTACAAGGATTAAGAATTTTTTCTATTTAATCATTTTTGTGAGGGATAAAAAATTTGAGAATAATATTCTGAAAAGTTCTCAACCAAGGCATACTGACAACATGCATTTCTTTGAATCTCACCATCTATCTCTGTTGGCTATTGCAATAACATACATTAAGTGTTGCAACCATAGAATCTTATTATTATAATGGAGATTGTGTGTTTGTCTGTAACCGAACTATATCACTACTAAAGTCATAATTCCCTTTTGTTATTTACCTCACATTCTCCATGATTTTATTTTTATCTAAACCATAATTATTAATAAAATTGTTTTACATTATTAATACTGTTGGCCATAACATGATATTGTTTTATGTATATAACAAAATAGTAGTTTACAGTGTGAACGAGAAGGTTAATTTGCATATTGATATTAAAAATTTGATTTTAATAAATATGTGCTCAGTATTATTGATTTCTAATTGTTTGGTTTTATCTTAATGAATATGAGAAACAATCTTGGGGAAAAATCTTAAAAGACTTGATGATGATGATGATGATGATGATACTCCACTTGAAAACTGACTTTGTGCCTGTTACGATTCATGCAGCTGTTTTAGGGCTGTAGTTTCTTGAAGTAGAAAAATGTAGTATCAGTTTTAATCCTTGTCCGTTGATCCATCCTTTGAGAGTTGTATAATCCTCGTCTGTTGGTCTGTTCTTCTCCAGTGAGTGATTCTAGGATGATTTATCATTGCCTTTAAATAGTAAATTAAATATATGTTTGGGCATTTTTGATTGACAGATTCAGTCACCACTGTTTTGGAACAGTCTATAAATATAAGTCTTGGTCATTCACACACCTTATACCACAATATTCCCCAATACGAAGTAACACAGATAGTTTAAGTATTCCTTACCTTACATCCTTTTTAACTAGTCTTGAAGTAGAGAGTTGTATAATCCTCGTCTGTTGGTCTGTGCTTCTAACGAGTAATTTTAGAACAATTCACCAACGCCTTTAAATAGTAAATTAAATACATATTTGGGCATTTTTGATCGGCCCATTCAGCCACTGCTCTTTTGAAACAGTCTATAAGTATAACTCTTAGTGGGAAGCGCGTAGTGTAATGGTTAAAGTCATGGGAAATGGACTAGTCGCCCCGAGTTCAAATCCTGGATGTGTTAATTGCATTCCACTTAGCGCTGATACCCTTGGGAAAGGTATGAATCCTACTCTCCCTCCAGCTATGGATAAATAGTAGGGCAGACCGGACTCTTTAACCTTGGTTAGGCAACCGGCCTAGGAGAAGGAAAACTTTGAACTCAAACCTGTTGAACTCCGCTTAAGAAATTGACCTTGTGTCACATCCTACTCATGCGGAGAAGTTGGTAAATACACATATAAGTATAACTCTTAGCTCCCTTTTTTAGACATTTACAGGGGATACAGTAGGCATATTTGAGGCCCTGTACTGGTATATAGGAATCTATCAGAAAAGTGATCGAGGGAAAAGCACTCGATTAAAAGGGTTCCTTTAACCAAATAAGTAAAAAAAAAAAAAAAGAAAAAAAAATTTCCCAAACCCACTGCAGTAAGTAATTATAGACAATTTATCAACGCCTTTAAATAGTAAATTGAATACATATTTGGGCATTTTTGATTGGCCCATTCAGAAACTGCTGTTTTGGAACAGTCTATAAATATAAGTCTTGGTCATTAGCACACCTTATACCAAAATAATCCAACAGTGTCGCATCCTGCTCATATGGAGGAGTTGGGAAAATACATGTATGAGCACCCCCCCCCAAAAAAAAAACATTATGCAACTCATTTAGTTTGGCTCGTTCAGTAGAGCGTCTACCTAATTTGATACCGACACTTGCCAACTCAGTGCATAAGTAGCACAGCTTGGATCTGTGTGGTAAAGTAGGGAGCTAATTCTAGGTGTGGCGCTCCACCTCAGATGCAAAAACAAAAACTTGCAGGTCTGGCAGAGACATCTGAGAAAATGGTTGTCACATCTTTCTTTGCAGTGTTGTACATGGAAACACTGTCCCCATTTACTATTCATGGTCAAAAACAACCTCCCTTGTCTAGGGCCAAGGAAACTCCATGAACTAGTGCTAAGTCAACTCCACCTAAATTATTAACTTAGGGACACCCGATAATATGGTTGTCAAAAACTAGTGCTAGTGAATAGAGGATAGACTCCCTCGCTGTCTGGCTGATACCAAAAATAGGCAACTCTACCTAGATTACTGCCATAGGGACACCTGATAAAATGGTTGTCACATATTTCTTTGCAGTATTGTAGATAGAGACACGATCCCCATTTGCTATTCATCGTCAAAAACTAGTGTTAGTGAATAGAGGATAGACTCCCTCGCTATCCAGCTGATACCAAAAATAGGTAACTCCACCTAGATTACTACCATAGGGACACCTGATAAAATGGTTGTCACATATTTCTTTGGAGTATTGTAGATAGAGATACCATCGCCATTTACTTTTCATGGTCAAAAACTAGTGGTAGTGAATAGAGGATAGACTCCCTCGCTGTCCAGCTGATACCAAAAATAGGCAACTCTACTTAGATTACTACCATAGGGACACCTGATAATATGGTTGTCACATATTTCTTTGGAGTATTGTAGATAGAAACACCATCGCCATTTACATTTCATGGTACAAAACTAGTGTTAGTGAATAGAGGATAGACTCCTCGCTGTCTGGCTGATACCAAAAATAGCAACTCCACCTAGATTACTACCATAGGGACACCTGATAATATGGTTGTCACATATTTCTTTGGAGTATTGTAGATAGAAACACGATCCCCATTTGCTATTCATGGTCAAAGGAAGTGTGTTCAGTCATATGAAAAGAACGACTTTGTCTTCCTATTAAAAAGGAAAGAAAATAGATTTCTCTCATCCCTAATAGACAATTTCCAAACTTGTTTTCTTCTCTTGTAATGATGGAATTAAATTTTCTATACAAGGAAGAATTAGTCAATATAGAATAAGCCAAATCACAAAAACAAAAGAAAAGTGCAGTTCTTCTAGCGGCGAATGATAATACAAAGTAAGAGGCTAACCTTCCTAAACAAAAGTACTAAATGCTAGAATAGCTGTCTGGGTCAAGGTGGCCTACCCACTTACAGTGCAATGCATGCATCTTTCTGCTTTCATAGTGAGGGTAGCTCAGTGGCTGGTATTGTAAAAAGTTTACCTCTCGTGTTTTTGAAGATAGTAAAATATATGCTTTTCAAACATTTTAAATAGGTTGAATAGAGAAAAAATGAGTTTAAAAAATGAGTTTAAATAAAATTAAGTTTGAAAAAAGAAATTGAAAGCCATCCAGAATGAATAAAACAAAATTTCTTTGGCATAAAATAACCCAACAAGGGTTGACATGCTGTAAAATCCATCCATCCCATCCAACCAACCAACCAGCTAACCAACCAACAACCAACCAACCAACCAACCAACCCAGTGAAGATTAAACATGAATAGTGATAATAGTCATAAGCTTAACTTAGTTGAGTATGAGGCCAGAAGCATGCACCACCAGTGTGAATCAACTCACTAGTAAAATATATGGTTTTCAAACATTTTCATATTTCCTTAACTTATCTTAGTCGGGCAACAAGGCCACAAGTGTGGGCCCCCAGTGAAGATTTGTCCTGGGTATGATGTTAAACTATATCTAATGGTAAAGTTTCAATTCTGGAACTCTGGGGAGTGTGGAGTATCCCTTCATTGCTATTACTCCAGGTCCACTCTGACCCAGAGTGGTAGTACCTGTTAGTGTCCTATCTATGGGTTAAATAAAATAAATAAGTTTTTAAAAAATGTGTTAAGATAAGATTGTGTTGAATACCATCAAGAATAATTAAAACAAAATTTCTTTGGCATAAAATAACCCAACAGGGTTTGATATGCCGTAAAATCACCAACCAACCAACCAACCAACCAAACCAACCAACCACCAACCCAGTGAAGATTAAATTAGATAGTAGTATAGTCATTTACTAGGCTTAGCTTAGTTGGATATGAGGCCAGAAGTATCCACCACTCAGTGTGAATAAATTCACTAGTAAAAATATATGGTTTTCAAACATTTTCATATTTCTTGACTTATCTTAGTCTGGCACAAGGCCACAAGTGTTAGGCCCCAGTGAGGATTAAACATGAATAGTGGTAATAGTCATTTTACTAAGCTTAGCTTAGTTAGGTATGAGGTCAGAAGCATGTACCCCAGTGTGAATCAAACTCATTTAGTAATATAGCCTGCTTGCCTAACTTATTTAATGCTTACACCATGTGAGGTGTTGCCCGCAGTAGGAATGGTCATCAAACCATTACTTTTAATATGGCACAAGGCCACAAGAGTGGGGGCACCCAGTAAGAAATTAAACATTGATAATTGATTGATGATTTATGTTAATGGCATGCCAACCCGTCTAGAGTTATTTCATGTCTAGAGTTAAGAAATTCATATTTACAGTTTTTGTGTTGTGTCTTAAAAGTATTTTTTTGCACACTATCCTATGGAATATGAATAATTTTCAAACAGTTTCTATTTGCCCCATAGTTGGGACCCTATCAGGTACTACAGGCCCCGACACTAACTTTTTTCATGACCATCCCGAACAAAAATTATCAACCGTCCCGAATGGGGTTTGGACCGTCCCAAATAGGGTTTGGACCGTCCCGAAATCAAAATATTTCTGTTTAATTCATTAACATCTCTATACTTGTCAGTCATCAGTAGCATAATAACATGTAATAAAACATTAAGAAAAGCTGAAGCAGTGATAATTCTGGATATTTGGACAAAAAATCCATTTCCTAGTGTGTTTTGAGCTAAAAAAAATACTTTTTTTACTTTAAGTTTCCCTGAGTAGGGTTAGTAGCACATAATTCGGTCCTTTTAAACTATCTCCCTCCACCATTATTCATTACATGACTTTGAGAATAGACCTGCGGTGCTGTAGCCTCATTTTGAGATCAGTATTCAGGCAATCTAATACTAACTTTTAGGAAAAAATTTTACTGTTCCCGGCAAACTGTCCCAGATGATGTATTGATTGTCCTGGATGTAATTTTTATTGTCCCTGGGACGACGGGACAACAGGACGACGGGACGGCATTAGTGTCGAGCCCTGGATACTACCACTCCAAGTCAGAAGACATGGGAGTAATGAAAATGAATGGGCCCACCTGCCTCCCCAGAGTTCCAAAACTGGAGCATCAACATCAGATGCAGTTTAGAATCATTCCAAGGACATTTTTTTTGGGGGGGGGGGTAGTCTTACCCCTCTGCAGGGGGTGCACTCAGTATATTATTAGCACTGTTGAATGAGCAGTTAAACATGAATAGTGGTAATAGTCATTTTCTTGGCTTAGCTTAGTTGGGTATGAGGCCAGAAACATGCAGCACCCAGTGTGAATCAACCTCATTAGTAATAGCCTGCTTGCCTTACTTATTTAATGTTTACACAATGTCAGGTGTCCTTGCTACAACAGTAATGATCAAAAAACCATTACTTTTAATGTGGCACAAGGCCACATAAGTGGGGCACCCAGTAAAAATCAAATATGGATGATTGATTAATTGATTGATTTTAATGGCACATCAACCCGTTTAGAGTTATTTCATGCCTAGAGGTTAAGAAATCCTGTTCATTGTACATTCATATTTACATTTTTTTGTTTGTTTATTGATTTTAACGGCATATCAACCCGTCTGGGGTTATGTCATGCCTAACGGTCAGGAAGTAATACATATCATGTATTTATATTTATACTTTTTAGTAATTGGATTTAAAAATGTGTTAGAATTATTGGGAATTATAATTTGTTTTTTCTTGTGTAGTTGGTTTTTAAAAGTTTTTTGTTTTTTTTGCACACAGTCCTATGAAATAGAACAATTTTTAAACAATTCTATTTGACTCATAGTTGAGACCCTATCAGGTACTACCACTCCGAGTCAGAGTAGACATGGGAGCAATGGCAATCAATGGGTACTCCACCTTCCCCAGAGCTCCAGAACTGCAGCATCTATACCAGATGCAGTTTAGTGTCATTGGCTCAGCTGGTAGAGCACTTGCCTAGGAATCGCAAGGTTCCTGGTTCGATACCGGCCCTCGCCAACTCAGTGTATGAGAAACACAGGGATCTGTGCGGTAAAGTGAGAAACTGATGGTAGGTGTGGCGCTCCACCTCAGACGGAAAAAACCATCTCCTTGGTCTAGCACAAGTGAAAAGGGGATAGACTACCTCGCTGTCTGGCTGATACTGACACAAGGCCACCCCGGCGACTTTATTTTTTTTACTTACTCCTTTACTGGAGGTGCACTCAGCATATCATACACATTGTTGAATGAGAAATTAAACACGCTTAGTCTAGTATAAGGCCTGAAGCATGCGGCACCCAGTGAGAATGAAACTCACTAGTAATGGCCTGCCAGCCTAGCTTGCTAACCTTTGAACCATGTGAGGTGTCCTTGTGACAGTAGTGATGATTGTCAGACTATTACTTGGTGATGTGGTGCTCTTAATGTGGCACAAGGCAACAAGCATGGAGCCCTAATTAGGATAAAACTTGCCAACCATTTCTCTATGCTGGGGCAACATTTTTTCCATAAATTTATCATAGTCTGACACAAGATAACAAAAGCGGAGCACCCAGTGGGTAATTAACATTGGATAATAGTAATTAAGGTAAAGTCAGCGGAGTAGCCTATTGGTATCGGCCAGACAACGAAGGAGTCTATCCCCTTTTCACTAGCATTAGACCAAGGAGATTGTTTTTGTTTCTGAGGTGGAGTGCCACACCAACCATTAGATCTCCACTTTATTATACAGATCCAATCTGTGCTACTCATACACTGAGTTGGCAAAGGCCAGTATCAAACCCAGAATCATTTACTAAGCTTAGCTTAGTTTGACATGAGGTCAGAGGCTCGCAGCACCCAGTGAGAATCATACTCACTTGCATCTCTCTATGTAGGGCCAACATTTTGGGGGGATAAATTTACCTTAATCTGGCACAACGAAACAATTTTGAGACACTCAAGAGGATTGACTGATTGGTTGGATTTTACAGCATGTCAACCCTTGTTGGGTTATTTCATGCCAAAGATGCTCTGTTTTATTCCTCATTGATAGGAATTCAGTCTTTTTTAACTCAATTTTGTTCTGTTTGACCCATGGGAATCTAAGAGATACAACCACTCCAGGTCTGAGTGGACCTGGGAATAATGGCAATGAAGGGGTACTCCACAATCCTCAGAGCTCCAGAATTGGAATGTCCCCATTAGATGCAGTTTAATATCATAAGTAGAACACTTGTGAGGATAAAATTTGCTATAGTAGTAGTAGTAAAGGTCTAGATAAGACTCTTTGTGGTAGTAATAGGTTGCAGAATGAGCTTGTTAACTATATACTTATACTTGCCTGCCCCTCGGGAAGGTCCAGTGGCTTCAGCGCTGGGCCAGTTAAGTAATGTTAACAGCATTGATCACAGGGGGCTATCCCTCCAGGCAACACCTGCATCCACCATCCCATGAGTCTTAGCTTGTGGATGGTCCCACATTAAAAAAACATTAAAAATACCTTGTATTCTGAAAACTTTTTCTCGGCACTTTTTGACATACCTTGTATTCTGAAAACAATTAATGTTCCATTCATTCTTCATTTCTATCATGGTAAATACAGCTTTAAACTTGGCACTTTTTGACATACCTTGTATTCTGAAAAAAAATAATGTTCCATTAATTCTTCATTTCTATCTTGGTAAATACAGTTTTAATCTCGTCACTTTTTGACACACCTTGTATTCTGAAAAAAAAATAATGTTCCATTAATTCTTCATTTCTATCTTGGTAAATACAGCTTTTAAACTCGACACTTTTTTGACACACCTTGTATTCTGAAAAAAAATAATGTTCCATTAATTCTTCATTTCTATCTTGGTAAAATACAGCTTTAAACTCGGCACTTTTTGACACACCTTGTATTCTGAAAAAAATAATGTTCCATTAATTCTTCATTTCTATCTTGGTAAATACAGCTTTAAACTCGGCACTTTTTGACACACCTTGTATTCTGAAAAAAAATAATGTTCCATTAATTCTTCATTTCTATCTTGGTAATACAGCTTTAAACTCGGCACTTTTTGACACACCTTGTATTCTGAAAAAAAATAATGTTCCATTAATTCTTCATTTCTATCTTGGTAAATACAGTTTTAAACTCGGCACTTTTTGACATACCTTGTATTCTGAAAAAAAATAATGTTCCATTAATTCTTCATTTCTATCCTGGTAAATACAGCTTTAGACTCAGCACTTTTTTGACACACCTTGTATTCTGAAGAAAATAATGTTCCATTCATTCTTCATTTCTATCTTGGTAAATACAGCTTTAAACTCGGCACTTTTTGACATACCTTGTATTCTGAAAAAAAATAATGTTCCATTCATTCTTCATTTCTATCCTGGTAAATACAGCTTTAAACTCGGCACTTTTTGACACACCTTGTATTCTGAAAAAAAATAATGTTCCATTAATTCTTCATTTCTATCCTGGTAAATACAGCTTTAAACTCGGCACTTTTTGACATACCTTGTATTCTGAAAAAAAATAATATTCCATTAATTCTTCATTTTTAGGTAAATACAGCTTTAAACTCGGCACTTTTTGACACACCTTGTATTCTGAGAAAAAATAATGTTCCATTCATTCTTCATTTCTATCTTGGTAAATACAGCTTTAAACTCAGCACTTTTTGACACACCTTGTATTCTGAAGAAAATAATGTTCCCTTCAATAATTTTTTTCTGAATACAAGGTGTGTCAAAAAAGTACCAAGTCTAAAGCTGTATTTACCAAGATAGAAATAAAGAATGAATGGAATGTAACAAAAAATCTCTCTACTTTTTTGACACACCTCATATATATGTAAATAGTAAATAATTCATGTTAAAATAACCAAAGAGAGGAAATGATATGAAAGAGAGAGAACAAAAAGAAGAAAATAGGGGGAAGGAATGAGAACTGATGCAAACAGAAGAAAAATAAAAATAAAAATAAAAAGAAGTAATTGTCATAAGGGTTAATGTTCTGTCCACCACAAGTGTGCAAAGCTGACAAAGACTGTAATATATATTGGCTGTTGATGATGTGCACATTTCCTTGGTGAGAAAAAAAGAAAAGAAATTGCGGGTGGATGAAGTTAATGTTTATTCTGTGTGTGTAACACACAAACTAATTCATATTCTCAATGACATAAAGATGGTGGACAAGAAGAAGAACAAGAACAAGAACAAGAACAAGAACTAAAACAAGAAGAAAAGAAGAAGAAGAAGATGAAGAAATGGTAGAAGAACAGAAAATGGTAGAAGGAATAGAAAAGAAGAAGAAAGAAGAAGAAGAAGAAGAAGAAGAAGAAGAAGAAGAAGAAGAGAGATGGTAGAAACAGAAAAGAAGAAGAAGAAGAAGAAGAAGAAGAAGAAGAAGAGAAGAAAGAAGAGAAAAGAAGAAGAAGAAGAAGAAGAAGAAGAAGAGAAAAGAAGAAGAAGAAGAAGAAGAAGAAGAAGAAGAAGAAGAAGAAGAAGAAAATGGTAGAAACAGAAAAGAAGAAAAAAGACGAATAAGAAGAAATGATAGAAGAAGAAGAAGAAGAAGAAGAAGAAGAAGAAGAAGAAGAAGAAGAAGAAGAAGAAGAAGAAGAAGAAGAAATTGTAGAAATAGAAAAGAAGAAGAAGAAGAAGAAGAAGAAGAAGAAGAAAAGAAGAAGAAGAAGAAATGGTAGAAACAGAAGAAGACGAAGAAGACGAAGAAGAAGAAGAAGAAGAAGAAGAAGAAGAAGAAGAAGAAGAAGAAATGGTAGACACAAAGAAGAAGAAGAAGAAGAAGAAGAAGAAGAAGAAGAAGAAGAAATGGTAGAAACAGAAGAAGAAGAAGAAGAAGAAGAAGAAGAAGAAGAAGAAAATACATATGAACAAGAAATAGAAAAAAAAAGGGAAAAAATTCCAAGCTAATATTGATGACTGTTGGAAGGTTTGCAAGCCACGTAGAGAACCCCCAAATGACAAAGGAATTGCTGTGATGAAAGTCTCTGTAAAAAAGTAAAGAGCGAAAAAAAAATGACCGGTTAGGAAAGGGAATTCTTTTTTAAAAAGAAACAAACAAACAACGACAAAAAAACAAAACAAAACAAAACAAAAAAAAAATAAATAAATAAAAGGAGCCAATCATTTTGGTGAAAAGGTAAAATAAATAAATAAACAAATGCTGATGAAAGCTTGCTAAGATCTAATCTAGGAAAACCTGTGAAATAACAAACTGAGATAAATCAGATACTGCCCCTTCCCTCGTACCATTAAATAAAAAAAATGACTTTTGGTCACTTTCTCCTAAGAGACAGAATGAGAAGAAAAAAATGGTCATCAGATATCAGCTCCCCACATTACCACAAACAAAATAAAAAAGAAAAAAAGTAAAAAACCAAAAAAAAAAAAAAAAAGAAACATCATTAGCTTTTGCTTCGTCCAGCATGATTAGAACCTGAACAGAAAAAAAAAGAGACGTCTACAAAAGACATTCATTGTTTAACGTCAGAATGAATACATACAAAATATCCATATTGGTATTACTTGTTTCTGTTATATACTATACAGTTTACTTATGTTTTTTTATTATATACAAGGCCTGTTCTAAAGCTATCAAGATTGAAGCTTTTTTTACCAAGAGAGAAATGAACAATGAATGAAACATTAATTTTCTTTTTTATTATATACAAGGCCTGTTTTTTATTATTATATGCAAGGCCTGTTCAAAAGCCATCGAGACTGAAGCTTTATTTAGGCAGAAATGAACAAGTAATGAAACATTAATTTTATCCAAAATAGTCACCTTTGCTGAGGCTGAAGCTGTATTTACAATTTATTAGTATTAGATAAAAATACTTGATATCATATAATTGTGTATAAAATATTAGTATTAGATAAGAATACTTCAAACCATATGATTGTGTTCAAATTATTTGTATTAGATAGGAATACTTGAGACCATATAATTGTGTGCAAATTATTAGTATGATAAAAATACTTGATACCATATAACTGTGTGCAAACAAATGATTAGTGTTGTAGGGTAGCAAGGAGTTATCTTATCCTGGAGGTGTGTTTTCTTTGATCCCTTGAGACATTACTTTTCTCATCTTGGCCATTGGTTCATAGTACTATTCCTGTTCTGTTACAAGGATGGCTTTGGCATTAAATAACCCACAAAAGTTTATATGCTATTAAACAAAGAAACCAAACCAAACTTAATTTGTAGGCATAAAATAACCCCAGTTTGGTTGCCATGCCATTAAAATCAATAAAAAATGTTAACTTTTAGAATTTAAGTGTGACACTATCAAAAAATATTTACTTGACCTCCCACCAGGCCGGATTAACACAAGGACTTTTTAACGTGGGGAGCCACGCACAAACCAAAGCTCATGCAGTGGCCCGTGCAAAATTGTACGAATCCCTTCAGCATTCCCCTTTTGGGACACCTCAGGCACTGGGTAATAAACCTGACCCTGCTCTTTTTAGACAAGGGGCAGGTGTTGCCTGGGATCATGCTATTATTTAATATCGTACCAGTCCAGTGACTGAAGCCACTAGATGGTATCTAGAAGTATGATCAGCCTGAATATTCTATTGCCTGTAAAATTTTATATGTTATTTTTGGAGTGAAATATTTTCTAAACGTAAAGTAACTAATGGTGGAGGGGTTAGGTAACTACGAGGGTAATCCCAAAAGTAAGGTCTCCTAAGTGCTTGGGACGCAGGAAAACTATTTGTGTAGTTATTGGTAACACTTGTGTTTGTGGTGCATGTGCGTACACCTGTCCCTATGCATGCCTTGCTGCATAATGTATGAGCAGTCATGATTTATGAACATACCTGTAGTTAGAATTTTAAACAAAGTTCTTTAGAATTAAAAGCGGAGGTGGGAAATTTTCCGTACCCGTTTGTGATTATGATTGACATTTAGATGATCCCAACTCCATCTACCGGTAGAAAGCGCGCGATTGGATGCGTGGGAATAAGTTTTAGTTTAGTTAGAGATTCGACCTGGCTTTCAAGGAGTGCAGACGTGATTGTCGGCTCTGATGGGTCGGTCTCTCCGCGGCGGAATCTAATGGGCTGGGGAAATAAAGCTTTATTATTAAGGACACCAAGTCTTGTTAATGAATTATCAAAACAAGCAATGCCCAGCCCTGTAAGAAGAATCAACGAAGAAGATCAACACTTAACATAGTGGTTTTCAAATTGTGCGCTGGTACACCCAGAGCTTTTTCAGATGCGCTCCGTAGTATTCCTGAAAAATCTATCCAGATATGAAAAGCAAATGTATACTAAGTTACTATATTATACCATTTGTTTACGAACACTCTGCTTGTTTCGTTGCGACATTATTATGATAGTTATAAGTTACTTTTCTTGCAACTAAATAAAAACACAGGTTTTAAACAATTTTATTGAGAAAAATTATTTTATTGAAATTTTCTACCTCATTTATATGAATTGGGATTTTCAACGCTCGCAACAATTATGTGCAAAAAGAGAGGAACTCTTCAATGCATTGATGAGGAAATGATGAGTTTGTCTCTCAAACATAAGACCAAACATTGAAGAAATCGCAAGGTCTTCTCAAGCTCATGTTTCTCATTAACACAGGAAGGAATAAACTTCATAGAGGTATGTTAAGTTTGCTTTTCTTAAATGTGTTATTTTTTATATATCTAACAGTTAACTTAATAACATATTAGTCCTATTTTGTATACAGTGCTCTGTCAAGTAACTGAAGTACTGTAAGTGCGCCCAGAATGCATAAAGTTCTGCCTTAACAGAAGCCCCTAAATCAACCCAGAGAAAATGACCGACGACCTAGACGAAGAAGTAGAAGCAGTAAGCAATGAGTCAGTAACCAGAAGTGTAACAATTAAGACCACCTATCATCAACTATCATCTCTAATCTATCCAACTGTCTGTCTCTCTCTATTATATACCAGAGAACTCTCTCGACCGATTATATACACCCAAGTAAAGGGGTATATAATATGATCAGTCTTGGTTTCGTAGTTGATTTTGTTAGAGCTCTGGGTTGATGCTGTCACCAAGTGTGAAGTTCATGCAGTTATTCAGTTTTTGAGTAAAAAAGGCATTACATCGATTGAAATTCATCGCCAATAAACGAAAGTGTGTGGCGAGTCGTGCATAGATTTCAAAGACATTCACAAGTGGTGCAGGTTGTTTGCAACAACAACGAGGTTCAGTGCTTCCTCAATGACATGGCAGCAAACTGGTATAACATGAGCGTACAAAATTTGCTACGGTACCTAGAAAATTGCATAATCCAAAATGGCGATTATGTAGAAAAATAGATACTTGTTGAAAATTTAAAATTATGTTATGGGGATTAAAATTAAAATAAGATAAAAATTAAATTTAAAAAAATCACAAACTCCCATGAGCCTTCACTGGAAGAACCACCCGAGCGTGTCCGGGGAAAAGAACCCACTTCCGACCCCCAAGAAAATCTCGAACTTCGGCCTTATCTTGGACTAGACCCTACTTCTGGCCAGGGAGAAATGTATTTGCCACGTGGTGGCTATGACCCGCGAATAAAGCCTAAATTATAAAACTACCTTTTGTTTTTGTCGTTCCTTGAATTCCTTCTTTTTCAGCGCGACCACCAAATAAGATGGGGTTAAAAGCAAACCCTAGGAACACGGGCCAGGAATAACTAGCTACCTTTTTAAACCTAAAACATTAAATCTCTTACCAGCCCACGATGTAAACATCATTGACAATAAACAGTAAACGTTTCTATGATTTCTAAATATTTTGGAGACCTTACCTTTGAGATTATCCTTGTAAATAAATTGCAATAACACAGAAAGATAACAGATCAGAGTAAGAGAATAAAGCAATTTTCAATTCAATTTGCAACCTAATTATAAAAGTATGGAGTCAGAGTTCATGCTCAGCACAATCGTTATAATTTCTCAAGGGAGGTAACTGTCAACAGATAATTATAGAGTAGATACTCTTATCTATTGATTTATTTGTAACTAATTAGAATATGGATTCTTTAATAGGATATAATTTGAAATTGAGCTTAATGTCTACAAAAGAAATCCGGTTAAATCCTACTTAACGGACATAAATTCCACCATCATATGTCACCCCGCCGAAATAAAAAAAACAAATGCTAAAAATCAGGGAATTATCCGAATTTAATGAAATTTTCAGTGTTGATATATTAATAAATAAAAAAAAAATATAGTGCACCAGTTATTCTATTTGAAACCTCTTACATTTTTTCAGGTCAATTAACTTTGAACCACGTATCTTTGAGGCGTAACACAGATTCACAAACATACGTGGTTCAAAGTTCAAATAACTGGTGCATTATATCTTTTATTCATTAATGTATCAACACTGAAAATTTCATTAAATTCGGTTAATTCCTGGATTTTTAGTATTTTTTTTTTATTTCGGCGGGGTGACATACGATGGTGGAATTTATGTCCGTTAAGTAGGATATAACCAGACGTCCTTTAAGCGAATTAAGGTTTCGGGCTCGATACCGGGCCCCACCAATGCAGCACATGAGTAGCACAGCTGGGATCTATGCGGTAATGTGGGGTGCTGATGGTAGGTGTGGCGCCCCATCTCAGATACATAAACAATCTACCTGGATTAGCGCTAATAAAAAAGGGGGGATAAACTCCCTCACTCTCCGGCTGATACTGACAAAAGGACACTGTGCTTTGTTTATTAATCTATACATAAATAAAAAGCAGCTGGAGTGTATGTTTGCATGTACGTATATATGTCCAGAGGAAATTACTAAAATAAAACAATTAACGATGAAGCAAATATATTCACATAGCCTATCACCAGTGTGTGCTTTTTGTGGAAAAATAATGAAGATTTTATTCATATTCGTGAAGATATTTAAAAAATTAGAATTTGAATTGTAAGAGAAGGGAAAGTTTGTGACTAAAACATAAACAAATAAATTATGGAAAACCAAAACAATCAATTGATCTGCGAGACTAATTTTTTTATCCTCTCTCTACGCAGGCAACGCCGGGTAACCGCTTCTAGTTGATAATAAAAAGGTTTGGTGCTAATGTTTCTGGAGTGAAATATTTACTAAAGTTAAAATAAGTTTCTACCATATATATATATATATATATATATATATATATATATATATATATATATATATATAGTGTGGGATGGTCACTGTTTCTGCTTTTGCTGGAATGGTGTACCAAAGGCAGTATTATTAGTAGAGTGCTCAATATAAAATAGAGCTGTTATATAATATAATAAGATAAATATATAAAGGTTTTACATATCTATTTATTAGGGGACAAAGGAACATTCACGACCATATTGGTTTCATGCGAGGCAATCGTCAGGTGAAGATGTTTCAAATTTGTAACATCTTCACCTGACTAATGCCTCGCATGAAACCAATATGGTCGTGAATGTTCCTTTGTCACCAAATAAATAGATATGTAAAAGCGTTATATATTTATTTTATTATATATATATATATATATATATATATATATATATATAAGATGTGTAAAAAAGTATCAAGTTTTTAAAAAAAACTTTTTGAGACACCTTGTATTCTGGAAAAAATAACGTTCCATTCATTCTTCATTTCTATCTTGGTAAATACAGCTTTAAACTTTAAAAAAGTACAAAAAATCTCGATAGTTCTTTGACACACCTTGTATATATATATATATATATATATATATATTGGTATTGTATGATATTGTATATATATATATATATATATATTGGTATTGTATGATATTGTATATATATATATATATATATATATATATATATATATATAAACGTGCATTAACATCATTTCCTGTGGAGGCATAGGAAAGAAATGGTCCGCTATAAATAAATTATCAGTCATATGGAAATCCAATCTCACAGACAAGTTAAAGAGACAATTCTTCCAGGCCGTTGCCGTGTCAGTATTGCTGTATGACTGCACCACCTGGACCCTAAAGAAGGGACTAGAGAATAAACTAGATGGGAGCTGCACAAGAATGCTGCGTGTGATCCTGAACAAGACGTGGAAACAACACCCCGCAAGAAAACAGCTGTACGGCCATGGATATCCGTGCTAACAGCGCATTGAAAGAATTCTAACAAACACTGACACCAAAACGGTAATAGAGAGCCACGAATACAGATGGATACAAATATTAAAAACCTTTCATCCATACGGCTTTAATCATAAAACAAGTCCTCTTTAACAGTGGATAATAAACCTGTCTACACCTACGAGGGTGGCCGAGGTCACCAAAATAAACAAACACTGACCACCACACATCAAACATCAAACAAGCCACTCCTGACCCAATTAAAAATCTAGAAGTCACACGCACAGTACCGTGATACAGACACGCGCCCACACCCACACAGTATATGTAAACACACACATACATATACATGTATACACATACAGTCATATACATGTATACACATACAGTCATACACACAACGCCCATGAACCCCTCCCTCACATATATAAGAGGATCTAAAAAACAAACTACCTTATAGAGGTTCTTCACGGAACGAATGAACATGCTACTATCAAACACACTCGCCTACCCGGATTTTAACAGCATGTTAAACCCACTATAACACTTGAACATTTATAACTCTTCTATAATGCTCCCTTTCTAATAATGTATCAACAATTTCTTCAAATAAGAAATTTTCTCCTGAAGATGACCGAAGGTCGAAACTAGTTGAGATTAAACAACATACAAGAAATATTCCTGATTGTCTTAATGATAATTTTTGTTCACACACTATATATATATATATATATATATATATATATATATATATATAAGTATTGGTATTATATAATATTGTTATATATATATATATATATATATATATATATATATATATATATATATATATATATATATATATATATAATATATATATATATATATATATATATATATATAAGTATTGGTATTGTATAATGCATATTCACAAGAGATTAAGCAAATCATAGTCTGTCCATTGACTGGACTCTTTAACTGCTGACATATAATGGTTCGGTTACCATTGGCCTGATTCCAACAGGATATCATTGCATTCAGAGATCTGCTTTCATTGCGTCGTTGGTGTCCATTCAGCATGAAGGCACCATGACTCAAAGCATCACAACCTTTGTACCCGTGACTAACGAATGTCTAGAAACGGCTCCGAACATCTGATTTCCTTAATAAAGTCTGCAGCAAGTAATAGACGGTTATACAAAAATAGAACTAAAAAAAAAAGGGAGAGAAAAATAAATCATAAAAATAAAAATAAAAAACAGAAAGAAAAGATACGAAGAAAAAAATAATGATACAAAAAGAAATATTCTTTTTTTTTTTTTTGGTTACTATATGTTACTATATAGTTATTATGTTAATCTGCATCTAATGGTGAGCTCTGGGGAGTGTGGAGTACTCCTTCAATGCAAAAGAGCTTCAATGAACTTGAAAAATGTCAACTTTTCAAATTCAACGCATACAAAACATTCATAATCTTTTATCCACATAAATCCTTGTTTTCTTCTCATTTTCACAGTCCTGAAGAAGGTTTCCATTGTAAACCGAAATGTTCGAGCCTCGACTATAAATCTCCATCTCTATCCATCATAACACACACACACACACACACACACACACACACACACACACACACAGACACACACACACACATATATATATATATATATATATATTTCACTTATAGTATTGTATTCTGGGTATGACACAAAATCATCTGAAATAATACTAAACCATCTTATGGTGAGGCTCCAGTTCTGGAGATCTAGGGAGTGATTCCATTATTCCTAGGTCCACCCTGAAGTGGAAGTACCTGTTAGGGTCACAAGTATATCTGTTTGAAAATTATTTGTATGCGATAGGACCATTAACAAAAAAATAACACAAAAATGTAAATATAAATGTATAATGAATATGATTCTCTAACCTCTAGCCACAAAATGAACTTAGACCGGTTGAAAATCAATTAAGATCAATTACTCACATCTAATATATATATATATATATATATATATATATTATATATATATGGTATTTGTGGAAAAGGTGACTTACCGGTTAAAATGGTCACAATGGTTAGTTGATGCAAGTTTCACAATGATAAGACAGCGATATAACAAATATAAAGTGCTCAATACGTGAGTAGAGCAAATTTATTAAAATAATGGTACACAGTAATAACCTACTCGAGTTCCACCATAAGGTTCTTCAGGGTTAAATCCACTGGATTAATCAAGATATTGATTGATTGCAGTCGATTGCATGTGCGATTACACGTGCAATCGACGGCAATCAATCAATATCTTGATTAATCCAGTGGATTTAACCCTGAAGATCCTCATGGTGAAAATCGAGTAGGTTATTACTGAGTACCATATTATATATATATATATATATATTATATATATATATAAAATAGAGATATTGCATATAGTATAGTGTATATGGGAAATACTATATATATATATATATATATATATATATATATATATATTTAATGTGTATTTAAGCAGCAAATTCTCTTATAGGGGTGTTTTATTGAAAATGACAAATAAGGATTTAGTGTTTACATTTGTATTTAGCTTTACTTTTGGTGCAAAATTTTCCTAGCAATATATATATATATATATATATATGTGTGTGTGTGTATGTATGTGTGCGTACACCAAGACAGAGAGAGAGAATGAGAGGCTCTTAAAAATTCCTATTCAGTACATACACAAATATATATATAGTTATTTACTAAACTTAGCTTAGATGTGGCACAAGGCCAGAAGTTTGGGGCGCCCAGTGAGAATCGAACTCACTAACAATGGTCTGCTAATCTAGCTTGCTAACCATTACACCAAATGAGGTAACCCGCAAATATATATATCTATATGTATATATATATATATATATATGTAAATATAATGTATATATATATATATGTATATCTATCTATCTATCTATCTATATCTATATATATATATATATATATATATATATATATATATATATATATATACCGAGACAGGGTGAGATGGCGAGTGAGAGGAGGTAAGACTGACAGATAAATAGACAGATAGTGTACGTAAATCTTTATATGAAATTGTTTTACTTGTATATGAATAATAAGGAAACACATATCTCCGTATAATAATGAATATGGCAAATGCTGAAATTACCTTCTCTTGGACCTCGGGCTGTGATCTCTGCACTTCTTTCTTTTCTTTGGCAATTCCTGACCTTACGTCTTTCCATCAATTTTCCCATCTGCTTTTCAGCCGGGCAGCATCTTATTGTCATAATACACAACCACGTTACCCCCAACCGGACGACTGACCATCAGAATAAATTACCTCCTTCCACCGACGAAGCTCTTTTGCCTTGACATGTCTAACCAATAAAACACCCCAAAACCCTAACCCTAACCCTAACCCTTTTCCCTCCCAAAAGCAAAAGCACTTGAACCGGCTGCTGATATCGCTTCTGTACTGTGAGCACTTCTGTCCAACTTATCCATCTCGTTCAGTAAATGTACATAATGAATATTCCAAAATTTTGGCCGTAGGAATGGTGGCAGGGTTTCTTCCCTAACATCCCCGTCTGAAGAGGGTAAGTACTTCAAGTTACAAGCGACTCATCACTGCTGATATAAAACAGAAACCACTTCTCACCACAAAAGATTCTTTCATATAATTTTCACACACAATGATTCCATTTCTTGATATGTCAGTAATGGCTGCCTTGTAGTACAATAGTGATAATAGACTGCTCTTGAGCATTGCAGTCAAGCCATTATATCAATTCCTGCTAATCTGATGGTGAGGCTCCACTTCTAGAGCTCTAGGGAGTGTGAAATAAACCTTTTATTGCCATTAATCCTATACCCACTCTAATCAGGAGATGTAGTACCTGTTGGTGTCCTAGCTATGATTGGTTGGTCGGTTGGTTGTAAAGGATTTATTCCAATTCCTGCTAATGAGTTGGTAAGGCTCCATTTCTACAGCTCTAGGGAGTATGGAATAAACCTTTTATTGCCATTAATCCCAGACCCACTCAAATCAGGAGATGTAGTACCAGTTGGTGTCTTAGCAATGATTGGTTGGTTGGTTGTAAAAGAATTATTCAAATTCCTGTTAATCAGTTGGTAAGGCTCCATTTCTAGAGCTCTAGGGAGTATGGAATAAACCTTTTATTGCCATTAATCCCAGACCCACTCAAATCAGGAGACACCTGTTGGTGTCTTAGCAATGATTGGTTGGTTGGTTGTAAAAGAATTATTCAAATTCCTGCTAATCAGTTGGT
>CM042145.1:88620397-88627897 GCA_023376005.1 Doryteuthis pealeii
ATCTACATTCACTTTCTTTTTCACTCCTGTTTTTCTTTCCCCCTCAACTTCTTTCTTTCTATTCCTCTCTTTTTTTCTCTCTTTCTTTGTATCTTCATTCTTTTTCTTTTTCCTTCTATCTCTTTTTTCTTTCCACCTCTACATCTTTCTTTCTGTTTCTCTCTGTTTTTCTCTTTCTTTGTATCTTCATTCTCTTTCTTTTTCCTTCCTTCTCTTTTTTATTTCCTCCTCTACATCTTTTTTTCTATTTCCCTCTTTTTCTCCTTTATATCTTCACTCTTTCTTTTCCCCCTTCTCTTTTTCTTTCCCCTCTACATCTTTCTTTCTATTTCTCTCTTTTTTCTCTCTTCCTTTGTATCTTCATTCTCTTTCTTTTTCCTTCCTTCTCTTTTCTTTCCCCCTCTACACCTTTCTTTCTATTTCTCTCTTTTTTTCTCTTCCTTTGTAACTTCTTCATTCCCTCCCTTTCTCCCACCTTCTTTCCCTTTATCCTTCCTTCTCTCAAGACACAAACTCGATTGTCTAATGAGAAGATCTGGAAATGTGACTCAGCAATGTGACACAACACTATGCATGTTAAACGTGTCAAGACAGACTTCAGTTTCCCTTGTAATCCTTACAAACTCCGACAGAACGCATCCCAAACTATTACAGAGCTTCTGCCAGTCTGCACACCACCTTGCTGACAGGCTAGATCCAGAGGAGCCTCTTATGGACTCCTCTAGTCATAAAACCGACTGTCTGCCAGAGAAAGAGTTGAAATCATGAGTCAGCTGATCAGGCGATTTAACAACAGTCTTTCCCAATCCAATAGAATATCGTCTCTGACCCAGGTTAGCCAAAGTAATTGATGTCATAAAATCAATAATGGTACCCTTGTAAATCAATGGCTACAAAACCTAATCGAATGCCGTGTACTGTGTACATATCATTAACTAGTGCAGTGTCTCCCAACGTTTATTTTTTGGCGGCCGGGGTATCCTTCAACCCAATACGAGTTTTTTGTGGTCCCCCATGTCAACTTCAGTTTTTATCCTCCTCCTCTCTGGCCCCCACTCCGTCAACTTAATACTTCAATGGAAGTAAGAGTAGTAAAGGCTGTAGCTTGGAGAATGTTACAATCTTATGGCCATCCAAGGGCGCTTGTCCAGTGGAATTGGATCCTCGGTAATCCCTCTGATAATGAATCCTTTGGTTCTTCTGGTAAAGAGTCCTCAGTTCCTTCGTCAATGGTCGTAAGCTCCTCCTCAATAATTGCAAGTGAACTGTGGCCAAGAGTATAAGTGTTTAAGTAGGAATCAGCCACGCATTATGGTTGTTTGATTGGCTGGAGGAGTAAACCACGTGACCTCGGCTAGTCTATAAATTCAGTGGGAATTGGAGCACACCTTATATCACAAAATATTTCAACAGAGAGTGTTAGAATCCTTGTCACCTCTGTAGGGGTCCAGTTGTTCTGTTATTTGAATTTATTGGAATAAACTTTCTGGACTCTTGACTCGACCTTGAAGGTAATTTATAAGATTATACTTCCGAAGGCATTAGGGAAGGGGATGTTTGTATTTAGGGTAAGGGGGTTGTTAGAGGGAAAATAAGGTGTTTATGATGTGCGTGCGTCTATTGATGTGCAAACGTAATGTGAAGGTTTGTATTATACTAGGCAGATAAAAAATATCATTTGGAAAGAATACAAACATATATATATATATATATATATATAATATATATATATATATATATATATTAGTATTAGTTCGAAAGTGATCGTAATATCGCGACTGAAGTTTGAACTCGCTTATCTCGATATATCGCAGTCCATCACGTTAGCCACTACGCCAAAGGGACTCTCCTACGGAAAAAAAGAAGAGAAAAAATGCGGACTGGTTCGAAGCCCACTGGGAGGAAATGAAGCCTGTGATTGAATCAAAGAGGAGAGCTCTCCAAGCATACAAGGCAGCACCTAATCATAGTACACTCGCCGCCTTAAAGAGTGACAGAAATAAAGCCCAGTAGACTGCTAGACACTGTGCCAACACCTACTGGCTAAACCTGTGTCACGACATAGAGATAGCTGCCAACATGAGAGATGCTAGGGACATGTACGAGCGCATAAAAAAGCGACCGGCCCACCCATCATAAAAACTGCACCACTCAAAACTAAGATGGGAGAAGTCATCACTGACCAAAGGAAGCAGCTACAACGTTGGGTTGAGAACTACCTTGAACTATACAAAACCCAAAACGTTGTGACGGACAATGTCCTAAATGCCATCACAGATCTACCAGTTATGGAGGAACTAGACGCACCACCAACCATGGAAGAACTCAGTAAAGCTATCGACCGCCTCGCAAATAGAAAGGAAACCGGAAGTGATGGCATACCATCAGAAGTATTGAAGAGCAGGAAAACAGAGCTGCTGGTTGGCTTCATGAGTGAATAAAATTGCTTTCAATTTATTTCATGACTCTTTACATTTTGAAGAAGTGCAAGACTCAAAGTCTCATAAATGCCACAGCATTGGCTTCATGAGTGAATAAAAACTTAACTTTATGTATGAATAACTTAACTTTAAAACTTTATTTTTTATCACTCTACATTTTAAGAATTGCAAGACTCAAAGTCTCGTGAATGCCATAGAATTGGCTTTATGTATAAGATAAGATTTGAACTTTAAAACCTTTATTTATGAATCTTACATTTTAAGAATTGTAAAAATTAAATGCCTTCTGAATGCCACATGTTTGGCTTCATGTGTGAATAAAACTGAACTTGACCAAAAGTGCCTGTTGGGGTTTATGGGGGTGGGAATAAATTATGGATGAGGTTTGGAGTGTTTTAAGGTTTTAAATATAGCTGACATTCTTGGTGGGCGTTCTTCGGGTTTTCCTTTAACCCCATCTCATTTGGTAGTTGCGCTGAAAAGAAAGAAATTTAAGGAACGAAAAGAAAGAGACAAAGACAGAAGGTGTTTTATGATTTAGGCTTTATTGACCGGCCATAGTCGCCTGTAGCAAGGGCATACCCCCCTGGCTAGTAGGAGTGACCAGACTCAGTTAAAGCTTAAAACGAAATGGCCGAGAGATTCTTTTTTTATTTTTTTTATTTTTTTCGTTTTATTTTAATCCCCACAGGTTCTATTTATGTGTAAATTAAAGCTGTTCAAGAATTATATTCCATAGGACCATTTTAAAGATATCACATTTTTCCTTCACCTCGACTGGTTGCCATAACAAGGCTAGGGAACCCAGTCTACCTTACTATTTACCCATAACTGGAGGGAGAATAGTTGGATTTATACCTTTCTCATAGCGTTATGTGAATTGCAAACAGTCTTGTTCAGGATCTGAACTCGGGTCGCCGTGTATTTACCGAAAGCCGAAAGGAGAATAGTTTGATGCATACCCTTTTCCAAGGATAAGATCATCCCATGGTTGGTGTAACGGTTATCAAACAAATCTCGCAGATCCATTATTACTGAATAGCGAGTTCGATCCTCGCTGGATGGTCCATACTTACGTACCTTTCGTTATGTGAAATATAACCAGCCCAGTCCAGGATTTGAACTTGGGTCGCAGTGTTCATTTCCTACGATTACACGACGGTCGCCTTTTACGCAGAGTATACATAGTTACAAACCCTTCCGCACGAGTAGGATGTGGCACAAGGTCAATTTCTCAAGCAGAAAATTAGAAAAGATTTTTTCCTAGACTGGTTTGCCTAACCAAGCTTAAAGAGTCCGGTCTGGCCCTATTGTTTACCCATAGCTGGAGAGAGAATAGGTGGATTCATACCATTCTCAAGGGTATTAGCATTATGTTAATTGCAAACAGCCTCGAGCAGGATCTGAACTCGCGTTGCCGAGTACATTCCCTACGACGGTAACCATTACACTACGATCCTTGTTGGCTGGGGCTTTAAAATACACCGACTAAAGCTCAGCAGAGAGGTAAGCTCCTCCATGGGGCTACCTGCTAGCCGTAGGTGGCAAGCTGTTATGCATAAGGATGGAATCCTGGTGTCTGAGCAGTTCACTTTGGCCCTTATTTAGGCAAGACAAGCGGTTGGAGAGGTTCCCTTCGATCAATCAGCTGGTCACGTTAAGCCCTAGCACCAATAGGATTGTCCCAACCCTTATGATAAGCTCCAACCCTTTTTATCATGTGCTAGAAGGCGGTGAGTGATGGTCTTCATGTTTTGGGTATGACGTTAAATTCTATCTAATGGTGAGGTTACTGTTCTGGAAGTCTGGGAAATGTGGAGTACCCCTCCATCACCATTACTCCCAGTTCCACTCTGTCCCGGAGTGGTAGTAACTGTAAGGGTTCCATCTATGGGTTAAATGTATATATATATATATATATAATATATATATTATATTATGTTTCGTTAAACTGTACTGACGATTCTTATCGGACGAGTTTTTGTTCGATCCTTTCTAATTTTCTGGCCATCTTTTCAATGTCAGGGTGGAACTGGTGTAGCAATCCACCAAAGGTTTCTTTACGAGCGCATTCAGCATGTCTATCTGCCATCTTCAGGTGTGAAACCGATGGGATGTTTCGGGTGTCTCGTTTTTAAAAAAATCGAGCAGTAACACATATATATATATATAATATTAAGGTGTATATAGAAATTATCTACTCAAGTTTCACCATAAAGAATCTTCAGGGTTAATTCATTACAATTAACCCTGAAGATCCTTTATGGTGAAACTTGAGTAGGTTATTTCTATATACACCTTAATACTAAATTCGCTCTATTAACATATTGAGCACTTTATATTCTCTATAACACTAACTTATTCGGTTGATATTTGTATCGACCGTCGATATTGCGATGAGCTCTATAATCTATTCCCCGGTAAGTCATCTTCTTTATCATATATATATATACATATATATATATATATATATATTGTGTAGTGTCTGTAATGACAAAATTGCTTTTAGTAGATGTGGCAGCGTTCAAAATGTCCCTTTTGTACTTTGGTGTGGAAGCGAAAAAGAGGCGCTTTGCTTACATGGTAAAAGTTTAAAAGAGAAATTGTTTTGAAGTAATGCTTCACGTGGCAAGGGTTTATGCCGAAGCCCTTTAGGGGTGTCGGGGGGTCTGGGTTGTGCGAAAATAGATGTGTTGTTGTCAATGCATTCTGGCTGGGAGAGAAAAAAAAGATAGATTTTTTTTCATGCCTTTTTTTTCGTCCTTTTATCTGGACCTGAAAGAGTTAGATAAACGAAAATCCTGAATGTATTGGACAGCAAAAGCATGTTTGTTTATAACACTGTACACAGGACCAGGCAGAGACCATCAAAGAGAGAGAGAGAGAGGGGGGGAGAGACCCGGCAGAGACCATCAAAGAGGGATAGATAGATAGATAGATAGATAAAGAGAGAGAGAGAGAGAGAGAGAGAGAGATAGATAGATAGATAGAGAGAGAGGAGGGGAGCGGCGAGGCAGAGACAATCAAAGAGAGACAGAGAGACAGACAGAGAGACAGAGAGAGAGAGAGAGAGAAGAGAGAGAGGGAGGGAGAGGGGGGAGATAGAGAGAGACTCGTCAGAGACAATCAGAGACAGACAGACAGACATACACACACACGCGCGCATACACACATGCACACATCTACAGACAGACAGACAGACAGACAGAAAAAAGATAGAGACCTGGCAGAAAGAGAGATGAAGATTGAGAGAGAGAGAGAGAGAGAGAGAGAGAAAGAGCGAGAGAAAGAGAAAATACCATCAAATCCAGACAGACAGAGAAGGGGGGAGAGAGAGGGGCCTCTAGCAATTCCATCAGAGAGAGAGAGAGAGAGAGAGAGAGAGAGAGAGAGAGAGAGAGAGAGAGAGAGAGAGAGAGAGAGAAGAGAGAGAGACATAGACCATTAAAGACGGGGAGAGATTATAGATATCATTAAATATTTATCAATAATAGAAATGGGCAGTGAACAGTTTAACCAAACGTTTGAGTGCATTTTTATGACTTGAGGGAGCCAAAATACGTATTTAACAACTACTCCACCACGCGTAGGATGTGATACAAGCTCAAATTTTAAGCGGGTTTAACAGTTTTCCTCTTCCCAGACTGGTTACCTACTCAAGGTTAAAGAGCATAGTCTGCCCTACTATTTACCCATAGCTGGGTGGAGAGTAGTTGGATGCATTTCCAAGGGTATTAGGGCTATGTGAAATGCAAATAGCCACGTCCAGGATTTGAATTCAGTCTTCCTTTTCCTATACCGATTGCTAATGATTGATTTGGGTTTTAGTATTCTGGATACAAATACCCTGCCAAATAGTAGAACATACTGGGTTCTTAGTGAGACAACTAGTCTAGGAGAAGGAAAACTCTACATTCCAACCAAATATATATATATATATATATATATATATATATATATATATATATATGTCAGATTTAGCCCTGAAGAGCTTTATGCGAAACTAACAGTAGGTTCGTCTGACTCATTAGATTATCTTTATTATTGGCTCTACTTAGGTATCAAGCACTTTTTACTTATTTGCCTTCTCCTAGCGGTTATATGAATATATATATATATATCTTATATACATATATATACATATAAATTGTTTTTCTTTTGGCCAAATACTGTACCAATAGATTATTTTTTCTTGGTACGAATATCTTTGTCCTTTCTTTTTTTCAAAGATTTTTTTCTTCCTGGTTGATGTTTGGTAGTATATTTTTACAATCAAACTTTCTGCTGGTTTTTTTTCTCTCCGCAAGGATTTACCAACACTCTTGGTATATATATAATATTATATATATTATATATATAATTATGTCATCACAGACACCGTGTTTCGGCGTTTCACGCCTCTTCAGGGTGGTTAGACACAGCAACTACCTCTGACCAGGAGTAAAATCCGACTGACTTTTCGTCCGCCCGATTCGTTAACTCTCGGCCATTTGATAGCTGCTGTAAAGGGGTGGTGTTTAAACTATTAAAATACATACATTGTTTATATATATATATAATATTAATATATATGTGTGTGTGTGTGTGTGTATGTGTGTGTGTGTGTGTGTAAAGAAACTACAGATTAGAAAACTTTTACAAAATGTGAAAAATATAAAGGAAAAGTGGATAATCCAACACAAACAATTGATTCAATTAATATTTCCTCTTTATTTATTAAAATAATTTCTCGGAATGAATTTGTTAATCTACAAAGCTGATAGACAGAGAAGAAAAATAAAGGGGGGAGGGAGAAGAGAGAAGAGAGAAAAAGGAAGACAGACACAGTGAAAAAAGATGAAAGGGAAGAAAACGATAAAGACGATATCCAATTAGGAGATAAAGGGGGAAACAGAAAGATAAAGGAGAACAAAGACAGTGAAAAGGGAAAAGTTAAAGGGAGAAAAACGCGTCTGGATGTCAAAGTAGAGAATATGTTGGGCTCACAGCACCCGAAAGGGGAACGACAATGTATATATATTGATACAGAAAAAAGTAAGTGGGGATAAGAGAACAGAGA
>CM042145.1:88630397-88637897 GCA_023376005.1 Doryteuthis pealeii
TGGAGTTAAGTGAGGGTGAGCCGTGGCGTCAACCGTGTCTCCAGGTCAGCTTGTCTAAAATAAATATTGCATTAACTTAGAAGAGCACTGTACTTTCTCTTCACCCATTTTATAGTTTTTTTCTTTATTTGATCTGGTCGGAGAAGAGAGAAAAAAAATCGATGCAATTTTGAGTCAAGAGTTCCAATAGAGAATCGGTCTTAGGAAATATTTCTAGATCGAGACTCTTTTAATGCCATTCTTTATCCCAGAGTTTCTGCGCAGCAGACGATATCCATCAATATCATTGTTATGGAAAGAAAATCCTCAGAGTTGGTACTGTGGCTTACTATCAGGTGGCTACTGTGCGCTCCCAAAAGAAAACAGCCGTTCTGGTAAGACTTGACGCCAGGGTATTGTGATGAGCAGGAGGGTGACGGCATCCGTTAAATTCGGGGTTCTGTAAATAGAATTTCTTCGTGATAATCGAGACAAGGACGTTGTTATGTACAAAGGTGTATTTTATACATTCATTTTAACTTGCTTTATTACAAGGTAGCTGCAGTACCTGGTAACCAAGAATGACATATATGGACGAATAATACCCTTATGCAAAGAATGGTATTGTGTTAGTATAGCATTTAATTCTAAGACTAACAGCAACAAATAAATGAATTAAAACTTTAATAAAACGTTTAATTCTAACAATTTATTAACGAGCAAATAACCAATGAGTAACGATATAAAGTCTTTCCTGTGTATAAAGTGGCGTTTAAGGGACTGAGCGGCGTGCTGGAGAAGATATCTGGTATCTTAGGGTGATTTCCTGGAGAGGTTTTAAAGTCGCTGCCTCATGGGAACTGGTCCAGGGTCTGTCTGCCTGCGGTTTTTGGTATTTTGCGCCAAAACATCTGGGCTCATCACGTGATTGGCATATCTAATCACAGAAAGCCTCTCCCTCACTTACTCTATACACAGAAATTACCATTTTACTGACCCAACAATGGGTATGGCCTAAAATCAGGCGGGAGTTGTTAAAAGAGGAGGAAAAGGACTAAGCCCGATAACTCCTACATAGACGAGAAGGAAGGTCGCTATTAACCTGGACAGAAGCAGATAGAAGACGATAACTGCTATTAGGATACGGACGGAGATTTGAGCCCTTCTCGGCCAATGAGAGGGCCGCTAACTCAAGAATCTTGAACTAAGAGAAGCAGCGACGAGAAGTCTGAACAAAATAAATTGACCACAAAAATACTTTTATATGTAAATTTAACTTGTTATCATTGTATGACTATAAACTTTTAAAGAATATGATTTAGCAATTATTCACACAATTATATATATATATTTACCAACCCCTCCGCACGAGCAGGATGCGACACAAGGTCAATTTCTTAAGCGGAGCTCAACAGGTTTGAATTCAGAGTTTTCCTTCTCCTAGACCGGTTACCTAACCAAGGTTAAAGAGCCCAATCTGCCCTACTATTTACCCATAGCTGGAGGGAGAGTAGAATCCATACCTTTCCCAAGGGTATTAGCGC
This sequence comes from Doryteuthis pealeii, assembly GCA_023376005.1. Lineage (NCBI taxonomy): Eukaryota > Metazoa > Mollusca > Cephalopoda > Myopsida > Loliginidae > Doryteuthis > Doryteuthis pealeii. The sequence goes on from CM042145.1 coordinate 88,631,921, forward strand.
TAAGTGAAATGCAATTACCACGTCCAGGTCACACAATTATATAAACTTTGTTAAACTTATTATCTATTTGCCTTGTTTCCCCCAACCTTATGCCCCCCCCCCGCAACCAACCCTTTTTATCGTATATGCTATAAAGCAATGGCTGGAGGTCTTAGTGTCCTGGGTGTGACGTTAAACTGCATTTGGTGGTAAAGTTCCCAATTTTGGTGCTCTGGGGAGAGTGGAGTACCCCTTCATTGCCATTACTCCCAGGTCTACTATGACCCGGAGTGGTAGTACCAGTTAGGGCCCCTTTTATGGGTTAAGTAGAAAGATGAGTTTGAAAATATTTAAAAAAAAAATGAGTTTTGAAAAAATCGAATACCCATCAAAAACGAATAAAATAAAATGTCCTCAGCATAAAATAAATCAACAAGAGTTGACATGTCCTAAAATAATACCAGCCAACCAACCAACCAACCAACCTCTTTACTTCTATTTTTGTTCTTATCATACTTATCTTCTTCTATGCTGTCTCTTCTGTGCTGATCTCTTTCTCTTTATCTCTCTCTCTCTGTCTCTTTCCCCCTCTCTCTCTCTCTCTCTCTCTCTTTCTCTGTAAATCTATTTCTTTCTCTGTCTTTCTATTTCCCTCTGATTGTCTATTTCTCTCTCTCTCTCTCTCTCTCTCTCTCTCTCTCTCTCTCTCTCTCACACACACACACACACACACACACACACACACACTTTGTAAATCTATTTTTTCTGTCTTTCTATTTCCTCTGATTCTCTCTCTCTTTCTTTTCTCTCCTCTCCTCTCTCTCTGTTAATTGATCTTTCTTCTTGGAACTTTGTATCCATTCTGTTTTTTTTTAACGAACACAAGACTTGGGATATCTTTATTCCGCCAAAATTAACCAACACGCGTGTGTGGCGGGGGGATTACTTTACGAAAACAGACGCCATATTTGCATCTTTTCCGTTTGGTCAGTCAGCTAAAACTGAAATCTCTAATGTTAAATATCGGGTATATAATGGAGAGAGATGAGAGAGGAAAGGCGTTCTTGTTCTTACTTCGTCGCTGCCATCTCCTTCTCGGCTCGTCTCCTTCTTCTTTTGGGCTGATCATCATCATCATCATGTCGCGCTGTTAGCACGGATATCCATGACAATCTCTCTCCCATCCGTCCCTATCACTCTTCCTTCTTGGGAGGTCCTCTATGCAGCATCCTGTATCCGAACAGAGCTGGTCAATGTACGTCTTTGTTGGTCGGCCCACACTGGCGTGCTCATATGCTGAATTCCACAGGAGAACGTCACTTATGAGTTCGTCTTTGCTTCTCCAGCAGTGTTCTGCGTGTCTTGTTCGTCTTACTCGGATGGTTTGGGTGATATGTGGCAGATGGCCGTACTTATTTATTGGTTTGTAATAAACAAGCAAGAACTGGTTTGCTTTATAAAACGTCTATTCTTTACTACAAAAAAATCCCAAAGGCTTTTCTACCGCGTTGAGAAACTGGCATCTTGGGAGCAAGTGACCCCTACGTCTGCTTTTCTTAGCTAACAGCCATCATTTGACAAACTAACTAATTTTACTTACAATTTTTCATTATTTGAATTTTAACTACTATTACATACATTATTCGTAGGCTACCCACGAATTATGTAACACTAAATTTAGTTCCTGTTCTTAGGAATTCAATTGACCAATCAGATATTAGCAAACAAAGCCAGCGAAAGACCAAGCGTTGTCAATTATCTTAATGTTATTTTCCACGATTCAGGATTTGCCGGTCACCTTTTAAAATATACACTACCGTACATAGTTTATAGGCTACCTATCTATTATGTAATATATAATTGTGAACACTATTCGTTTTTAATTTGTTATCATTTCTTCTACACCGTTGCCAACGGGGCTTAGAACACGCCAATTGTATCCTCTGAAGAGGCGTTTTCGGCATGACAAAAAATAAAACAATTTGAAATGTAAACTTTAAATATATATTAAAATAAAACAAACTATATATAGATATATAATACCAGTCATGTATTTATTAAAACTTGTTTTAAAAAACAATGAGGACTGTCTAATGTTGCATGTTCAAATTTTGAGTGTATTTATTCTATGTTATGACGATTTTGGGTAATGTGACGTAAGCAGTGACGTAATTTTTGTTACAGACAAAAACCGGAAGCGAATCTCCATTATTAATAGATATTATTTTCCACGATTCAGAATTTGCCGGTCACCTTTTAAATTCTAAACTACCGTACATAGTTTATAGGCTACCCATCGATTATGTAACACATTTCGTTGTTTATTTGTTACCATTTCTTCTACACCCTTACCAACAGGGATTAGAACACGTCAACTATATCCTCTGAAGAGGCGTTTTCGGTATGACATAAACTGCGCCTTGATGATGAGGCTCCAGTTCAGGAGCTCTGGGGAGTGTGGAGTACTTCTCCATTGCCATTACTCACAGATCAACTCTGACCTGGTATGGTAGCACCTGTTAGAGTTCATCTATAGGTGAAATAGATATGTTTCAAAATGTTTAGTAATAGATAGGAATAACCATATGACTGTAATTTATTTGTATTAAGAATAATTACTTAAAGCCATAATTGTTTACTAATTTATTGATAATCAATATTTAACCATATAAATATGTATAGATTATTATTCGTACTAGTACAAAATAAAAAACACCCACCGGGCGATGTAAAAATAGATTTTTGAAACATATTGCCTGAGGGATGGGCGTAAAAAATTCAATGTCAGCGAGTTTGTACACTAAGTAAGTAAAATCATCAAATTCATTAAAGGATTAAAAAAATAAAACAATTTGAAATGTAAACTTTAAATATATATTAAAATAAAACAAACTATATATAGATATATAATACCAGTCATATATTTATTAAAACAATGAGGACTGTCTAATGTTGCATGTTCAAATTTTGAGTGTATTTATTCTATGTTATGACAATTTTGGGTAATGTGATGTAAGCAGTGACGTAATTTTTGTTACAGACAAAAAACTGGAAGCGAATCTCCATTATTAATAGATTAATAGATTAGATCGGAATACTTAAAACCGCAGTAGGACTTTGAATTCCTGGTAAGCGAGTTCGAACTTCAGTTGCGCCATTAACGTTCACTTTCGGAATAATACACTTGGGAAAGGTATGAACAACTTAATTCCCTCAGCTATGGGTTGAATAGTACCACTACTGTACTTCTACAGTTTTAACAGGTTTAATTCAGAATTTTCATTCTCCTAGAGCGGTTGCCATACCAAGGTCAAAGAGCCCAGTCTGTCCTGCTATTTATCCACAGCTGAAGGAAGAATAGTTTGATGCATGCTTTTCCCAAGGGTATTAGTGCTATGTGAATTGCAACTAGTCTCGTCCAGAATTTGAACTCGGGTCACCTTGTCCATTTCCTGTCCACCGTTCTTTTTTAAAAGCTCCCGATCTTCCTTCTCCACTACTCTCTCTCTCTTTTTTTTCTTCTTTCTAACATAACTCATTCAGTTTCCATCATTGTTTCTTCTTAATCTTTTTATTTGTAAAATTATATTCGATATGAATTTCTCTATTATTCAGTCAATAAAGGTAGAAATATATATTCAAGAATGATGATGAATTGTTAATACACATGGAATTTCCACAGACCCAGCTAGTTATTGTTATAACAGAACACGTTGCAAATTCATTTATAATGTTCTTCCCATCTCTTAGGAACTGTCTCGCAAGTGAAGCAAATCTATTTTACCGCATGTTCCACATATCAAATTACATAATTTTGTGTGATAATTACTTATGGAACGAGAACAGCTATGCAGTATATTTTCAGTGAAGTTGTTCACACAATTATGATATCGATAAAAAAAGTTTGTCTTTTTTTTTCTTCTTTATATTATTGGGTTATGGTTGTTATTTTTTTATGAAAGTTATGAGCATGAAATAAAAAAAAAACTTATTTATTGTATACATTTCTAGGAAATGAAAATGCAAAATCAAAATCCGCTATCTCATTACTTTTTCACCAGATTATGATGTGGGGAAATTTATCGACTCCCCATATGAGTCATAAAAAAGGAAAAACAAAACAAAAAACGAGGCAAATAGATAATTAAAAAACGTTTATATATTGTGCGTATGAAATTGCTAAAAACATATTCTTTTAGCGGTCAATGTTGTTGTTACAATTTATGGAGTCATAAATTGTTAGCAGATCCTGTAGCTGAGAATAAGGGTCGTTAATTTTGAGATCAGGGAGTGGAAATTTACCAGTGACTGTTATAACCCCATGATCCCTGGAAAAATGGGCCGTGATAGACACGTGACAGCTTTTAGACAACTTAGCAGAAACCAGTAGAAGCAGAAGTGTAACAAGTAAGACCATCATCTCATAGCTACCCTATCTAATCTGTCTATCAGTCTGTCTGTCTGTCTGTCTGTCTGTCTCTTCCCGATGTTGAAAGAATGTATAACAATACGATCGTGGCAACTTATCAAATGGACAACCACGAGTCAAACATCAGAAGAACCTAAAACCAACCCTATGACGATAAATCTGAACGACACCAACTAATTACCTCTAAGATAAATGTTTAATAAGTGAATTTGAACTTGTTACCTTTGTAAGAATGTCATATACTCACATTGGGTATATTCTCGGATGATAGAGAGAGAGAGAGAGAGAGAGAGAGAGAGAGAGAGAGAGAGAGAGAGAGAGATACTTACTTTAGAGAGAGGCTGATCTTCTTTACAACTTATAAACTTCTTTGGCCAATATGTTCCTGTCTTCCATTTCCTCTTCTTCTCTGGCCGACATCATTGTCTAGTTGAGTTCTTAATTCTTCTAGCTAAATGCTGACTTCTTCTTATTCTGGGCTTTGCTGGTTTTTAATTAAATGAACTAACAAGACTTATTGTTTGCTTGATCAAGCTTTTTATTTTTTCAGCCCATATTGCTTATTCACCACACGGGAGGGAACGACCTCAGCAGAGAGAAACACGTCCGCTCTGCTCCAAAGTCAGATCTAATCTGAATTCTAAAATAGCAGTGAATTGCATGCTGTAATATGTTTAAATACTAATTTTTTATAAAGAATATTTTCTCTGGTGCAATAGATTTGTAAATTTGAATGTTTTAGTGAACTTAAGGGCCGGTTTAGCTCAGTCGGTAGAGCGTCCGACTAGCAGCCACAAGGTTCCTGGTTCGATACCTGCCCGCGCCAACTCAGCGTATGAGTAGCACAAGGATCTGTACGGTAAAATTAGGAGCTGATGGTAGGTGTGGCGCTCGACCTAAGATGCCTAAACAATCTTCTTGGTCTAGCGCTAGTACAAAGGGAATAGACTCCCTCGCTTTCAAGCTGATACCGACCTTAAGCTACCTGACGACTCTTATTAACATAAGCGCAAGTAAAAAGTAAGGAAAGTCGTCGGGGTGGCCTAAAGTTGGTATCAGCAAGACAACGAGGGAGTCTATCCCCTTTTAACAAGCGCTAAACCAAGGAGATTGTTTTTTTTGCGTCTGAGGCGGAGTGCCAAACTTACCATCAGCTACTCACTTTACCGTAATTATCTCTGTGCTACTCATATGGTGAGTTGGCGAGGGCCGGTATCGAACCCGGAACCTCGATGTTCCTAGCCGGACAAATATCTGTCTTTATGAAGCCAGAATGTTCAGCTATTAAAACTTTTTTTTTTGCATCTTATCTGTTATTAGTTTATTTACTGCTAAGTAATAAACCCAAGTAGTTAGTATTACTATATTATATATTGTAGACAGTGTTATAGACATCTGGATTTTAACATCTGGTTCACAGATCTTTGCCAATTGGCTCAGAAAAAGGTTATTTATATTTTATTTATGTTTAACTCTTTGCATTAAAATAGTGGAATTATGACTGCATTTGACAATGTAATTTTTTGTTGGTTTGCCTGTCTGTCTGTCTGTCTGTCTGTTTGTTTGTTT
>CM042145.1:88640397-88710397 GCA_023376005.1 Doryteuthis pealeii
AAAGAAAGAGAAAAAAAGAAAGTAAGAAAGTAAGAAAGAACGATAGAAAGAAGAAGAAAGTAAGTCTAAAAGAAAGAAAGAAAGAAGAAGAAGAAGAAGAAGAAGAAGAAGAAGACGAAGAAAGAAAGAAAGAAAGAAAGAAAGAAAGAACAAAGAAAGAAATAAAGAAGAAGAAAAAGAAAGAACGAAAAAAAGAAAGATAAAAGAAATAAAGAAATAAAGAAATAAAGAAGAAGAAGAAGAAGAAGAAGAAGAAGAAGAAGAAGTGTAAATTCCTCTTTCTCATATTGCTACTTAAATGAACAAATATTGGTTATTTACATAAATATAGAAATAAAAAATAGATAAATTAAATTAAAAAATAAGTAAAAATTTTAATAAAAGTTATTAAAAAGAGATTAAAATTTTGATAACTTATATCATTAATAAAAGTTAATAAAGTTGTTTTTTTTTATCATGGTTGATCTTAAAACTTTCAGTAAATACATTTTTTAAATGTTTATAAAACTAAATTTCTTTTTTTGTCATCAGTCTATGAGGGTGAGTCTATGAGGGTGAGTTAAAAAGTCATTCCATTTTGTTTAGGACATGAATATGTATCATACATCAAAATGAAGCTGGTCCTCTGTGGATCATATTCCTATTTCTCAGACTCTCTGTTTCTCTCAATAGCAATGTTCCACCTTCAAATAAGAGCATGTATACCTGCTCCGTAAAATTTTGTTGACTATTCTCTGAACCACTTCTTCACTACAGATTTCATTTCCTCGTCACTAGAATAACAACTATTATCTCTTTGGTCCCATGAAAGTGGGTTTGAAAGGTAAACATTATTCCAATCCCGAGAGTAGTTGGATGCATATCTTTCCCAAGGGTATTAGTGCTGTGTGAAATACAAACAGCCTCGTCCAGAAATTGAACCCGGATCGATGAGTCCATTTCTTACAACTCTAACCAATACACCACGCATCTTGACCAATATAGGAGAAAAATCTTCATACAAGACAATGTCCCATTGCACAGTGCATGTGTAAGGGTTAGCCATATGACTAATGTTATATAGCCCATTGCGGATATATAAACAAGAGATATGACTCAGTGATAGACAGACAGACAGACAGACAGGCTTAAGACTGTGACTTGCTTGCTTCTTTGTCTAGTGGTTATTTCATCTTTACTTCTTTGTCCGGTTGTCATCTTGTCGTCTCTTCTTGTCTTCTTCTAACTATGGGCTTCTTTTCAAGTCATGCATTAATCAACTACGAGACTTTGTTTTTCTTTGATCAAAGATTTTATTACTGCATTGCCCTGATTCACCCCGCGGTGGATCCTACCTCAGCAGAACACGTCTGTTCTGCGTGCCATTCAGGTTGAGACTGACTTCCTAACTAAATCTATCACGTGACTCGCGAGATTGGTGCCTCTAGGGTCAGTTGGAGCCATAACCGTTACTGGCATTTTTCCATCCCCTGATCTGAAAAACAATGACCCTTAGAATTCTCGCTACAGGGCTTGTCAAAATCCCATGCCACCGTACAATTATGCAACGCTAAGACGAGTTTTTAGAAAGCGTATAACAGACTGTCCATCATTCTCTCGCTTTTTAACCTAATTGAAAATATCTGGCATCTTCTCAAGAGAAAGATGTAAGAATGATGGGCTTTAGACTGAAGCCAAAGAAAACTTATGACAAACTATTGTGACAAGTGAAGAAGCTATTACTGCTGAAGAAATTCAAAATCTTACAAAGTCAATGAATGGTCGACTAATATCTGTGATTTGTAGGCAATGCTTTCACATTTCAAAGAAAATGATTTGTATCAGTTCTTCTGTATTATTCAGATTTTTCAGAATGCTGTCCTAATCTTTTATTGACATACATTATAACAAAATAAAATAATAATAGAATTTTCACTCCTTTTGAGTTTTTCACATCAGCGTTAGCTAATGATATTTAACTGGAGGCTGAGTGACAGCAAGTCTCCTCAGGTCTCCAGAACTTTTCTGGGTATTATAGCCGATTGCAGCAATGCAGTATCTAGATGGTCTCAATTCTTCCTTTGATTTCCAGGTCCTCCAGTCTTTTTGAGACCGTTCCAAGTGCACCAACTACAATTGGTATCACTTTCCATAGCTTTTTTAATTCTCTGGCAAGGTTCAAGTATTTGTCCGTCTTTTCGTTTTCTTTCAAAGTCCACCAATTGACAAGTTCTCTTTATTTTTGTTAATCAATACTAGGTCTGGTCTCCTGGCTGGGATAGGGTGATCATAATTACTTGCTGTCCATTGTATCCGATGATTACACTATACGAATCCCTTTCCTTCGTTTGATTCGAGATCTGGTTGAGTCTTGCCAACTGCCTATGGGGATATTTAAGTCCTCCAAGTTTCTCCTGATGTTGTCTTTGTACCTGAGATTTGGTCAACCGATTCCACGTGATCCCTCTCCCAGTTGAGAGTACAGAATCTACTTTGGCAGTCTGTAATCCCCGAGTTTGTTTAAGTGGCCAGCCCATCTCAGGTTGCGCTGGACAAGTATGTCGTGCATGGCCGAGGGTCAAGTTCTCTTCAGGATGGCCCTGTTTGAAACACACTGCCACCACTTGACATTTAATATACTGTGCAAGTGACGCATTTAGTCTGTGGGCATCAGCTGTGTATACCGTCCAGGCTTCCGCGCCATACAGGTGGGTTGAGAGAACTATGGCACGGTATATAATAGAATATAATAATAATATAATAAAATATTTCAATAATATAATAAAACATTTCAGCCGATGTGCCCTTCAGCCTACTTCAGGTATTTCTTGTCGAACGCGGTAACCATCTAGTCAAACTCAGTAACCTTCTTAGACACATGGCGCAAAATATATAAAGGTTGAGTTAAAAAAATTGGACTCAGTCGCCGATTTCGACGCATGAGGGTTCATCCAGTGAACAACCTACACATTCTTTTGTTTATAGTGGTGAAGGCTTGTGTTGGACCATCCGTACTTTTTGGCACAGTCGATAGGATATAATTGGTGCACAAGGAATGCCACAATAACCAGGCATAATAATTATTATAATTTTTATCTAAACTTTTTATGGTATAATATGTGATCTATGAAAAAATACTAACTGCCATGGCAAAAGAGATTTTGTGTAAAAATAAACAATTTATATATATATATATATATATATATATATATATGTATATATATATACATATATAGATGGATAGATATAGATATATAGATAGATAGATAGAGAGAGAGAGAGAGAGAGAGAGAACGAGAGAGAGATAGATAGATACACACACACACACACACACACATACACACACACACACACACACACACACACACCATATATATATATATATATATATATATATATTATATATATATATTCAAAATAACATTCGTTATGATAAAACTTGCTCATAAGAAAGACTGCTGCCTAAATATAATTTACATGCATACATGTACACAAACTGACAGACAGACAGATAGATAGTTGCATACACACACGTGAATATATATATATATATATATATATATATATATATATATATATATATATTGTTTGCACATATGCTTACAGGCATTTATAAATATATGCAATATGTCAATCTTTGATAAGATACATATATAGATAATAAATACCTAAAGTAAACAGAAATGGTGCTCTCTCTCTCTCTCTCTCTCTCTCTCTCTCTCTCTCTCTCTCTTGATATGCTGCCTCACACACATGCATATATATATGTGTGTGTATATATATATACTTTGTATGTATATATGTATATATACACACACACACACACACACATATATATATATATATTTATACACAAGATGATATTAATACTCATGTATTTGAACATATACATACATATAGATATATATGAGATACATATATAGATATATAGATAATATATACCAAAAGTAAAGCAAGCATATAAATTGTATTCTCTCTCTCTCTCTCTCTCTCTCTCTCTCTCTCTCTCTCTCTCTCTCTCATTCACTCTCTTATCTTCTCTTGATACACCCACACATACACACACACACATGCATGTATATATATATATATATATATATATATATATACTTGTGTATATACATACACATACACACATATATATGTATAATATCTATAGTTATACACTAGATGATATTTATTCTCATGTATTTGAACACTCACTCGTACACACACACACACACACACATATATATATATATATATATATATATATATGTATGTATGTATTTATGTATATCATAGCGTTTCCTGACATTTTGTTCTTCCACTCGAAAGCAAAGAAATCAATCATGTTTGATATAGGGTTTCTATTTCTGTGTACTAATTCTCCTCCTCTGGGAATTTATGAGGATTCATTTGACATCTTCCTTATTTCTCAGCCCCCATTCAAAAGCTGGTCAGTTAGGAGACGAGAGAAAATGCTAGTTTGTGTATATTTTGGGTCTTTGTCGAAAAAGTTCTCATTATATAACCTTAAACTGGCTTCATTTCAAGATATCCCCTTGGCAAAGACAGAACTTAACTATAGTGTTATTTGTGAACACACAAACTTTTATTACGGAGGTGAAGTTTCTGGTGCATTGAATACTATGTGGGTCATAAAATGTCAAGAATATGTACAAGATGTAATGTAGGCATCAATCTAGAAGAAATGCCGGTTTAGCTCAGTCGGTAGAGTACTTTGACTAGGAATCGCAAGGTTCCTGGTTCGGTAAAGTGAGGAGCTGATGGTAGGTGTGGCGCTCCACCTCAGACGCTAAAAAACAATCTCCTTGGTCTAGCAAGTGAAAAGGGGATAGACTCCCTCGCTGTCTGGCTGATACCGACATTCGGACACCCGGTCGACTTTACTTGATGTATGTATTAGGCTTAGCTCAGTTGGTAGAGCTAGGAATTGCAAGGTTCTGGTTCGATACCGTCCTGCCAACTCAGTGCATGATGGAGAGCTGATGGTACGTGTGGCGCTTCCATCAGCAAAAAACCTTCTCCCTGGTCTAGCGCTAGTGAAAAGAGGATACTCCCTCTCTCAACTCTCATTATCTTACAGAGGGAGATTAAAAAATCTATTTACCCTCTTGTTTTTATAGAAGCTGAGCTCACTGCAGATAATTTGATAGGCGGAACAATGAATAATATGCAAAAAACAAGCTACTTTATTGTGGTTTCTAGTCAAACGTTCTACCGACTGAGCTTACCCGGCCCTATCAAGATTATTATACCTTTTACATATTTAGCTATTTAGCAATGGCTCTTAAATAAACATACCAAACGTTGTAATAACTGAATTATCATACTGTGGTATATCCACAGGTCTGCTATTTATTATTATTATTATTATTATTATTAATTTTCACTCCTTTTGAGTTTTTCACATCAGCATTAGCTGATGGTATTTCACTTGAGTCTGAGTGACAAGTCTCCTCAGGTCTCCAGGACTCTTCTGAGTATTCTGGCAGATTGCAGCAGTGCAGTATCTGGATAGTCTAAATTCTCCCTCTGTTTTCCAGATTTTCAAACTTTTTCCAATCATTTTGGGACCGTTCCAAGTGCACAACTACAATTGGTATCACTTTGACTTTCATATTCCATAGTTTTTTTGGCAAGGTTCAGGTATTTTCCATCTTTTCATTTTCCTTCATCTTCAGCCTGTAATCTGCTGGAACTGCAAAATCCACCAGTTGACAAGTTCTTTCTTTTTTGTTAATCAACATTAAGTCTGGTCTTCTTGCTGGATAAGGTGATCCGTTTTTATCTCAAAGTCCAAATGAATTTTATACGTTTCATTCTCAAGAAGAGATTCTTGTTTATGTATATACCATTTTGTTGTATGGTCAAAAATTTATTATTATTATTATTATTATTATTATTATTAGTCTGGTTGACAATGACGGTCCTGCTCGTAATACCAGGAATACTAAAGAAATAAAAAAAATGGTCTAAGTGAATTCATTTTCAATTTCCACAGAGATAAAATATAATACAAATATATAATAAATATATATAAAAAAACAATGTTGCTATAATATAATCACAGAGTTCACAAGTCATGACCCGACCCCAAATAACATCTTAAATTTAGATTTTAATGAACCCATCAGAAAGAACATGAAAAATGACTTTCTTTTAGTATCAAATAGAGATTCTTTTTGTTTGTATTTTTGAGATGAGACTTGATGTGAATAATTTTGATGTTTCGGACTGTTGTTCTCATCTTTATTGTGGCATGTATAAACACAACGTTTTTTTTTTTTGGGGGGGGCACTGTATCCCCCGGCCTTCCTCAGCTGTTCCCTGTGTATCAGTTTGGGTCATTACTGAACTCAGATACACAGGGAACACATGGGAAGGCTGGAGGATACAGGTATGTATAAACACAACGTTTCGGCCGCGTTATCCTCTGGCCTTTCTCGTGTAAGTGAGACAAATATGCTGCTACTGCTAACAGGAACCTACCAAGTTTTGAGAGGAGGACTAATATCTACAAATATCAAACACCTCCCTCGCTGTCTGGTTGATATCGATGTTAGGCTGCCCCGACGACTTTACCTTTATCAGAGGTTGAGTTCATTTGGATTTGTAGGTGAGACAAGTATGCTGCTACTGCTAACAGGAACCTACCAAGTTGTGAGAGGAGGACTAATATCGACAAATATCAAACACCTTTGACTGTTAAACACTTACTCATAGAATGCAGGGTTTTTGCTCATATCAGAAACCGTTATTTTAATGCAACCAGCATGAAGGATCTATTTGAAAATGTCAACATAGAAGACATTCTGTCCTTTTTGAAGGAAATAATATTATACTATAGAATATAGACATGAACCTAATCATACCAGTGTTCCCTGTGTATCCGACCCAACCTGATATACAGGGAACACTGGTTCGCTATTGCCATCTCTCGAGCTTGCTGAATCATCTCATCAGTGGTGGAAGTTGATTGGTTTACTGCGCCCTCTTCATGCTTGTTAGGACAATTTTAAACTTCTCTATCCACTCATACACACTTATGTACGGTAATGCACTGTCCCCATTACGGATGGGAAGTTTCTGCTGCATTAAATACTGTGTGATTCATATAATGTTAATAATATGTACAAGATGTAACATAGGCATCAATTTAGAAGTAGGTATATGGGTAAATGCATGTTAAATCATCCAGGCCATGTCACCCACCCCTTTCAATTTTTGTACAGCTATAGACTATGATAAAGTTAGACACTCCCCAAAATCTGAGCTTCCAATTCCAAAAATTGCCGGATTTATGTCGATTTTTTAAATATTGTTTATAAACCAATTTTTAGGAGTGGGGAATAGATTACAAAAAGTTGCCATTTTTTGCGACCTTCCCTTAAAATTTGGAGAGATAAAAATTGCCATAACCCTGGCAATTCTTGGAATTGGAAGCTCAAATTTTGAGGAGTGTCTAACGTTAAGATAGTCTACACCTGTAGGAAATTTAAGAAAAATTGAAGGGGTTGGGTGATAATTCTACTTTTTTCTGGATGCTTTGACATGGAATTACCCATATATTAGGCATACTTATCTTATAACTGTTTCACTTATCATTTGAGCTGGATCTGGTTGTGTCGTCTAACATCTATCTGGGTATGTTGTCTCTTCTCTGCTATTCTGCTATTTATGTATCTTGGCTCTGGGCTGTTGTTAGGCTGGCATTCTCTCTGTTCTTATTTTGGTCCGGAACCACTTGGACCTTTCATCTTGTGTCTTTTGTTTTTGGTTACGTTGGTAGTTTTGATAACAAACACAAGACTGGATTTTTTTTAGCTCTTCATTAAATCAATCCAAGTAAATGACCTCAGAGGACAGACCACATCTTGCGTCTGTCCCGTTCAAACACAGCCCAGACTCTCAATTTTTCACTCTCTTTCTCTATTTACACTCTTGGTTCTGGTTCGACCTATCAGAAGCCAAGGTCAGTGACATCCACATATAACTAACACGTTTCTTTATTCAGTTTTTTTTCCTTTTTTCACACTCTTTCAGCTTCCACTCAGGCATCACATGCCACCCCCTACTGATGTCATATTTGACCTCCTAACTCTAATTATCTTAAAGAGGGAGATTCAAAAAAATATCTGCACTCTTGTTTTATGGAAGATAAGCTCATTGTAGATGATTTGATAAGCAGAACGATGACTAATCTGCAGAGAACAAACTACCTCATTGATAATTACTCTTTTTACTCATTACTGGTCACCATCCACGGCCAATGTGACTCCATTGGGAGGGGGGGGTTAATCATCGGCAGTGGAAAAAGAAAACTTATACCAGGTGTACTTTTCTTAAAATTTGACCCAACTTCATATCCTAAGATAATAGCATCCACCAAAGGCATGAACTTGGAGTTTAGAATCAAGATAGGTTCTGTTTAATAAAAGTATGTCATATTTTCCTTGTGATTTTCAAATTTATTTTCATGTAATTTTATCCCTAGAATCTTCAATGCTATTATTATAATAATTATTATTATTATTATTATTATTATTATTATTATTATTATTATTATATTGACTCCATGTCCATGCTACCCTAACTTAGATATACATGCTCTATCAATGATATTGAGCACTCTTTACTCATAAAGATAGCACATTATATATATATATATATACTGTGTTTAAAACTTGCAGTTTAAAGTTGGAGAGATTGTTTGATATCTGGGATAGAGTACATATACACTATACTACGACACACACACACACACACACACACACACACACACACACACATATATATATATATATATATATATATATATATATATATAAATGAATAAATGTTTACCTTAGTTCAGATATAAATTTATTTTGGCATTTCTTGCCTCTTTCAGTCGTATTAAGCATTTCTATATTCTTTATAACCCTGACTTATATAGATGATAATTGTACCGACGGTCAACGTTGCGATTAACTCAATATTCTATTCCCATCTTCTTTATCACACACACACACACACACACACACACACATATATATATATATATATATATATGCCACTACTTTGTTGGTTCTCCATCACATCATTGGAATGCCTGATCAACATGCAGCATTTTTATATATTTTTAAAATCCTTTTTTTTTGTTGTATTTTCTGTCAAAAGTGTTAATTCAGTGATGTAAGAAATGAATTAACTGATTAGATAACCTGTCAGTAGACTGAACAAGAAAATCCTTTTCTGTCATTTTGTATGAAACATAGTTATAGTGACATGGGTAAACAGGAATTTATCTACCATCTCACTGCCATGATAGCAAGACATGACACAAAGTCTGTTTAATATGGGGTCTCCTAAGAGAGTTTCCAGGGAAGACTGGTTCAAAAATTTCCCCAGTCCTGATGGCATTCACAACCTTCCCCCCACCCTTTATACAATGGCGGATCAAGTACTGACTGAAAGGACACCCCTCTGGAACTTGACATAATTTGCACCTATCAGGTTTTGTGGTTTTTTGTTGACTGACTCACTTACTGACTGATTGATTGATTTTAATGGCATGTCAAACTAAATAGAGTTATTTTATACTTCGAGGGTCTTTTTTTGTTTGTTAGTGTTGTGTAGCATAGGGGCTAAGTTTGAGTTGTAGTAGTAGTCATTAGTAGTAGGAATTGTCGTTAGTTCAGAAACAACAGAAACAACATCAGAAAGTCGTATAGTCACAAAGGGGTTGTTTATTCCTTTCTAGGCTTGTGGGTTCTTTTTCAGAGAGAAGAAGAGAGAGAGAAGGTAGGGTCAAATTATTCTATTGTAAATCATGTTTGGTACTACTATCCGAAACACATCACGGGGAAAGTCGGATAGCCCCGTCTGCCCCTTACGAAGGCCCAGCTGAAAAAGGCCGGTTTTTCTCTTCTTCCATTTCTCGTCCCGGCGGTAGGGGTCCCAACTTCTGCTCCTCCACAGAAACTAGAACTACCAGTTTTATTTTTAACTTTAGTTCCGGGGTCATTGGTCGGTCAGTGGCTGGCCCTCCGTTGAGTGTTTACCGTTTCAAACTTTAATCTCACTTTGTTATTATCTATTTTTCTTCTCTTTCTCCAGAAATCCGATTACCATTTTCTTTTTAATCCCCAAATTCCCCATAGACCAAAATAATTATGCTACAGTTGCAGTAAATACAAATTCAATTTTTTGCAGGAGTTAGAGCATTTTATCAACATCTCTTTTTCTTGTGGGGGGGATAAGGGTGGGTCGAAAGTCTATGGAGGACCCAGTAATTTTGTAATAGATGCAAAAGGGGGGGATTTATATCTAGTGGTGCCACTATGTAGAGTATGTCTTGTTATAGCTGTTTTATTGTTCTGTTCTTGGTGATATTAGTTGGCTGGTTGATTGATTTTAACGGCATATCAACCCATCTGGGGTTATATCATACCTTGTGGCTAGAAAGTAATATATGTTGTGTATAGATCAAATAGATCTTTCATGTTAGTTGCATTAAAATAAGGGTTTCTGATATGAGCAAAAACCCTGCATTCTATGAGTAAGTGTTTAACAGTCAAAGGTGTTTGATATTTATTGATATTAGTCCTCCTCTCACAACTTGGTAGGTTCCTGTTAGCAGTAGCAGCATATTTGTCTCACCTACAAATTCAAATGAACTCAACCTCTGATAAAGATAAAGTCGTCGGGCAGCCTAAAGTCGATATCAGCCAGATAGCGAAGACGTCTATCCCCTTTTTACTAGCGCTAGACCAAAGAGATTGTTTTGGGTGTCTAAGGCGGAGCACCACTCCTACCATCAACTGCTCACTTTACTGCACATATCCATGTGCTACTCATACGCTGAGTTGGTGAGGGCTGGAAACAAACCAGGAACCTCGAGGTTCCCTGCCGAACACTCAGCCGACCCATCAGGAGAACCGTTGCCAGTCTAAACAAAACATGGGCACAAAGATTAAGAGGCACCCAAGAAGTCCCAAGAAGTCCAAAAGAACAGAAGAGAGGAATCAGCCCAGATAGAAGATATAGGAACTTCACAAGTGATTTTTCTCTCAAACTAAATAGAATAAGAAAAATTAAATTATGATTTTAAAATTCTGTATATTATTTTCCCTGTGATAGCTTTGTCATATAAATGAGCGATTGAGAGTTTTGTTGTATATTCTCTACCCTCAAATCTCGTTTAATTTATGACAATGTGGGCTTTTTTTGCTGGTTGGCCCACTCTGGTGTGTCCATGTAAGGTATCCACAATATTTATTGCGTAAAAATCGTTGGAACAAATCATACAAATTTAGCACCATGACTCAAAAATAGTGGAGGGTAGGGTGGGGTGGAGGAAGGCTGGTCATCACTACCCTATCTTTAACTAAACAAGTTCCATTTACTGACCCAAAACAGGCTATAATAATCCTTTCAACACAACAACACAATAATTCCTATATATAATCATATATCATAATTATATATCATAATTATGCATATATAAGATGAGAACGTTCTTATAATATGTTAGAAGGTTCAAAGTAACCTTCCAACGTGGGTACATATGTATACATAAATTAATACAACAAAGAAGTTATATATAATAACAAACATGGAATTTATTCTGTGAGCACGTGGAGAAATACATACATGACAGATATATACATACTCATGACAAAGTACAGTAAGATATGGAGAGCAGATATATAAACATACATAAAGAATATAGGACTATAAATCCTAATAGAGTGGTACAGAGTTACATGTAGAAATAAGTCACTTACTGATAGTTTGCTGGGGGGGGGGCAAAGCCTCCCACTTAAGGGGTAGAGGCACAAAGCGACTAACCCATGTGCAGCGGTAGCCGGACCCTGAGAAAGAGAGAGATTTTCTCCCAGGCTGCTGTTTAAGTACAGCCGCCACCTATCGGCGAAAACCTGCAGTAAAGGAAGATAACCCCATTGGACTCATATCTATCCCAACATATATATGTTAGGATGTTCAAATCCTGGACGAAGCTGTTGGCATTTCACATAGCGCTAGTAACCTTGGGAAAGGTATGAATCCAACTACTCTTCCTCCAGCTATGGGGCAAATTGTAGGGCAGATTGGGCTCTTTAACCATAACAAGGTAACCAGTCTAGGAGAAGGAAAACTCTGAATTCAAACCTGTCAAACTTCGCGTAAGAAATTGACTTTGTGTCACATCCTGCTCATGCGGAGGGGTTGGTAAATATATATATCTGTTAGGATACTGTAGATATAGGCAACGGCCCAGGGTAATTGTTAGTTTATATTTCAAAACTATTCAAAGCTTTACTTTAGATGCTTTCAGTACTTTTCTAAGATTGTTAGATCATTTAATTTCTTCATGTTTACCTCTTTATATTTGTTACTCAAGGGCTTTTGTGGTCTTTTAAAAAAGTTTTTGCACATATGAAATATAAATACAAATACTTTGTAAACTGATCTATCAGACACTTGTATGCTAGGTCAGAATAGAGCTGGGAGTAATGGCAGTGATGCGGTACTTCACACTCCCCTTGTTGTATACTCTCTTTCTTTACTTCTATTATTCTTCTGCTCATCTTTGGTATCTTACGTTCTTCTTCTAGTGTCTGGACTTCATCTTGGGGACTTCATGTCTGGTCTTCCATTGGGGATTTCTCTTTATCAGAAGCCCTGTGTCATTGGTAGTTTTTAGATAATAACCAAGACTTCGATTTGCTTTAGATCATAGTTTATTCCGAAATCCCCACCAGACTACCTGCGCAGATTGAGTCGGCCGTATGCTTAACACGACTTACCACTTTCGTGGTTTGGCCGATACTGACTAAACTTTCTTTCTAATCTAAACTGGAAGAGGGTCTTCTCCATCGATTCTCACGGTATCCACCGGAAAGATCAGGATGAGGTCAAGCCTTGTCACTCAATTCTTCAAGGCTGCCAGCTGCAACTTATAACAGCCATTTTGGTTTCTACACTACTGTAAATAAGTGTTAGGTTACTAACAATTATGTAACACCCTGAGCACCAGAACTGGAGCCTCGCCATCAGATGCAGCTTGTTGTTATACCCAGGACACTCAAGTGTTTATTTTGTTTTGTTGAACATCTATGCTGTCATTTCATTTCATGGAATCCTGGTGACTAAGCAATCCATGTCATACATAACACCACTTTGGCCCTTACTTAGGCTAGATGGACACTCAGAGAGGTCCCCTCCGATCAATCAGCTGGTCACGTCAATCCCTAGCGGCCATATGATTGACCCAACACTTGCCTTTATGGCAACTCCCTAACCCTTTTTATCATATATATATATATTTACCAACCTCTCCGCATGAGCAGGATGTGACACAAGGTCAATTTCTTATGCGGAATTCACCAGGTTTGAATTCAGAGTTTTCCTTCTTCTAGACTGGTTGCCTAACCAAGGTTAAAGAGCCCAGTCTGCCCTACTATTTATCCATAGCTGGAGGCAGAGCAGGATTCATACTTTTCCCAAGGGTATCAGTGCTAAGTGAAATGCAATTACCACATCCAGGATTTGAACTCGGGTCGACGAATCTATTTCCCATGACTTTAACCATTACACCACATGCTTCCATTTTATCATATATGTGTTAGAGAAGTGGTGGCTGAAAGTCTTAGTGTCCTTGGTATGGAATTATACTGCATCTAATGGTGAATTTCCAATTCTAGAGCTTTGGGGAATGTGGAGTACCCCTTCATTGCCATTACAGCCTGGTCCACCTTGACCCGGAGTGGTAGTACCTGTTAGGGTACCATCTATGTGTTAAATAGATAAAAAAAAGAGTTTTAAAAAATGTGTTTAAAAAATTGAGTTTGAAAAAAATGTTATTACCCAACAAGAATTAATAAAATTAAAAATGTCTTCGGCATAAAATACCCCAAGGGTTAACATGCCGTAAAATCCAACCAGCTTATGAATATGTGTGTGTAAATTTTTCTGTGAGCATGTGTATAATTTTGTGTGCAAATGTGTGTGTGTGAGTGTATTTGTTTATGTGTCCAAGTCTACGTGTGTGTGTGCATTCTTGTGCATAATTTTGTCTATGGATGTGTGTTTGAATGTGTGTTGTTTCTGTGTGCATGTCTATGTGTGTTGTGTATGCATGTGTATAAGTTTGTCTGTGAATGTGCGTTTGAGTGTGTGTGTTAGTTTCTGTGTGCATGTATCAGTGTGTGTGTGCATGTATTAATGCTTGTTCACCCAGTAACCAAACACCCAGTACTCAATGGTTAGTGCATTCAATAGCCATTTTTACGACCCCTTTTACAGGGTGGATCATTTGAGTAACATGAACGCCAGATCGAGTGTACAGATAAGCATCGAGGAATTCTGTCACTCATTGATTTGAGGATTAGAAATGGCAGCAGTATGAGTAACCAGTCTTTGAGAGTCTTTGAGAGTGTTTCTGATTCCTGATGCCAGTCTTGTCAGTGTTAGTATCTCTGAAGAAGAAGAAGAAGAAGAAGAAGAAGAAGAAGACAGGAGGCCAGATGAAGAAAAAAGAAGAAGAAGAAGAAGAAGACAGGGAGGCCAGATGAAGAAGAAGAAGAAGAAGAAGAAGAAGAAGAAGAAGAAAAGAAGAAGAAGAAGAAGAAGAAGAAGAAGAAGAAGAAGAAGACAGGAGGCCAGATGAAGAGAGAAGAAGAAGAAGAAGACAGGAGGCCAGATGAAGAAGAAGAAGAAGAAGAAGAAGAAAGAAGAAGAAACAGGAGGCAAGAAAAAGAAGAAGAAGAAGAAGAAGAAGATGGGAGACAATAATAATAATAATAATAATAATAATAATAATAATAATAAGAAGAAGAAGAAGAAGAAGAAGAAGAGAAGGAAGAAGAAGAAAGAAGAAAGAAGAAGACAGGAGGCCAAGAAAAAAAAGAAGAAGAAAAGAAGAAGAAGAAGAAGAAGAAGATGGGAGACAGTAATAATAATAATAATAATAATAATAAAAATAATAATAAGAAGAAGAAGAAGAAGAAGAAGAAGAAGAAGCAGGAGAAGAAGAAGAGAAGAAGAAGAAGAAGGTAGGAGTCAAGAAGAAGAAGGAAAAGAAGAAGATGAAGAAGATGGGCACAATAATAATAATAATAATAATAATAATAATGATGAGAAAGAAGAAGAAGAAAGAAGAAGAAGAAGAAGAAGAAGAGAAGAAGAAGATCCATCCTCTTGGGCTTTTCACACTTGACAGAATGGGTGTGCTGCCTAATGGTATCATGTCAACATAGAACAACAACCTTAGGAAATGATTTGGAGGGCCTATAGAATAGACGCGACATTAAGAATTCCAGTTATGCAAGAGACAGAGTCAGCCAACCTGACACTAAATCTGTACGAGCAGTTATTCAAGTAAACTGTGAGTCACACACACACACACACACACACACACACAGTCACACACACACACACACACACACACACACACACACAGAGGGACACATACAAACACACACAGAGGGACAAATACACATGCACAATGTATGTGAGTGTTATTTTTTGTATGTGTGGCTATGTTTTTTTTGTAAGTATGTACCTGTTGGAATAACATTTCAGATTCATATATATATATATATATATGTTTGAAATACGCTACACTTAGCGCAGGATGGCGTTGTCAGTTATGTTATTGGCTGGCTTCATAGGGGGGTTTCGGGTCTTCCAACATAATACCCCCCTCAGCCAGCCAGACCCCGTTGGAGACGATCAAACTCCCACACGCCACCCTTGTGCAACGCCAACAAAAACATTTAAACTACGTCATCCTCGGACTCTTTATATCTGAATGGCCAATTCTACAGCCAATCATTGATAAGAGTAGTTGTTATAAATAGGATTACGCGACTCAGACATTTTCTTTTTAATAAATGCATTGGCGTGGCTAGGATGTTACTAAGAAGTTGGATATATGAGACTGAAAGGAATGTAAGTCGTAACAATTGAGAAGTTTTTTTCCCTAGTAGCACTATACAAATTACTCCATATTCAATTTGGTCAAAGTTGAATACGGATTTTAATCTTTCAATTTTTTTTTTTAACGTTGGTAATGACTACAAATATATACATGTAGTTCAGGGGGTAAATAAATTAAAGAAGGTGTAAAATTGCGTAAAATGTATGTACATTCTAATTTATTGTCTATAAATATCTATATACGGTTGAAAACTAGTTTTATAATATATATATATATATATATATATATATATATATATATATATATATATGTATTATTCATTACGATTATCCCTGACGATCTGTTCTGGTGAAACTTTAGTAGATTATCTATGTATACTTTTCTACTAAATCCGCTCTACTAATGTATTGAGCACTTCTATATTCTTTATAACCCTGAATTATTCGGTTGATATTTGTATCTTTGGTGAATGTTGCGATTAACTCGATATTCTATTCCCTGTTAAGTCATCTTCTTTATCATATAACATATATATATATATATATATATATATATATAATATATATATGTGTTAGGGTAACTAAGACAGGAAGTCAATAGCACTTGGTTACTGTCAGTTTCTTGCCTATACAATTTTCAAACCAAATCGGCCGCCCTTTCGGTGGGGCGTTAGAATGCACCGACTGCACCTCTGCAGAGGGGTAAGACTCCCCCAATGGGGCCACCTGTTGGCTGTAGGTGGCGACCCGTGATGCTTAAGGATAGAGCACAGGTGGATGAGCAGTCCATGACTTGCAATACTCCACTTTGACCCTATCTTGGGCTAGACGGGTGGTCGGAGAGGCCCCCTCTGATCAATCGGCTGGTCACATCAAGCCCTAGCACCTATAGGATTTTCCCAACCCTATTGCCCTTATGGCAAGCCTCAACCCCTTTTTATCATATGCGTGCTAGAAGGCGGTGTCTGTGGGTCTACATGTCCTGGGAATGACGTTAAACTCTATTTGATGGTGAGGTTCCAGTTTTGGAGGTTTGGGGGATGTGGAGCACCCCTTCATCACCATTGCTCCCTGGTCCACTCTGACCCGGAGTGGTAGTACCTGTTAGGGTCCTATCTATGGGTTAAATAGAAAAATGTATTTATAATAAAATGGTATTATCCATTAAGAATTGATTTATTTCAAAAGCTTTATGGCATTAAATGATCCACTCAGGTTGATATGCCGTAAAACAAAACAAACAAAACAAACAAACAAAACCAAATCGCAATGGCGAGAAACTCTCAGTAACCAACCACTGCCAACTTCATCTCCACGCTACCCTAAATTTAATATAAATGCTCTATCCATGATATTGAACACTATTTACTTATAAATTTAGCTTAGTCGGTATAGTGGTTCGGCTAGGAATCATAAGGTTCCTGGTTCAATACCGGCCCTCGCCAACTCAGTGTATGAGTAGCACAGATATCTGTGCGGTAAAGTGAGGAGCTGATGGAAGGTGTGATGCCCCACCTCAAACGCTGAAATAATGTCCTTGGTATAGCGCTAGTGAAAAGGAGATAGACTCCCTCGCTGTCTGGCTGATACCGACATTAGGCTGCCCCGACGACTTTACTTTTATATTATCAATATATATATATATATATATATATATATATATTATAATATATTAATGATTTGAAGGCAATTTACAATGCGTATAAAAATAAAAAAAAAGATGTTATTTTTGTCTAATTGATTTCGAAGTAGAAACCTCATCTTCAGAGGTACATATAAGAAATTTCTGATATGCACCTCTGAAGATGAAGTTTCTACTTCGAAATCGATAAAGACAAAAATAACATCTTTTTGTTTTTAATTTTTATACGCATTGTAATTGCCTTCAAATCATTAATATATTATAACATACTTAACAATGCTTCAAGCAAATTACCAATTACTTTTTATATATATATATATATATATATATATATATATATATATATATATATGTGTGTGTGTGTGTGTGTGTGTGTGTGTGTGTGTGTGTGAATGTTTAGTAACACCCATAAATCAGTACATCTTTTACAGTTGGTGTTTGGCTGGTGTAGTCTGCATATGTGTGTGTGTGTGTGTGTGTGTGTGTGTGTGTGTGTGTGTGGTGTGTGTGTTTGCAAATCATTAAAAACTTACATTCATCAGCTCTGTATGGACATTGGATTCCGTCCAGAGAACTTACCAAGATGATAGATGATAGAAACACATAGAGAGAGAGAGAGAGAGAGAGAGAGAGAGAGAGAGAGAGAGAGGAATCTATGACATCTGCATGCCATGATGATGATGATGATGATGATGATTACTTCTGTTTTTGCAAAATATTTTTCTGGACACTTAGCAATTGTTTAATCCATAATAATAATTACACAACCTAATAATTATGATTAACACTGCAGAAATAATGTTACATAATGAATAAGTTGGCCTATTTATTTTGTAAATTTGAGCAGAATTTGAAATAACACTTTAGAAGAGTCATGGAAAATAACCAGTAATTTGATAGACGGGTAGTGATCTTTAGCTGACTTGTTAGCAGTACTTTAATAGAGTGATTTTCCCAGCTCCATAAGAACAGATTTTGAGTTAATGAGGGTAATGCCAGGTGCCGTAGCAAACAGATGCATAGTATGGCTATTTTTCCTTCTGTACCGTTAAAATGTCTTTTGGCAAGAATAGGTCAGCCTATTTATTTTGTAAATTTGTGCAGAATATGAAATAACACTTTAGAAGAGTCATGGAAAATAACCAGTAATTTGATAGATGGGTAGTACCATTAATGTGTCTTGGAAGAATAAAAGAAATAAAGAAATGCAGATAAGAAAAGTTTGTTCATAAAAATGTTATTATGGAAGAGCAGGTTAAAAAGATAAGTAATAAAAGGATTATGACCAGTTGAAGTTTGTTTGTTGGTTGGTTGGTTGGTTAGTTAGTTTGTTGGATTATCCGGCATGTCAGGTTGTTGTGTTATTTTAGTCCATGTTTTTATTCATTCTTGATGGGTGTTCAAAAACTTTTTTCAAACTCCATTTTATTAAAACATTTTTTTAAAATTCATTTTGTCCTATTCAACACATAGATAGGACCCTAACAGATACTATCACTCTGGGCCAAAGTGGAACTGGGACTAATGGTGATGAAGGGGTACTCCACACTCCACAAAGCTCCAAATTCGAAGTTCACATACCCAGGACACCCAGTTGAAGTCATATTACATGAAGTTTCATACATATACATACATACATATGATGAGTGAAGGATTTGATAATGTGAGAAAATGTGGTTGAGAATAGAGGAAAATGTGGATATAACAACACAAACAACTAAATTCAATTGATATTTCACCTTGTTATTGGCTGAAGCTTTTTCAAAATTTTATTGACTTAAGTGCTTATACATTCTGGTTTTATAGTGAAAAGGTAAATGGGTGAGAGAAAAAGGGTGGGTGATTTTGTGTGTTTGTTTGTTTGTTTATTGATTTTAACGGCATATCAACCCATCCGGGGTTATGTCATGCCTACCGGTTATGATGTAATACATCTTGTGTATTTATATATATAATTTTAGTAATTGGTTTTAACAATGTGTTCACATTATTGGGGGTTATGTTGTATGGTATTGGTTTGTTTCATGTCTATATTCTATGGTATAATTTTATTTCCCTCAAAAAGAAGAGAATATCCTCCATGTTGACATTTTCAAACAGATCTTCATATTGTTTGCTTTAAAATGACGGTTTCTGATGTGAGCAAAAAACCTGCATTCCATCAATAAGTGTTTAACTGTCAAAGGTGTTTGACATGTTTCACATTGTGGTTGTTGTTCTTGCTTGAGTATATAGGAGTGCATTAGTTTTGTATGACCAATGCATAATTGGGACACAATGACTTGTTCCTTTCTAGACTTCCTTAAAGTTGTTCACCAGCCTCCCAAGATGGGTTTGATTAGGAAGAGTTTATTGTGGGTGTTGTTATTCCAGTGTTGTTGCCATTTTGTATGAAGGAATCTATTAATTTTAGGTTTCATGTCAGTATATGCTATTTTGAACTTATCGGGGATCAAATCTAGAGCTGATTTAGCTGCAGAGTCAGCTTTTTCATTCCCCTTACTAGGAAGAAAGTCAGTTGGGCTTGGTATGTGGGGAATGGTATTTTTATTTTTTATGGGATCATTCAATTGACTTTGAAGAGAATTTGATATTTAGAGTGTGGGTCAAATGAGTGATGTCAAATGTGTTTGAAAATATTTTAGAGAAGTCCTTAAAGATGTTATTGAGATGAATGCATTTACTATCTGCTTTTTTATGTTTAAAAGTTAATTGGATAAGGGAAGGACAGGGGGAGTAATAGAGGAGGGGTAGAGTTTTTGTATGTGGGAAGTCATTTGCCTTTGAAGAAATTTGATAGTCAGAGTAGGGCAGTGTAGGTCAGTGTATGGAAATGGTTGTTGTAGAATAATCATACTAGTTTCAATTACCATCGAATTGGTAAGACAAGGCAGCAAGCAGTCGTAACTTAATACGAATCTAGACTACTGCAAAATGTCCGGTTATTTATGAAGCCTCAGAACATCATACAAACCAAGCAGCCAATCAAGACTCAAGGGATGGAATCACCCAAATGCATGAGTGGACTATTCTGAATTCCCATAAGTACCAGTTGTCTTGACACTGGTTCAGTTGTGCTTGGCTAGTAGCTGTTGTTCAAACCAATAGTAAGACTGACTGACTTCAATAGTTGTCAGCAGGAAGCCAGGGATATGTTTGTTTGAAAATATTTTAGAGAAGTCCTTAAAGAAATTGTTGATATAAATGCATTTACTATCTGCTTTTTTATGTTTACAATTTAATTGGATAAGGGAAGGACAGGAGGAGAGTAAGAGAGGGGTGGGGTTTTTGTATGTGGGAAGTCATTTGCCTTTGAAGAAATTTCATAGTCAGTGTAGGTCAGTGTATGGGGAATTAGGTCATTGAGCAATGATGGTTGTCAGCAGAGATCTTTTTAAAATTTTGGGGTGGAATATTTCTGTTTGGATTTTTTTCCCTAAAAGTGTAGACACAGAGTCAAAAATGCTTGGACACTGTTATTTTCTCACATGTGCAATACTCAGACTAAGAGGAATGCACAGGCGAGAAACTGGCAGTTACCAAGAACTGTTGACTCTATATCTATGCTATCCTTGTATAGATATATATGTACTATCGCTGATATAGAGTAGTCTTTATTTGACTGGTTGTTTGTTGGTTATTTTGTTATATATATATATATATATATATATATATATATAATAGCATGTCAAACCCTCAAAAATATTTCAATATAATGAAATGCTCCCTTTCAGAAAAGACTCTCTAAAAACAATTTCTTCAAACAAGAAATCTTCTCCTGACGATGACCTAAGGTTGAAACTAGTTGACAATAAATAACATATAAGAAATATTCTTGTTTGTCTTATCACTTTTTGTTCATACTATATATATATATATATATATATATATATATATATATATAATGGTACCTAGGCTCATGAGTTTAATTTGCTTTATGACTGAGTTCATAACTGAATTTCCTCGTATATCAAATCTATTTTCACATTGAAATTAACTGAAATGCCATTAATCTATTTCAGCATCCCTGCCCCAAAACATTCTAATTTTTTTTTGTTATACATTTTTTAATTCATATATTAAATAAAAGCATGACAAAATAAAATGAAAAAAAAATGTTTTCCCTTTATTTCTACAAGTTCTTTTTCTCTTCACTTTCGCTTACATAATTTACTTGACATTTTTTTCCCACTCTTTCTTCACTTTTGCCTGCGGGACATTTCAATAAAAATCTGTCCAATTTCGATATAGAAAAAAATATTTTTAAAGCTTTAAAATATTTGTTTACTTATTGCATAAGATGTGTGGCAAAAATTATTTTATGATATTACGTAATTTAGAAAAAACGGATATCAGTAAAATTAAGATGAAGAAAATTCTATATTCATGCTTTCCTCATTTTTGCATGTGGGGAATTTCAATAAAAATCTGTCCAAAAATAATTTTAAAATGTTTAGTAGCAGTAAAAATATTATATGCTTTAAAATATTTGTTTACTTATTGCGTAAGATGTGTGGCAAAAATAATCTTATAATATTACGTAATTTAGAAAAAACGGATATCAGTAAAATTAAGATGAAGAAAATTCCATATTCTTGATTTCCTACAATATTAAGATAATATGACTCTCTTGCCACCCGTTCCCTATTTCATCACTCCTGGTAGGTCCTCTTCACGGCATCCAGCACAAAGATGATTGATGTAGGTTTTTGTTGGTCCACACTGGAGCACCACTTTGGGGACCCATCTATGGGTTATACAGATACAAAAAAAAAGAGTTTTAAAATAATGTGTTTGAAATGTATTCATCCTTGCTTCTCCAGCAACTATTGGTTATCACTCCTGAGAGGTCCTCTGTAGGTCTTTGCTGGAGAGCCTACCCTGGCGTGCCGATATGCAGGTTTCCACAGGAGAATGTCACATGAGTTCATCCTTTCTTCTCCAGCAGTGTCCAGCATGTATTCTTCATCTTACTCAGATGGATTGTGTGATAGGGGGCAAGTGGCTGTAGAGTTGCTTTTTGGAGGGGTCTTGTTTTCACAATTTATTTAAGACTGCCCACAGCCATCTTGTGCAAATCTCATTCACCTTATTCTCTAAACTTGATGTTGCAATAGTCTGCAAATTTTCATATTGCCATCAATGATTAGTTTGAAATATCATTAGAATCATATTTTACATATAAATAGCATTAGATTATGGAAACTCCTGAAGTTGCCTAACTCTAATCCTAAACCTAAACCCAACACTAACCCTAACCTTTAGCCTTTTACTAACCCTAACACTAACCTTTAGCCTCTCACTAACCCTAATACTAACCCTAACATTTAGTCTCTCACTAACACTAACACTAACACTAACCTTAATCCTTGCATCTCAAATGTTTCAGGCATTTACAGGAAATGTAATGAAATGTAATGCTTTTTATACTTAACCTAATGATATATCTTTTGAGCACTATTCTTCATTAGTACCCATTTTTCTTTAATTTTGAGTCCTGAGTTCAAATTCTAGATGAAGCTATTTCGGCTTACCTTTGCCTAATTCCCTTGGGAAAGACAAGGTTCCTGATCTACCTCCAGCCATAAATAAATTGTATAGCAGACTGATTCTGTCTGCCTTTTTTTAAATAATTAAAAAAAAAATTGAAATAGATCACTGAGCCTATTCTAGTAGTGACCACCCCAAGAGGAGAATTAAGAGGTTTGAATTCAGAGATTTCCTTCTCCTAGACTGGTTGCCTAACCAAGGTTAAAGAGTCCAGTCTGCCCTACTATTTACCCATATTGGAGGGAGAATACCTTGGATTCATACCTTTCCCAAGGGTATTAGCACTATGTGAACTGCCGTTTCTTTATACTCAACTAGTATAAGAAAAGCAAAACCAAGTTTTAAAAGTTTAAAATTTTTTCTTCCTCTCCCCAAAGAAGAGTTCTTTATTCTTTTTTTTATTAGTCTTCATTCCAATCTTTGCAAGCATTTTCATATTTCAGCTTCTTGTTCCTTTTTTATTATTTCTTTTCTATTCTGAAGAAACATTTTTTTTTATCCTTCTAGCCTTCCATAAAAGCTCTTTCTAATCAAGTTTCTTTGAAATGTAGAAGAATGTATTTTAGGCGAAGAAGCTGAATTTGACAGATACTGAGGAAAGGTATTTGCTAAATGTCTTCCTGTTTCTTAATGAAGTGACATTGAAAAACTGCTTATCAGTTATATAATAACTTTTTAGGCCTTCCATATCTACATTGGCGGTGAATAAAATCATAACACCCAAAGGGAAAATGCCAATTTTGACCTGGGTAGAGAGAGAAGGAAAAAGAAAGAGAGAGAAACTAGGTGTGAGAAAGAGAAGATAAAGAAAGAGAAAAATAGGAGAAAGAAAGAGGAGAGAGAAATAAAAACAGATGTGATAGAAGGAAAGAGAGAGAGAAAGAGAATAGAATAAAGAAATAGGAAATTGAAGGGGAGAGAAAGAGTGAGAATAGGAGAAAGAAAGAGGAGAGAAAAAAGAAAAAGAAAGAGAAAAAAATGGGAGAAAGAAAGAGAAGATACAAAGCAAAAGAAAGAGGAATAGAATAGTAGAAAGAAAAAGATGAGAAAAAGAAAAAGAAAGAGAAAACATAGGAGAAAGAAAGAGAAGATAGAGAAAGGAAAACAAGGAAGAAAAAAGGAAAATGAAAGACAACTGGAGAAAGAAAGACAAGAGAGAATGGTAAAGAAAGATTGAGAAAATAAAAGAGAAAGAGAAGAGAAAAAGAAAAGCAAGGAAGAGGTAAAAAGAAAAAGAAAGAGAGAGAAAATAGGAGGGAGAATGAAAAAGAAAGTGAAAAAATAGGGGAAAGAAAGAGTAGCAAAAGAAAAAAAATTGAATAATTTAATCAAGTTTGTTTAAGGTATATTATATAATGATATAAAATTTGCTATATAATAACATTTATAACATATACTAGCAAAATAAAAAAAAGCCTTCTGGCCGACGTAAAATAAATATTGCTGATATTACTGAAGGGATGGGAGTTGAAAATTTAATATCAGAGAGTTTGTATCCTAAGTAAAGTAAAATCATCAAATTCATTAAAGGAGTAAAAAATAAAATAAATTTATTAAAGGAGTAAAAAATTTTAAAAAATGAAATGGAAACTTAGTTCTGATAACTTTATATATATATTAAAATGAAACAAACTATATATAGATAGAAAATTCCAGGTATGTATTTATTAAAACTTGTTTAAAAAACTAATGAGGACTGTCTAACATTGCATGCTCAAATTTTGAGTGTATTCCATTTATGACGATTTTAGGCAGTGTGACATAAGCAGTGACGTAGTTTTTGTTACAGACAAAAACCGGAAGCGAATCTCCATTATTAATAGATAACATTTGCTAATATAATGCTATAGCATCTGTTTTGGAATCACAATGGTCCAGGCTCAAAACCGGTCCCCATCAACTCAGCACATAAGTAGCAGAGCCTGGGTAATCTGATCTGTGTGGTAGAGTATCTGGGAGCTAAGAGTAGGTGTTGCACTTCACCTCAGCTCAGCAAAACAATCTCCCTGGTCAAGCTCTAATGAAAAGGGGAGACTCACTTGTTATTTGGCTGATACCAACAATAGGTCACTTCACTGGCTTTTATTGAATAAAAAATTTTGCATCAAATCTTTTATTAGTTTATTTACTGCTAAATAAAAAAAATGGCGGATATCCTCTAAATCTGCTAATCCTATCATTTTTGCCATATGTATTCATTGGCTTTTAGTTGATAATAAGGAAATTAATGATAGCAATCATTACTTTTTTTCTGTTAATGTAGAATTTAAAGACTTAGGTGTCATGACATACATATGTAATCAATGTGGCCTTCATGACATACATATGTAACTACTCAGTTTGTCATGCCTGGTATAGCACAAATAAAAAATTAAGAGAAAAATTTCATCAGATGCTCAAATGTTATAATGGTGTAACGTAGGGGCAAAGTTATACATACTTTGGATACAAATAACTCCGACAAAGGTTAATAGACAAACATTTAATACATACAGAACATGGATAACAGTTGATACAACGTTCATAATAAAGAGTACATATAAAAAGAGGTACACAAATACAGATAGACACATTCATGAATGATACAGATATACAATGAAAGGCACAGACATGAGACTAGGAATAGTCCATGCTGTGAGGACTTACAGTAATGTAAGGGGGGCGGAGCCCCACAAGAGGGTTTAGATAGAATCTACCCCATGTGGCTCGTAGTTGCTGAAACTATAAAGAGAGAGCGAAAGGGTTTGAAACCGGCGCTTAAATACTGGTGCCCTAGCGGGCATCATCAAACTAAAAGGGGCAGACAACTCCACCAGGCGAATACAAACAAACGCTACAATGGCATTAAATTGTAAATAAATGATATCAAAAATAATAAAAATTGAATGCTATAGAAAACACTTGCACAGTACCATAGATATCTGTAGGAGGTTATCATTTCAGCCAATGAGCTCTCCGACCTTCTTCAGCTATTTCTTATCAGACATACCAGCCTTCTAGAACTCGGGAACCTTCTCTTGGAACTTGGGAACCTTCTTTTTGAACACAGGAACCTTCTTGTCATAATTGGGAGCCATCGTGAAACTTTGAACCTAACCCTTTATTCAGTCCATGGGGGCATCCTGTTCAACATTCTGCTAACAGTAGCTGGGGTACAGATGTCAAGCTGTGTTAATTATTATTCTATGTTACTGTTGCCCTTGACCAGGATTGAACCTGCAGCCTAGAGATAACTTTCACTTAGAACTGTCTTAACCCAATGCCTTAATCCACTAGGCTGTGTCCAATTGAACAATCCAGTGTGAATTTAGGGAACTTATAAACCCAATGTCCTGTTTTATCTAGAATATCTACCTTTTTACTTATGTATGATTTTTTTTTACCTTGACTCATATTGCATTTTTTCTTAATCATGATTCTTTGAAGACTCTATTAAAACTTATAGAACCTGTGCCTTTAGAACTCTTCTGTAAAAAAGGAGTAGAAAAGGACAGAAGAGGATGAGGAAACATAGCTAGCCATTCAACATTCACATAAAATTAAATCATCTCTGTTGGTTGGTTGGTTGGTTGGATTTTACAGCATGTCAACCCTTAGTTTATTTTATGCCGAAGATATTTTGCTTTATTCATTCTGGTTGGGTATTTGATTATTTTTAAGGACATTTTTTAACTCATTTTTTAATCTTATATATCATATATTGGACTACACCTCTGGGACAAGGTGGTTCTGAGAGTAATGATTGATAAAGGGGTACTCCACACTCCCCAGAGCTCCAGAATTCTAACTTCACTACTAGATGCAGTTTAACAACATACTCAGGACACCAAGACCATCAGCCACTACCTTCAAGTACATATATGATAAAAATGGATTCGTCACCCCGAGTTCAAATCCTGGGCATGGTAATTGCATTTCACTTAGCACTAATAACCTTGGGAAAGGTATGAATCCTGCTTTTTCTCCAGCTATGGATAAATAGTAGGGCAGACTGGGCTCTTTAACCTTGGTTAGGCAACCGGTTTAGGAGAAGGAAAACTCTGAATTCAAAGCTGTTGAACTCCGCTTAATAAATTGACCTTGTGTCACATCCTGCCCGTGCGGAGGGTTTGGTAATATATATATATGATAAAAAGGGTTGGCATTTGCCATAAGGGTAATAGGGTTGGGGCGATCATATAGATGCTAGGGCTTGATGTGACCAGCCGATTGATTGGAGGGGGTCTCTCTGACCGTTTGTGTAGATTAAATAGGGGCCAAAGTGTTGCATGTTATGAACTGCTCAGCCACCAGTATTCCATCCTTAAACATGACAGGTTGCTACCCACGGACAACAGATAGTCAAATTGGAGGGATGTCTTACCCGTCTACAGAGGTGCAGTCGGCGTATTCTATTACCCCAGCTGACAGGGTTTTCAGCAGGTAGACCTTTCTGATTGAGATAATTATCAATTTTTGGCAGACTCTCTTGTCATTAAAACTTATAGAACTTGTGTTGCTAGAATTCTTCTGTAAAATGAGGTGTAAAAAAGAACGGGAGAAATTGAAGAAATTTACTTAGCAAACCATTTAGCATAGTCGTTATTACAATTATTCTATGTCTGGGTTATTAAAGTTATTGGACAAAGTCAACCCATTGACTCTATACACACATTTGCAATGAATTAAATATAAATGAATTTCATAATTCAAGTTGGACATTCTCCATGCTCTTAGTAAGACATTTCATTACATTAAGATGCCAGTTATGTATCGAGCACTTCAAAAGGCTTAGACTCTTATTGTGCTGAGTATACCAAATAAGTCTTCACTAATCTATGCCGACAGTATAGACTTAATCCAAAGTTCCCAATTATTCAAAAACAGCCATGAGTGAATATATCATTATATATATATATATATTTGAATAACATACATATACCTAGCCCAAGTAACAAAGTGGAGTGTTGCATGTCGTGGATTGCTCAGCCACCTGGATTCCGTCCATAAGCATCATGGGTCACCACCCACAGTCAGCAGGTTGCCCAATTGGAAGGAGGTCATACTCCTCATCAGAGGTGCAGTCGGCACATTCTACAAATACAGCCAACAGAGCTAGATAAATAAAGACACATGTTTAATACTTAGCTCCTTTTAATTGTCTCTTTTTTAGGGATAAAGAAGAAAATAAATTAAATGAATATTTATTATCACTTTAATGCAAAAAGCATTTAATTACTGAATCTAAGTTTTTGACATGCGTAAAAAAAATTTTTTAGAAAAATAAAATTGTTTCAAAATAATCACAAATTTAGGATTACATTTAAAAAATAATATTTTCAATGTTAACAAAAAAAAAAAATTCCCTAAGATAAACAAATTTTTTAAATTTCATAAATGATTTTCCTCTTATTCTCTCTCTCTTACTCCCATTTTCTCAATCACCCCCGGGTGTTCCTAAAAATGTTTTCGTCTGGTCATGGACCAAGTACTTTTGCTAGTATGTATATATTTGAATGAAATACCCACATATACCTATATAAATGGTTTTTAATAAAAATTTGATTTTCTTCTAAACCAAAGATTTTATCATTTCTAGTTCAACATTATAAGATAAAAACATATATGATTAGGTATTATTTATAACCGAACACTGTGTTTCTATCTATTCATCTATCTGTCTATGTATCGATCAAAGTCTGTAAGTCAACTTCTGGTCTTAAGAGACATATGGTGGTGCATAAGCATCAAATTTTATCATCTGACTCATCTGATTCAACGGGAAGGACATCCTTTCTATGTCATATTTGCATCAAACTTTGTGGATCTGCAGTGGGTTTGATTTGAGGGTTCATGCAAGGAAGGGTCCTGGTAGTGGAGTTATGGGATTGTGAGGGATGGCAATGATCTGTAAAGATTATGCTATTGCTATGTATCTATCCATCTGTGTGTGGGGGGGGGTGAAAAAGGTTGTCTTGATGGTGTGCACACATACATATGTTTTACTATTCTTAGTGGAACATAATACAATCAAAACAGATATTATTAGGCATTATTTATTACCAAACTCCACAATATTGAAACTCACTAAACAAAAATAAAATTAGCACACACCTGCTAACTGTTTTATAAAGAGTTAATTTTCTAAATAAAAGATACCAAGACTTTATCATAAAAAATTAAATTTCTTTTTTTTACAAAACACCAGTTTTGACCTACAACATTTTGAGAATAAAAGAAAAATAGATTTACATTTGATAAAAATAAAAACATAACGTTTGGCTTATATGCCTTGACCAATTCCTTCGCATGAGCAGGAGTTTAACAGGTTTGAATTCAGAGTTTTACTTCTCCTAGACCAGTTGCCACACCAAGGTTAAAGAGCCCAGTCGGCCCTACTTAGTGGAAGGAGAATAGTTGGATGCATACCTTTCACAATGGTATTAGTGCTATGTGAAATGTAAACAGCCTCGTCCAGGATTTGAACTTGTCTCACCATGTCCATTTTGTATGATGATAACCATTACACCACAGGCACCTTCACTATATAAGGAAATCAGGACAGGCTTTCAGTTTTAGAATAATCAAGTGTTGTTATAAAATAAAATTGTTATATAGCCCTTATAAAGAGAGAGAGAGAGAGACAGACAGACAGACAGACAGATTAGATGATAGGTAATCTTACTTGGTAATTGCTGGTTCCTGCTAACTGCTTCTACTTTGACTGCCATCTTCTCCGGGCTGACTTCAATTCAGGGCTTCTGCTGGGAGTTGATTTTCTTTGTTAATTCTT
The DNA here is from genome assembly GCA_023376005.1 of Doryteuthis pealeii. Classification (NCBI taxonomy): domain Eukaryota; kingdom Metazoa; phylum Mollusca; class Cephalopoda; order Myopsida; family Loliginidae; genus Doryteuthis; species Doryteuthis pealeii. The sequence goes on from CM042145.1 coordinate 88,670,271, forward strand.
CTTACAGGGCTGGGCATTGATTGTTTTAACATTTAATTAATACAAGACACGGCTGTTTCTTGATCAAGTTTTATTTCCTCTGCCCATTCCACCGTGGGTGAGTTGCGACCCATAAGAAAATCCTCTATCATAGGGTGCCGACTAGCATCTGACTAACTAAACTAAAACTTATTCTCACGCGTCTGTAATGGCACTTTTTCAAGGGGTCAAATCGAAAGGTCACTAACCGTCCATAACCAGCAAGTAACTTTCCATAGGACCCTGTTATTTTAAATTAATGGACCCTAATTCCAAATTCTAACTACAGATACGTTCATAGTTTATAACTGCTCATAAATTATGTAACAAGATCATTCAATCATAATGAATTACTCCTGGTTTAACAATATTTCAGCCTAACTGAACGTGACTTTAACAGGGACGCTAAATTCACTAAACCCATGAAGATTGATGGATATTGTGTCTAGAAATCTTAATTAGCCTTTTCTCATCTTGAATAAGAAATACCAATTGTCTTCATGCACTACATGCCTGATAAGAAATTCATACACTTCCATGTCCCTGGGTACAGACCTGATTGACTATCTGGGATTGTTGTCAACAATGGCTTGGATCTCACCAACAAATTCTGAAGTTCTTTTCTAATCAGAACAATCAGAGTGAGACTTCCAAGCTGCTGTACCTTCATAATCACCATTTGACTCATCCGACTCTTTTCACTGCATCTGTATTTAGATTGACACCTAAATACTAAATTCATATTGGAGCTTCCAGTGTCATTGCTGGAAAGAGTTATATCACTTTGTTGTATAATACAAACTGAAAAATGTAGTAAAGGTTATTCTTACAGTCAATATAATTGAGAAAAATCAAATCAAACATTTTCTTCGGAATCTAACTTATATATTTTTCTTTTAATAAATTAATAACAATTTAAAAAAGTTTAGAAACACCACAACTCTGCCTAGGTATATTTGGGACTTAAAGGATCAGAACATAACACCAATTATTTAATATTTTTTAGTGGGATGCACGAAGTCGGAGTTCAAAAATAGATTTACAAACCATAAACACTCATTTTCTAATATCAAGTTTAGAAACTCAACAACTCTATCAAGGTATATTTGGGACTTAAAGGATCAGAACATAACACCGATTATTTAATGGAATATCTTACAAAAATCAAATGTGTGCAGATCTCTAAATGATCCATGCTACCTATGTCTATACGAAAAACTAGCTATAATTAGATTCCCGGATAAGAAAAATCTTTTGAATAATAGAATTGAATCAATCTGCAATCATAGACATAGGTTGGGTTGATCACTATTATTAGAATTACAATATTAAATTTAACTAAATAAATTAGAATATTTTTTTTTAATAGTTATTAATTTTAAATAGGATAAATACTGAAAAGAACAGTGAAAATCTATAAATTAGTAATATTCAACCCCTAAAATATAATTAAAATTAAATTTTAACTGCTTTTATTAGCTATTATTTATAATTAGATTGATGACAATACAGAAATGAGAACTAAAGAATAAATAAGTGAATAGAATAAGCTGCACTCAAGAATTTAGAGAAAAAATTTCAACCGTTATTATCCGAAAAGAAATTTATCTCAGTTTAATTTAGGAATTACTACTTAGTTAAGCATAGGGTAGAGTCCTGATGAAATCAGTTGGATTGAAACCATGGTAGACCCTTAACTCTTTTCCTCTACAAATATTTTTATTATTATCATCATTATATATAATATATATATATATATATATATATAGTTATTATCTGGAAAGAAATTTATCTCAGTTTAACTAAAGAATTAAATAGACTTAGTTAAGCGTGGATAAGGTCCTGATAATTTGTTTGTGGCCGACCATGCCTTTGCTATTCGTGTGTTAACATCTCTCTCTGTGGATGAGATATTACTACCTAGGTACGTGAATTGTTCTACAGGCTTGAGAGGCGTGCCATTGAGTGTTGAGATGTTTCCTTTCTTTTTGAAACTCATGAACTCTGTTTTACTGGAGTTCACATAGAGGCCGATATTTTCTGCCGCCTCCTCCAAGCTGTGTAACAGTGACTCAGCTTGTGTCGGTGTATCTGCAAGGAGTGCAAGGTCGTCAGCATAGTCTGCATCTGTGACTGTTTGTGCGGGATAACGCCTGCTCCTTGCCTTTTTCAGTGTGAAACCCTTTTACAGCTGTACGGTCACCTGCCCCCCCTCTCTCAAACTATCCGAGTGAGACGGACAAGGCATGCAGGACACTGCTGGAGAAGCAAGGACGAGCTCATAAGCGACGTTCTCCTGTGGAAGCCAACACATGGACATGCAAGTGTGGGGCGCCCAGCAAGGACCTACATTGACCAGCTATGCGAGGATGCTATATGCTCAGCAGAGGACCTCCCAGGTGCAATGAGTGATAGGGAGGGTTGGCGAGAGATTGTCATGGATATCCGTGCTGCAAGCGCGACATGATGATGATGAAGGTCCTGATGAAATAATTTGGATTGAAACCATAGTAGACCCTTAACTCTTTTCCTCTACTATTATTATTATTATTATTATTATTATTATTATCATTATTATTATTATTATTATCTTATATACAAGGTGTGTCAAAAAAGTATCAAGATTTTTTGTACTTTTTGACAAACCTTGTATTCTGAAAAAAAAAAATAACATTCCATTCATTATTTTTTCAAAATATAAGGTGTGTCAAAAAAGTACCAAGTTTAAAGCTGTATTTACCGAGATAGAAATGAAGAATGAATGGAACATTATTTTCTTTCAGAATAAAGTACAAAAAATCTCGATACTTTTTTTGAAAAACCTTGTAAATACGTTTATTTGATTATTTAAAACATCACGAATTTGCCCATCTCTCTCTGTATTTGATCTTGATGCTGGTAAAATCCTCTTGAATCGTCAGGCAATTTATAAATCAGCCTTCCTTGAGACTAATGGATTTAAAAAAAAGTCTGTATTGTATAATTTCTTTTTTTTTCACTTGTGTTTTTTGTCAAACTTTGCCTGCAGACAGTGTCCATTACTCAGTCACTTTGCTATGTTGTCATAAAGAAGGAATTCACTGCTAAGCTGGAAATATGATCTTTTCAAGCAGAATAGCAGTGCTTCCTGCTATCCAACCGACACCGTATCTATCAATGAAACCTGAAACATATATGCTGTTTCTTTAGTAACACAAATAATGAAATCGGTTTGGTTTTATAAGCTGCTTTTCTTTTTATTTGAGATTGAAAACGAGAATATCGGATGAGTTTATAGGTTTGATTTGAGCTTTTAAAAACCCATAGAGATTGAAAAAGAGAATATGGATGAGTTTATAGGTTTGATTTGAGCTTTTGAATATCCTTACAGATTGAGAAAGAGAATATGGGATGAGTTTATAGGTTTGATTTGAGCTTTTGAAAATCCTTACAGATTGAGAAAGAGAATATGGGATGAGTTTATAGGTTTGATTCCAGCTTTTAAAATGCATAGAGATTGAAAAAGAGAATATGGGATGAGTTTATAGGTTTGATTTGAGCTTTTGAATATCCTTACAGATTGAGAAAGAGAATATGGGATGAGTTATAGGTTTGATTCCAGCTTTTAAAATGCATAGAGATTGAAAAAGAGAATATGGGATGAGTTTATAAGTTTGATTTGAGCTTTTGAATATCCTTACAGATTGAGAAAGAGAATATGGGATGAGTTTATAGGTTTGATTTGAGCTTTTAAAATGCATAGAGATTGAAAAAGAGAATATGGGATGAGTTTATAGGTTTGATTTGAGCTTTTGAATATCCTTACAGATTAAAGAGAATATGGGATGAGTTTATAGGTTTGATTTGAGCTTTTGAAAATCCTTACAGATTGAGAAAGAGAATATGGGATGAGTTTATAGGTTTGATTTGAGCTTTTGAAATCCGTAAAGATTGAGAAAGAGAATATGGAATACGTTTTGTAGGTTTGATCTGAACAAAGGAGGTGGGGGCCAAAGAAGGTGAGGAACTCTCAAAGTAGTTTTGACTTACAAGAGTGTCTTTGGTTTGAATTCAGAGTTTTCTTCTCTTAGACTGGTTGCCATATAAAGGTTAAAGAGCCCAGTCTGCCCTACTATTTTATCCATAGCTGGAGGGAGAATAGTTGGATTAGTACCTTTCCTAAGTAAATTAGTGAAATGCAATCAGACAAATCCAGGATTTGAAGTCGTCTCACCATCAATTTCCTACACTGGTAACCATTACACCATGTGCCTCCACATCTTCTACACTTGTTATTCTGGAGTGTTATATACTCCTTATAACTCATCGGGTATATAATGGGGAGAGAGAGACAGAGTATGAATAGAAATGATAGGCGTTCTTACCTGTTTATTCAGCTGCTTACTAATGGTTGGAAGATTAAGGAATAAGAGTATTAATATATAGATTATTATCATTTACTTGTAACTCAAAGCTACCCCTTGATTATATCTAATAGCAACAAAAAACACCCTCTGGGTGATGTAAAAAATAAAATTTTGAAAGATATTGCCTGAAGGGGTAAGTTAAAAATTCAATGTCAGAGGGTTTGTATCATAAGTAAGTAAAATCATCAAATTTATTAAAGGAATAAAAAATAAAACAATTTGAAATAGAAATTTAGTTCTGTCCTCCTCAAATAAAATGTTGTGTGCATCTATTGATTATTAATTAAATAATTATTTTGAATATTTCACAAAATGAATTTTACACAAAATCATAGGTTTTAAATATTTGTAAACTTTTTAGATAACTTTTGTTACTGAAAAAAAGGGCGAGGGTCAAAAAACAATTTTAAAAATTGCTTACTCAAATTTTGAGTGTATATAACACAGGAATATTGTGACACAAGCTGTGACATAGTTTTGGTTACAGACAGAAATACACCCAATCTCCATTATGAATAGATGCTTCCTACTTAAAACTTCCTCCGTTGACCATGTTAAAATCTTTGCTCTTAGTTTGGTTTGGTTTGGTTTGTTTCATTTTACGGCATATCAACCTCAGTGGGTCATTTAATGCCAACAAAGTTTTGAAATAAATTCATTCTTAATGGATAGTCAATTTTTTTTATAAAGACATTTTTCTATTTAACCCATAGATGGGACCCTAACAGGTACTGCCACTCTGGGGCAGAGTGGACCAGGGAGCAATGGTGATGAAAGGGTGTTCCACATTTCACAGACCTCCAAAACGGGAATCTCACCATCAGTTTAACGTCATTCCCAGGACATGAAGATCCTCAGCTACCACCTTGTAGCACATATATGATAAAAAGGGTTGGGGCTTGCCATAAGGACAATAGGGTTGGGGTAATTATATAGGTGCTAGGGCTTGACATGACCAACCGGTTGATCAGAAGGGGCCTCTCCAACCGACTGTCTAGCCTAAGTAAAGGCCTAAGTGGAGTGTTGCATGTCATGGCTTCCTCAGCCACCTGGGTTCCATCCTTAAGCATCATGGGTCACCACCTACAGCCAACAGGTGGCCCTGTTTGGAGGGGAGGGGTCTTACCCCTCTGCAGAGGTGCAGTCCGTGTATTCTAATGCACCAGCCGACAGGGCAGTGCTTTTAGCTGTTTATTTTGCAAATACAACATTGCCATTAGCTTAGCATATATCTTCATTAAGTACTTAGAGGTTTTAAGGGAGGACTTACAAGAACCGTAAACCAATGACATTTATTTTGCTAGTAAGCCATTACATTAATGGGAAAATACCATCTAACTGCCTGGGGGGTGATCTATTAGCAACACAGGTATGGTAATCAATGCTGAAGAAAAGTAAGGTTTAAATTTACATGATTTCGTTGAATGGGACACTCTAAGATTCAGGAGGATTTATAATGTTTGGGTAATAAAAAATAAAGATTGTCAGAATGAATGATTTTCTTCACTGAGGCACAAAACTTAATAGAGGACTGAATGCCTAGGCTAATCTCAACCATTAATCTTGTAATTGGATATTAACCTTTTAGATTTACAAGTTCTTCCTGATTACTCTCCGCTATATAAAGTCTTTAGGGCCAGGTTAGCTCAGTCAGTAGAGCGTTCGGCTAGAAACAACACAGTTCCTAGTTCGATACCAGCCCTCACCAACTCAGTGTATGAGTAGCACAGGGATCTGTGTGGTAAAGTAAGAAGCTGATGGTAGGTGTGGTGCTCAACCTCAAAAAACAATCTCCTTGGTCTAGCGCTAGTGAAAAGGGGATAGACTCCCTCGTTGATTGGCTGATACTGACTTTAGGCCACCCCGACGACAATATAAAGTCTTTAGTATCCATATCTGTCTAGTCAGCTTGGCTTAAAATATACGGATTCCATCCCCTGCTGAGGGACTAAGACTCCCACCCTCCAGAAAGGGAGTCCTGGTTAAATTTTAAAAAAATGATTTTAAAAACTTTAATTGAAAATAGATCACTGAGTAGGCCTGAGTCTATTCTAATAGTGACCAGGTTTGAATTCAGAGTTTTTCTTCTCCCAGACTGGTTGCCTAACCAAGGTTAAAGAGCCCAGTCTGCCCTACAATTTACCCATAGCTGGAGGGAGAATAGTTGGATTCATACCTTTCCCAAGGGTATTAGCGCTATGTGAACTGTAGCTTCCTCCTGGAATTGAACTCAGGTCGACGAATCCATTTCCTGCGACTCTAACCAGTACATCATGACCGCTTTCACTATCACAATCACTATAATCAAATTTCAAACTATGACAAAAAAAAAGGAAAAGAAAAATCAACTGAAGTGGTCACTACTAGAATAGGCTCAGTCCTAATTAGTGATCATCATCCACACATTACTACAACAACCAATATTAGTTTTTTGTTTTGCATGACATTGTTTATATTGTGTAATGTGTTAAACCATTGTTTACTTCTTCTGTAGGTTTGGTTTGGTTTGGTTTGTTTTACGGCATATCAACCTCAGTGGGTCATTTAATGCCAATAAAGTTTTGAAATAAATCAATTCTTAATGGATAATACAATTTTTTTATAAATACTTTTTTCTATTTAACCCATAGATGGGACCCTAACAGGTACTACCACTCCGGGTCAGAGTGGACCAGGGAGCAATGGTGATGAAGGGGTGCTCCACATTCCCCAAACCTCCAAAAACTGGAACCTCACAATCAGATAGAGTTTAACGTCATTCCCAGGACATGTAGACCCGCAGCCACCGCCTTCTAGCACCCATATGATAAAAAGGGGTTGGGGCTTGCCATAAGGGCAATAGGGTTGGGAAAATCATATAGGTGCTAGGGCTTGACGTGACCAGCCGATTGATCGGAGGGGGCCTCTCTGACCGCCCGTCTAGCCCAAGATAGGGCCAAAGTGGAGTATTGCATGTCATGTTCTTCTGTAGGATACAAAACATAACTTACATATGTGTATAGAAGAAATGTCATGTAGGCAAAATAGTCTTTTATAGGTAGAATCTTGGGGTTGTAAGGAAAAAAAAAAAAAAAACAAGAAAAATCAACTGAAGTGGTCACTACTAGAATAGGCTCAGTCCTAATTAGTGATCATCCTATACACATTACTACAACAAACAACATTACATTTTTTTTGTTTTGTGTGACATCTATCCATACATATATAAAGGGCAGTTGTGTGTATATGCATGTCCCAAGGAAACTTCAAAAATAAACCAATTAACAACAAAGGAAATATATATACACACATTAAATATCACCAGGGCTTGGTTTTTGAGCAAAAATAATGAAGATTTGATTTATATTTGGGAAGATATTTAAAAATTCAAATTTGAAAAGTAACAGAAGGGAAAGTTATTGGGATGTTATTTTGTTTATCTTTTTTTGTATGTTTTTTTTTCTCTTTGAAATATAATATTGATTGATTGAATTAATTGCATCATTTATATCTTTTTTTTTTTTTTTAAATTGTAAATCATTGAATGGAAATTTCTTATTATGCTGTTATATATCCGTGAGGATTTTTATGGGGCAACCAGCGAGAATCTCACTCGCAATAAGTAATAATAGATCTGCGAGACTAACTTTTTAAACCCCCCCTCTACCCAGACGATGCTGGGTAGCCACTTCTAGTTGTTTATATTGTGTAATATGTGAAAATAAAACATTGTCTTCTTCTGTCTTTTGGGTATGACACTAAACTGCATCTAATGATGAAGTGGGGGGAATTTTATCCCCAAAAGTAAAAGTTAAGTCAGTTGCGTGGTCTATTGTCAGTATCAGCTGAACAGTGAGGGAGTCTATCCCCTTTTCAACAAAGTTTGGGAACCACCTACCAAACAGACTACAATAGAGTTTATATCTCCAATATCATGCTATCCCATAAATACACATCTTATTATGATGGAGATTTGGTGTCTGTCTGTCTGTCTGTAACTGAAACTACATCACTGCTTATGTCACAATACACTAAGGAATTGCATAAGTTTATCAATGAGTATTTAATCTATAGTCAAAATCATTATTTATTAACAATGTGTCTCTGAGTTAGATTGCCTCAAAACAGCCAATGTTATTAGGGTATTTGCCTCTCATCCCACTTATGAGGGCTTGACACAAGGAGATTTTTATGTGGGCCCACCCACAAGCCAAGGCTGACGAAAAAAAAATTCCCTGACCTCCCTACAGACCGGATTAAAATAAGATCTTTTTTACTTGGTGATTTTTATGGGTCATCCTGCGAGGATCGAACTCACTAATTCAGTAGTAATAGATCTGCAAATGATTATTAAACCAGGTTTTTTTTTCTCCTGTACCCGGGCTTTGCCGGGTAGTAGCTGCTAGTACTAACTAATTAATTTCTCGTCTGTCTAACAGCTATTTATCAGACAGATGCAACCATTATTTTATGGTATAGAGTGGAGCTATCTAATCCTATCCAACACTTGTCTTTATAATTTTGGGACATCATTGTATTTTGTATCTATTTTTTTATTTTTCTGTATTTTTGAGAAATTGCAGAAATATTTGAAAGGTCAGTAAAAATGTATCAATGCTAAAACATTTCCTTGAAATGTTTCTATTCTAAAAGGTCAAATGAAAAGCAGATTTAATTGTGAAAAAATCTTAGAATAAAAGAATAAATCAATAATTATGATATTTCGGACTGTTGTCCTCATCTTTATTATATTCATAAGCATTTCGCTAGTCCTAGTGATGCAGCCATACAGTAGCACTGACACTGCTACAGCTTGTATTCTACAAATATTCATTCTTTAAATTATATGTTGAACTGTTGCTACCAATGTAAGGATAGAAAAATGAACAACTGATTTATTCTTACATATTTTTATGTGTATTTATGAGATGGGACTTAATATGAATAATTATGATATTTTGGACTGTTGTCCTCCTCTTTATTGTGTATAAACACAAAATTCAGACAACGGTAACCTTGGGCTCTCTTTTAGGTGCTTATTTTTATTCATTATTTTAATTAACTTAAAATAAGTCTATTTCTCTGAATGTTTGAGGTGAGGCTTGAAGATTAGCATTATCTGCGTTATTTAGACTATTGTCCCCATTTTCATTGTTATTTGTACAACGTTTCAGCCGATATGCCCTCCGGCCTTCTTCAGGTATTTATTGTCGGACTTGGGAACCTTCTCGGACTAAGGAACCAACTCGGACTCGGGATGGTTAGTGGAATGAGAACAGGATACCCCCGTGGACTAAATAAAGGGTTAGGTTCAAAGTTCCATGATGGCTCCCGATTACGACAAGAAAGCTTCCGAGTTCAAAAAGAAGGTTCCCGAGTCTGAGAAGGTTCCCGAGTCCAGAAGGTTCCCGAGCCCAACAAGAAATACCTGAAGAAGGCCGGAGGGCATATCGGCCGAAACGTTGTACAAATAACAATGAAGATGGGAACAATAGTCCGAATACCGCAGATAATACTTAAAATAAGTCATCTTCAGACGATTATCCATGAATTCAAACGCAGTCTGAAGATGACTTATTTTATAATGATTAAAATAATAAACAAAAAAAAAAAACACCTAAAACAGAGCCTGAGATTACAGTGGCCTGAACATTGTGTTTATACACAATAAAGAGGACAACAGTCCAAAATATCATAATTATTCATATTAAGCCTCATCTCATAAATACACATAAAAATATGTAAGAATAAATTTAGTTCTTCATTTTTCTATCCTTAAATTGAGAAATGGTAGCAACAGTTTAACATATTTAAAGAATGAATACTTGCAGAATACAAGCTGTAACTGTGTCAGTGCTACTGTATGGCTGCACCACTGGGACTCTAATGAAATACTTAGAGAAAAAGCTAGGAACTTGTTAAGTTTTTAAGGGCCATAATTGGCCAATTGATTCTAGGTAGAGAGTCGTCTGATTTGGTTCCTTTGGTAATCCTCTCAGGTAGAGAATCCTAGGTTCCCTTATAGAAGGTTGCTAGTAGACTGAGAAAGAATCAATGCTTAAGTAATATATCAGTCACGCAGTATGGCCAGTGATTGGCTAAGGAACAGACCACATGATCTCACCTAGTCTATAAGTATAGGCGGGGAACTTTCACACACCTCATATGACAAAAGAATGCAACAGAACTACACAAGGATGCTGCATGCTGTCTTGAACAAATTTTGGGAGTTGCACCCCACAAGAAATACAGAATTCAATATCGATACACACATAGGAGAAAAAACACACTGCTGTATTGAACAAATCCTGGGAGCAAACCCTGGGAGCATCATCATCATTCATTCATCATTGGCAATTCAGTCTCGAAAGACTATGATAAAAGTTTTTGTGTGCCCCTGAAGTTGCAGCGCCTCCTGTGACTATGAAGTCCTATGTTTGAGAAACATTCTCGACCACAGATTTTGCATTTGTAGGTTTTCCCTGTAGATGATGATGTTCCGATGCTTTGTTGCCGTTGCTTTCTTATGGACCTCTTAGCTTCATGATGTTGTATCAGGGTGACTTCTGACATGTACAGTCCTCTGTGGAGATTCTGCCGCCACCGAGGGCGGTCTTGAGCCAAATTTTCCCAGCTGGAAAGGACAATGCCAAAGCACCTGAGATCATTTTTGCAGACATCTTTGAATCGCAGTAGGGGGCGACCAATCTGTCTTTTACCAGATGTTAGCTCTCCATACAGGATGGCTTTCGGGATTCGTCCATCCGACATACATGACCCAACCATCGGAGACGACGTCTCAGTAGAGAGTACAGGCTGGGGGGGGGGTTGAGCTCTCTCTAGGACTGCTGTGTTAGTGATCCTGTCCCTCCAGGTGATGCCCAGTACACGTCTAAGGCAGCGAAGGTAGAAGGCATTTAGCCGCCGCTCTTGGTGGAAGTATAAGGTCCATGTTTCACTTCCATACATGAGGGTGCTGATAACATATGCCCTATACACTTGTACCTTTGTACGGATAGTGAGCTTGCTGTTGTCCCACACTCTTGTTGTGAGCTTCCCAAAAGTTGAGGCAGCTTTTCCGATCCGGCAACTGAGTTCAGCATCAAGTGACAGGTTGTCAGTGATCGTGGATCCAAGGTAGGTGAAGGTGTTTACGGCTTCCAGGGTGTAGCTGTTGATGGTGATGGAGGGAGGATTTCCAGTTCCCTGACCCATCGTCTTAGTTTTCTTTATACTAATGGTCAGGCTGAAGTCCTGGCAGGCTTGGGTGAACTGGTCCATGAGTGTTTGCAGCTGCTCCTGAGAGTGTGCTACCACTGCTGCATCATCAGCAAACAGCATGTCCCGAATGACAAATTGCTTGACCTTTGTTTTGGCTTTTAGACGGCTGAGATTCAACATATTTCCATCTGTCCTTGTGTGAAGGTAGACTCCTTCTGTTGATTAACCAAAAGCCTGGCGCAGAAGGAGGGAAAAGAAGATCCCAAACAGAGTGGGTGCTAACATGCATCCCTGCTTGACACCACGACGAATGCTGAAAGGGTCTGAGGTGGACCCATCAAACTGGACGGTGCCTTTCATGTCAGTGTGAAAGGACTGAAGAATGCGGAGAAGTTTTAATAATAATAATAGTTAATGATAATAATAATAGTAATAATAATAATTGTAGTTATAGTGATAAAATAATGTTAATAATGATAAATGATAATAGTGATAATAATAGTAATAGTGGGAGCAGCACACCATGAAAAAGCAGCTGTACAACCACTATTACACAAACTAGCTAAGTAAGACAAACAAGCCAGATACTGCAAGAGAAGTAAGGATGAACTCCCAAGGGACATTCTCCAGTGGACATCTATACATGGACACGTTAGTGTTGGCCGACCAGTAAAAACATTCATACAATAGCAATGTATTTTGAAAACATATTTTTCACATGACAAAATTTCTCAAATTGATGTGCTAAAAAAATGTTCTTCAAAAATTAAATTAATCATATAAATCTCAAATTAACTTTGTTATGGCAACCAGTCTAGGAGAAGGAAAACACTGAATTAAAAGAAAATCTACTTTTTATGAAATTTCTTTAAAAGTAAAGTAAAGTTGTCGGGGTGGCCTAAAGTTGGTATCAGCCAGTCAGCAAAGGAGACTATCCCCTTTTCTCGAGCACTAGACCAAGGAGATTGTTTTTGCATCTAAGGTGGAGCGCCACACCTACCATCAGCTCCTTACTTTACAGCACAGATCTCTGTGCTACTCATACGCTGAGTTGGCGAGGGCCAGTATTGACTGGGCTAAAACAGGTCTGTATTAATTTATGGGTGATGATATACGAGAAATAGCTATACTTGAAACTAACCAATAGATGAACGGAAAATGTATTAAACATATGACAAAATTTCTTAAATTGACTAGCAAATATATGCACCCTTCGGGTGCAAGTATTTAAATTTTAATGTAATAGAATATATTAAATTAGAAAGGCTAATGAAACTAAATAAGAATGCAGATAAAATGATTTGAAACAGAGCAGGGTTAAAATCGAAAAATGAAACAACTGAACTTACTCTTCCTTCACTCTCGTCTTTCATTGCTAAATTTACTAATTTAACTATTTAGTAAAACTTAGAAGTAAAGAATAAAATTACAGTTATTTCTTCTTGTTAATTGATTTCTTTTTAAGATTTATCTCCAAGAATTTTGCTCATATTTATTAAGATAAAACCAAACAATTAGTAATCAATAATATTAAACACATATTTAATAAAATCAAATTTTTAATATGAATATACAAATTAGCTTTCCCATTCACACTGTAAACGACTATTTTGTTGTATGTATAAATACAATTGTATGTTATTAGTATGCACACCTGCCTCTTGGGGCGGGGGTCCAGTGGCTTCGGCCCTGAACTGTGGCTACAATTAACAGTGTTAATCCCAGGGGGCTATCTCCCCAGGCAATACCTGCCCCTTCGATTTAAAGAGGCAGGGCTGGGTTTATTGCACAGTACCTGAGGCGCCCCCATGAGGGGCAATGTTGAAGGGATCAACGCAATCTTTGCACCTGCCACCCATGAGTCTCGGCCTGTGAGTGGTCCCACATTAACAGGGCCTTGTGCCTAACTTGTACAAGTGGGGTACATGGTAAATATCTAGTATGTAGATTCTGTCAACAGTATTGATAATGTAAAACAATTTTACTAATAATTGAGGCTTAAACAAAAGATAAAGTCATGGAGAATGTGACGTATATAACTAAGGAAAATGGGTCTTGAGTAGTGACTTAGTTTTGGTTAAAAACAGAAAAATACACAATCTCCATTATAATAAGATATACTAAAAAAATGTTCTTCAGAAATAGAATTAATTTATAAATCTCACTCGATGAATAAATAAAAAACATAGAAATGGATTAGATACGTTTTTTTTTTTTTCAAAGTTTGAAGGTTTCAATATCATAAGAGATTTCTTGTGCACATTTAATTTTGATCTCAACAAGAAACTTAGGTTAATCTTCAGCTCAAAGTAATAACAGATCTTTGTGTTTCTGTTTCACCAAAGACAAAGCCTGAACTTAAGCCAAGATATTGATTTTAGATGACATTTTCCCATTTCCAATTTATCGAATCAATCCATTTCAATCACTATGACCAGAGATGATGAATTGTACTTTGTATTTGTACTGATAACAAAATTTAAAAGGCGGAGGCACGTGGTGTACTGGTTAGAGTCATAGGAAATGGACTTGTTAACCCGAGTTCAAAGCCACAGTTTACATAGTGCTAGTACCCTTGGGAAAGGTATGAATCCAACTATTCTTCCTCCAGCTATGGGTAAATAATAGGCCAGACTGGGCTCTTATACCTTGGTTAGGCATTCAGTCTAGGAGAAGGAAAACTCTAAATTCAAACCTCTTAAATCTCCGCTTGGTGTAGTCACTTTTAGAATAGGCTCAGTCTTAAGTAGTGATCTATTTCAGTTTCAATTTTTAAAAATAATTTTCATTCTTGTCTATGATGTTGTTGAATTCTAAATCCGTAATAGAGACATTGAGGAAAAAAATTATAAAACAAGAATTACGATAAAAAAAGCAAGAATTATGACAAATTACAGTAAATAAACCAGAATTACAACAAATTACGATAAATAAACACGAATTACGACAAATTTCTATAAATAAACAAGAATTAAGACAAAAAGAGACCCCCCCCCTAAAATATATTTAACGCCCTAAGTTGGTTGTTTTCTTTCAAGTAACATGGATGTGGCGCCAAAGCTTGGAGTCGTTATTTTAAAATTCACCGGGCAGCAATTTCGGAGACAGGGGGCTGAGACGCACTTACTCATAAATTAACAAAAATTTTAGTAGCTGGAAGAGAAGGGATCGACAAATAAAACAAAAAAAGGGTGGGAGGAGAAATAGATAAAAAAGATTGAGAGAAAAGTGTTACATAATTGACAATAAAGAATAAACATTTCTGTGATTTCTAAATATTTTGGATGCCTTACCTCTGTGTTACATAATTGACAATAAAAAATAAATATTTCTGTGATTTCTAAATATTTTGGATACCCTACCTCTGTGTTACATAATGTACAATAAAGAATAAACATTTCTGTGATTTCTTTAGCTCAGTCGGTAGAGCGTTCGGCTAGAAACCACAAGGTTCCTAGTTCGATACCGGTCCTCGCAAACTCAGCGTTATGAGTAGCACAGGGATCAGTGCGGTAAAGTAAGGAGCTGATGGTAGGTGTGTTGCTCCACCTCAGACGCTAAAATAATCTCCTTGGTCTAGCGCTAGTGAAAAGGGGATAGACTCCCTCGCTGTCTGGCTGATACCGACATTAGGCCGCCCCGACGACTTTACTTTACTTTTTACCTCTGTGTTACATAATTTACAATAAAGAATAAACATTTCTGTGATTTCTAAATATTTGGGATACCTTACTTCTGTATTACATAATTGACAATAAAGAATAAACATTTCTGTGATTTCTAAATATTTTGGATACCTTACGTCTGTAATATTCGGTTGTTTGTTAGGAGTTAGGGTTAGGGGTTAGTTTTATAATTAAAAAAAAATCTAAAAATCGTCTCTTAAAACAACCGGATATTGATGGTGTAAATGCAAAATATGTCCTTTCTTAATTGAGATCAAAAAGGGGTGCCTAAAGGTCATATGGTCCCATAATTGACGATAAAGAACAAACATTTCTGTGATTTCTAAATATTTTGGATACCTTACTTCTGCGTTACATAATTGACAGGTTGCCTATAAGTTATGTATGGTTGTGTAGAAATTAAAAACAATTCTGAATCATGGGGAAAAACTGTATAAGTAATTGACTTAACCTTTTACAAACCTTGTTGTTCTGTGATTGGCCAGAGCCAGGCATGAGAACAAAAAGATAGAAAGCTAGTTTTGGCTGAATGACTGAATGGAACAGATTCAAATGGTGTCTGCCGTCTGAAGGCCATTTCTCCAAGTGTGTTGTTCTTGATATAAAGTCTTATGCTCATTATGTGATATAATGGTTAACTGAGAATACGCTCAGAGAAAAAAGAAAAGGGAAAAATAGAATGCGTTAAGTCCAGTCATATGTATATGGATGGGTGTTACAGGAGACAAAGTATCAGTCAGGTAAAGTTCAATAGAGTTATAAAAGGATGTATGGCCACCATGAGGTTAAGCCAGTTAAGATAATATCTTTACGTGGCTAGTTTTAAGAGAAAAGGGTTCTTGAAAAAGTTACTGGTCTGAAAAGTGGGGACACTGAGACTGATAAAAAGTAATGGTTTTAATTTTAGGAGAAATCACAGACACGAAGTCTGAAAAGAAAAATAAGTACCTGTTTCTTGGTGGTCGAATCCATGGGGGTGTGTAGGGGTGGAATTTGTATATATTTGGCCGGCTCAAGCCTCTTTAGCAGTTCCAGACCAGCCATTGGAGTAAGAGGTTATCCCTGTAGCAGTAGATAGAAAATAGGCAGCGACCCACATCAGTGAATCCAGCAATTGACTTATAGTTAAGACAACTTTCTTGCCAGCTGAAAACATAGACTTAAGTGTCCTCTGCTCCACCACAAACTGCACAAAGGGTCGCATCTTCCTCCTGCATTAGCATCCTGTTATCAAACGTTGTGCTGTGTTTTTCATTCTTGTGAACCTGTCTCTAACTTGTACCCTTCCAATTGGTCAGCACAGAACATTACAATGTGGGGTCATCGACATTGTGCAACGAAGGTGCACGAGTTCAGACCAAGGTATTATCACAATTACTAAAAACGGCAACGGACACAAAGATGAGAAGTCCCAAGATATCCCAAAAAGACAGATCAGATGTTGGTTGGTTGATTAATTTTAACGGCATATCAACCCATCTGGGGTTATGTTATGCATAACGGTTAGGAAGTAATATATGTTGTGTATTTATATTTATACTTTTGTAGGAATTGGTTTTAACAATGTGTTAGCACCATTGGGGATCATGTTATATGGTATTGATTAAGTTCATGTCTATATTCTATGGTATAAGTTTATTTCCCTCAAAAAAGGACAGAATTTCCTCCATGTTGACATTTTCAAATAGATCTTTCATATTGTTTGCATTAAAATAACAGTTTCTGATGTGAACAAAACCTGCATTCTATGAATAAGTGTTTAACAGTCAAAGGTGTTTGACATGTTTAACACTGTGGTTGTTGTTCTTGTTTGAATATATAGGAATGTGTTAGTCTTGTGTGACCAATGCATAATCGGGACACAATAACTTGTTCCTTTCTAGACTTTCTTAAAACTGGTCTCCTGTCTCCCAAATTGGGTTTGATTAGGAAGAGTTTATTGTGGATGTTGCTATTCAGATCACAGAAAAGAAAGAACAGAAAAAAGCCATCCCAGATGCCCAGAGAGCAGTTAGACAACCTGCAGTCAACCAGCTTAGAAGATGTATTATATGTATTATATCATTATATCTCTCTCTATATAAAAGAATGTTTCTAGTATGTACGTGTCGACTTATAACTCTGAAAAGAGATGCCATTCTGATTTGAAATCTCACAGACACATTAATGTGTTTCTAACTAAGTGGCAGAAAAAAAGGAAGATTTTACTCTTCCATTTCTCGTCCCGGCGTCACATCCATTTCCAGTCAAAACCCGGAACTTCTGTTTTGTCCCTAAATCCACTTCTGGGTTC
The DNA here is from genome assembly GCA_023376005.1 of Doryteuthis pealeii. NCBI lineage: Eukaryota > Metazoa > Mollusca > Cephalopoda > Myopsida > Loliginidae > Doryteuthis > Doryteuthis pealeii. The sequence continues at coordinate 88,687,874 of CM042145.1, forward strand.
ATTGATCGGTCAGTTGAATTGAAACTTTAAACTCTGTTCTTATTTCTTCTTCCACTGCTTTATCTCTCAATTCCCAAATTCCATAATAACACAGAAAAAAAGAAAAAGGCCTCACTCTACGATAAAAAGCCAGCAATATTCTGCAGGGAGTAATACAGAAATGGACTATGCAGATGATAAAGCACTTCTTGCAAATGCACCTGCACAGCCTAGAGAAGGCAGCAGGAGACATTGGCCACCTTGTGAAATCAGATAAAACTCTTTCATGTTCATGAGTAATATCTCATCTACGGAGAGCGATGTCAATACACACATAGGAAAGACATGTCCTGCTATTGACAGATTATCAATCATTTGGAAATCTGATCTCCGTGATAAGCTGCAACCGTGTCAGTACTACTGTATGGCTGCAACACTTTGACTCCAATGAAATGATTTGAAAAGAAAAAGCTAGGTGGGAACTACACAATGCTGCATGCTGTCTTGAACAAATTGCTACAGCCGCTTGCCTCCTATCACACAAACCATCCATGTAAGACACACAGGACACCGCTCAAAAACTGGAATACTAAAAAAAATGATGAAAGGTGTAAATGTTAAAGAGCTGCCCTGCTATTAACACATACCTAGAGGGAGAATTGTTGGATTTGTACCTTTCCCAAGAGTATTTATATTATGGGAAATGCAAACAGCCACTTCCAGAATTTGAACTTATTTCGCCATGTCCATTTCCTACGATGGTAACCACCATGCCCCTCCATGCCTTGTTGGTGCGACTTATAGTATAAGGTGACTCTATTCTACCTTTGACAAAGCTGTGTTATTTAAAACTACTTACATACAGACATATCTATCAATATGGCCCTGACAGTGGGACTTGGAACACATCGACTGTATCCCTAGTAAAGATAATATTAATACCTGGGTTGTCCCCATTATAAGATACTCAGTACCATTCTTAAAATGGACAAAAGAAGATTGACCAAAGAACGAGAAAGTTAATAACCATGCACAAGGCTCTTCACCCTAGAGACGATAGAGATAGATTATATGTGTCAAGAAAGGAAGGGGGAAGAAGTATTGCCAACATAGAGGACTGCGTAGAAACCACAATCCAACAACTTGAGGATTACACAAGAAATAGCAAAGACAAATTACTTATGGCGGCCAACAATAGTAGAAGTGACAGATGGACAAACAGAAAAACAACAAAGACTAGAAAACAAAAATGGGAAGAAAAACAATTATATGGACACTTCAAACGACAAATCGAAGAGGTTTGACATGGTTAAGAAAAGGAAACCTCAAAAGAGAAACAGAATCATTAATAATTGCTGCACAAAATAATGCCATAAGGACAAACTATATCAAAGCGAAAATTGATAAGACCCAACAAAATAGTAAATGTAGACTTTGTGGTAATAGAGATGAGACTGTAAACCATATACTCTGCGAATGTAACAAACTAGCACAACAAGAATACAAAACTAGACACGACTGGGTTGGGAAGGTGATTCACTGAGAATTATGCAAAAAATTAAATTTTGACCATACAACAAAATGGTATATGCATAAACCAGAATTTGTTCTTGAGAACGAAACGCATAAAATTCTCTGGGACTTTGAAATAAAAACGGATCACCTTATCCCAGCAAGAAGACCAGACCTAGTGTTGATAAACAAAAAAGAAAGAACTTGTCAACTGGTGGATTTTGCAGTTCCAGCAGATCACAGGCTATGGCAGGACCTGCCATTGGCAGGTGTGAAAAACTCATAATAATACTGGAGAAATAGATGTATAAAATTCTCTGGGACTTTGAAATAGGGTCACCTAATCCCGACCAGGAGACAAGAAAAAGAGAACTTGTCATCTCGTGAATTTTGCCAACCCAGCCGATCACCAAGGGAAAATAAAAGAAAGCAAAAAGGTAGACAAATACCTAGATCTTGCCAGAGAACTAAGAAAATTGTGGAACATGAAGGTAAAGGTTGTGCCAATTGCAATTGGGGCCCTTGGAACGATTCTGAAGGGTCTGTAAAAGAATTTGGATGAATTGGAAATCAGAGGAAGAATCGGGGCCATCCAAATTACTGTATTGTTAAGATCGGCTAGAATAGAAGATTCCTGGAGACCTGGGGAGATTTGCTGTCATTCAGCCTCCAGTGAACCACCGGCTAAGGCGGGTGTGAAAAATGGTCCCCAAGATTTTAGAAAACAGACTAGAGGAATTGGAAATCAGAGGAAGAATTGAGATCATCCAGACTAAAGTATTATTAAGATCAGCTAGAATACTCAGAAGAGTCCTGGAGATGTTTTCAATCAGACTCCAGTGAAAGACCACCAGCTAACTCTGGAGAGAAAAACTCAGAAGGAGTGAAATGATAATAATAGTAAAAAATACTTGAAAAAAAAAACAACAAAAAACAAAAACAAAAAAGGTTATTAGAATAATGAGAAAAATAAGACCATTTCTTAAAATGATAACCATTGCTCCACACACCTCCACAGTTGTGCTATTACATTCCCTTTCAGAATATAACCATTGGTAAAGGCATAAACCCCCTCATCCTCTCAGTTATAGGTTAAATAATACCACTACTGTTCTTCTACAAGGATGGCTTTGGTTATTAAATAACCCATGAAGGTTGATATGCCATTAAACAAAGAAACCGAATAGATATATCTGTCTTTTAGTAATTTTAACTATCACACCAATCATCACATGAGATGATATTAATAATAGGCAGGTTACATTAAATTTATCTTTTATTTACCTTGTCAACCATTTTGTACTGAATTTGGAACAAGAACGAGTGTAAACCCTTGAAGCAATACAATATTCAATATCTAAATCCTGATTGATAGAAAAATGCATTTGTCTAGGAAGCAGAATAAAACAGGCCTATTCTTATTGAGACTCAGATACAAAGTAATAATTATTGAACTGGAAATTTGCCAGAAAGTAGTTGTCTCTGATATTTCTCTTCTTCTAGAACGACCATTAGTGTGGAACATAAATCTATTTTATTGTTGAGGATGCAAGGGACACACAAATAACAAAACAAAAACGGAATTAACCTTTAGAATAAGAATAAAAAGAATGCACTTATATGTTAAAAAAAAAAAGACAAAATTAAGTTATTCCATCTTTCATAGCAACACTAAAGAACCCACTTTGCCCCATTATTTACCCATAGTTGGGGGGAGAACAGATGGATTCCAGCCTTTCTTAAGGCATTAGTGCAAAAGGAAATGTCAACTACCTCATCCAGGATTTGAACACTGGTCGCCAATTCCCTGTCTTATGCTGAATTGTTATACTAAGCATACCTCCTTTACATAGCTGTAGTAAGTAAATTAAGTAAAGTCGTCGGGTTGGCCTAAAGTCGGTATCAGCCAGACAGTGAGGGAGTCTCTCCTGTTCACTAGCGCTAGACCAATGTTATTGTTTGGCGTTTGAGCAGAGCTCCACACCTACCATCAGTTTACTGCACAGATCCCTGTTCTACTCATACACTGAGTTGGTGAGGGCCGGTATCGAACCTCGTGGTTCCTAATTAGACGCTCTACCGACTGAGCTAATTGTGTTAATAGCCCAATTATCTATTTTCTGTTCTTGAGAATTTTGTATCTATTTTATACTCTTGAGAATGTTGATATTTCTCACTCTTTCGCTGTGGAAATTACAGTGTTTAAAGGTTGTGTTTCATGACTGTATGGTGGCGTCGGGCTTTTGACAAGCCCTGTAGCGAGAATGCCCAAGTGGAAAAATACAGACCAGTTCGAAACTTTGACCCCAATGGCGGGAATCTCGCGAGTTACATGATAGACTTAGTTAAGTCAGTTTCAACCTAAATGGCACACAGGACAGACGTGTTCTGTGGAGGTTGGCTCAGGCTGCGCGGTGAATGAAAATGCCCAATACCGAAATAAAATCTTGTACAAGTAATACAAGTCTTGTTAGTTAATTAGGCATGTCCTTGGTTAGAAGAAGATAAGAAGAATCTAGACGCCAAGAACTAAGAAGATAGAAATAAATAAAGGAAACAGCCCTAGACGATCAAAGATGGACGAAAGAGAGAAGATAGAAAGTAGCAGACAAGTAAGTCAACGCTGTATCTCTACCTGTCTCTCTATGATACTCTCTCTCTCTCTCTTTCTCTCTCTCTCTCTCTATCTCTCGGTCACTCTCTCTCTCTCTCTCTATGTTACACGAAGAACTCTTATTTATGTACTCGACAAGAGAGGGTACATAACAGTTGTAGTAGTAGTAGTAGTAGTAGTTGTAAAGTTTTAAGTGCCATCCTTGGTCAGTTGAAAAGGGCTTAAAGAAAGTCCTATGTTATGGAATCCTTTGGTGATCCTTTGGTAAGCGTATAAGTCCTATCCTGCGTATTGGTAAAGGTCCAGTGATTTAATCCTATGTCCGTCGTCCATGAATGTTACAGTAATTATGACCAGTAGGGTTGGTTAAGTATTGTATCAGCCTCAGAGTACTGCCAGTGATTGGCCAAGAAATAGATCACATGATCTCGCCTAGTCTATAAGTATGGGCGACGATCTAGCACACGCCTTATATACCAAAGAAATCTCAACAGTAGTAGTAGTACTAGTAGTAGTAGTAGTAGTAGCAGAGAGAGAGAGAGAGAGAGAGAGAGAGAGAGAGAGAGAGAGAAGAGAGAGAGAGAGAGAGAGGGTGCTTTCTATCTGGGAAAGAAGATAGTCATGATAACAAAGAAATGATATCACCACATTATTGCAACTAATAGTTTCATCATCAGGCGATATTGTGATGAATTGCAAGTCTTGTGGGAGAGTGGTACATGGAAAATGCAAAATACGAAGTATGTTAGAAAAGTTCCCAGTTGATCGTATTCTTCGATGTGAGGGCATCGTCCACTGTGAGTTCTTGCCACAGGACCAGATGATCAACCAGCATGTCAACTGTTTGAATATTTTGGATATATAAGGTGTGCTACAATACACCACTTAAAGTTATATACTAGGCGAGGTCACGTGGTTTAGACCTCAGCCAATCAACATCCCTAATGCGTGGCTAGTTGACTACTTAATCACTGATACTGAGAGACGTCCATTTGCAATCATTGACAAAGACTTGCAATACTGAGGAGCACCAAGGAACAACCAAAGGATTCTTTACCAAGGATTTCCGCTGGACAAGCGCTCTTCCTTGGAGCCTAAAGGATGGCCCATAAAATCGTAATAGAGATACTGCGGCGTTTGCTTTGTTCAGTGCGTGAGAATAGGTAAGAGGTGTGGCAGGACAACTCGTGGGTGTTTCACCATGACAACGCGCCTGGCCACACTGCTCTGAGTATCCAAGAATTCCTGGCTCAGAAGAACATCAATGTGCTGGAGCAACCTCCTTACTTGCCCGACCTGGCTCCATGTGATTTTTTCCTCTTCTACAAGCTCAAGAGTGTCATCAAGGGAACTTGTTTTGAGGATGTGCACAACATCAAAAAGGCAGTGACGACAGAGCTACAGGGAATCCCTGAAGAATCCTTCCAGGAGTGCATGCAAGCATGACAGAGAAGGATGGTAAAGTGCATTAAACTCCAGGAGGATTACTTCGAAGGGGATAACTTGTAGTTGGTAGTTTGGATTTAAAATAAATTTTTTGTGACACCAGTTCTGGAACTTTTTTGACATACCTCGTATAAAAGGAAACTGGATTTACATTTTTTTTTAAATTAAGAGAAATACATATTTTTTGAAATGTACTTATTTCTTAAATTCTTAAACTTTTATTAGGGGGGAGTCAAAACGTAATGCCATTTTGTTTAGGACAGGTATAATTACCAATACAGGAACATGTTTCATACATCAAAAGGAAACTGGTGCTCTGTGGATCACATATCTACTTCTCTACATAGTTACCATTTCTCTCAGTAGCAATGTTCCACCTTCGAATGAGAGCATGTATCCCAGCCCTGTAAAATTCTGTTTACTGTTTTTTGAGCCACTTCTTCACTACAGATTTCACTTTCTCGTCACTAGAATAATGTTTGCCTCAGACTATCATCTCTTTGGCCCCATGAAAGAGGGTTTGAGAGGCAAACATTATAATTATACCTGTCCTAAACAAAATGGAATTACTTTTTGACTCACCCTCGTACTTATTCCTTAAATTCGTAAACTTTTATTTATGATCCTAAAATCTTACATTTGTAGAGGATACACAGTTGGCTGGTTGGTTGAATTTTATGGATTTTATGGAATGTCAACCCTTGTTGCATTATTTTATGCCAAAGACATTTTGTTTTATTCCTTCTTGCTTGGTATTCAGTTTTTTTTTCAACTCAATTTTCTTTTAAATAAACTTTTTAAAAAACTATTGGAAATTCCATAGTTAATTATCTCCTCCTGTCGCTAGGGGGCGAATCGCCATCATCGTATGTTGGCGCCAATACCAAAAACTTTACTTATCAGGGAGCCGTTACCAACGAGAGACGTAAAATAAACGTTCTCATCACTTAGCCCAAAAACAGGGCTTACTTATCGCAAAGCAGTTACTGGAGAGAGACATAAAAAGAAACGCTATCATTACTTAGCCCAAAAACAGGGCCTACTTATCACGGAGCACCCACTGAGGGTGACTACAGCGGTCCCTACACTTCATTCATCACTTAGCCCAAAACAGGACTTATCGAAAAGCAGTACTGGAGGAGAGACGTAAAAAGACCAAGCTCTCATCACTTAGCCCCAAAACAGGGCCCACTTATCACAGAACTCTACAACCAGCTCACTTCTAAGGCATTGTATCAGCATACGTTAAAAGGCTGGTACAATTGCACACTTACTGAAGGGCGAGAAACTACCGAGACGAAGCGTCTTATCAACATTTCCTACCGACGAAAAGAATACCCTGTTATCACCATTACTCCAAGAAAATTACTCCACAGATAAGTCTCGTAGCAAATACCATTAAAATTTTTGTCAATACAAGTGTCTGCATTTACTTTCGTGTTTGTTCCTTCTTTGTCCGATAATTTGCCTACAACTACGGAGAAATAAGAGCTCCTTCGAAAACCGTAAATACTCCTAAAACTCATTTTTTCTATTTAACTCATAGATGGGACTCTGACAGGTGTTACCACTCCAGGAGTGAGGAACTTTCACTCCAATCAGAAATAAATATTTCAACATAGGGATCTGTTTGAGAATACTAGCATGGATAGATGAGTGGAGTATGTAGCATTGCAGGTGAGACTAGCATTTGGTTGGCTTGCAAATGCAGCTTCTTAGATCATCTCATTTGGTTGGAAATAGAATTAGATGTGTCACGGGCTTCATAAAGGATGCCAACACCGCGAATGTTTTTAAAGGAAGGATAAAGGTCATATATATTTTTGAGCAGCGATTTGGTCTATAATAAGACCCCCTCCTTCAAGATAATTGATCGTTATCAATTAGTAATTCATATTTCGCTATTAAGTAATTAGTAATTAATATATCACTATTAAGGGCCGAGTTAGCTCAGTCGGTAGATCGTTCGGCTAGAAACCACAAGGTTCTTAGTTCGATACCAGCCCTCGCCAACTCAGCGTATGAGTAGCACAGGGATCTGTGCGGTAAGGAGCTAATGGTACGTGTGGCGCGACGGATAAACATGGTCTAGGTGCCTGATGTCTCTAAGCCGTTAGGGGGCTTTTTTCCGCTACCTACCAACTACCAGTAAGTGACATTCTCTACGACGTGAGTCGTACGTCTTTTTCCACAGAAAACATTTATGTATCTGTTTTATATACCTTCTATTCGTATGTGTATTCTTTGTGCATATCTTTCTCTTAAATGTATCTCTGTCACTTGCGGAATAAATATTATCTTTTACACCTTTGTTGGAATGGTTTTTATGTATACTCATGTACCCACGTTGGGGGGTTACTTTAAGCCTTCTAACGTTGATATAACAGCCCCTTACAGGTTATCTATTAATAATGAAGATTCGCTTCCGGTTTTTGTCTGTAACAAAAATTACGTCACTGCTTACATCACATTACCCAAAATCGTCATAACATAGAATAAAATTTATTCTACGATTGTTGGCATAATCAAATTTTGAGTGTATTCAATAAATACACTCAAAATTTGAACATGCAGCATTAGACAGTCCTCATTGTTTTTTTAAATAAGTTTTAATAAATACATGACTGGTATTATATATCTATATATAGTTTGTTTTATTTTAATACATATTTAAAGTTTACATTTCAAATTGTTTTATTTTTTAATCCTTTAATGAATTTGATGATTTTACTTACTTAGGATACAAACTCGCTGACATTGAATTTTTTACTCCCACCCCTCAGGCAACATGTTCCAAAAATCTATTTTTACATCGCCCGGAGGGTGTTTTTTTATTTTGTACTAGTATAGATAATGACACAACAGGTGTTCATTCTGAAAAGCAATGTTGTTTTTGATTTCTTAATCAAAGTTTAAATTTCCACTTTAAAAGTGATGTTCCTATCTACACTGATACTGATGATTCTTTTTTAATTTAGTGCATCCTGGGACGCACAGATTTGATTTGAACGAGTTCCCAGGAAATTTGATGGGTCCACACTAATGTGATGGGCCGGGTTAGCTCAGTCGGTAGAGCGTTCGGCTAGAAACCACAAGGTTCCTAGTTCGATACCGGCCCTCGCCAACTCAGCGTACAAGTAGCACAGGGATCTGTGCAGTAAGGTAAGGAGATAATGGTAGGTGTGGCGCTCCATCTTAAGAAACAATCTCCTTGGTCTAGTACTAGTGAAAAGGGGATAGACTCCCTCACTGATTGGCTGATACCGACTTTAAACCACCCCAACGACTTTACTTTACTTACTTATCTATGAACAACTGGCCTAGTGGATAAGGTGGTTAGGTTAAGACAGTTCCGTGATGGCTCCCGATTACGACAAGAAGGTTCCCGAGTCCGAAAAGAAGGTTACCAAATCCGAAAATGAGGTTCCCGAGTCCGACCAGAAATACCTAAAGAAGACTGGAGGGCATATCGGCTGAAACCTTGTACAGATAACAATGAAGATGAGGACAATAGTCAGAATAACGCAGATAATAATCATCAAGCTTCATCTCAAACATTCGGAGAAATAGAATATAATCATCATAATAATATAATAATATATAATATAATATAATAATACATATACATATAACAATAATAATAATAATATATATATATATATATATATATCTTATTATAATGGAGATTGTGTGTTTTTCTATCTGTAACCGAAACTATATTACTACTCAAGTCACAATTCCCTTAGTTATTGATATCACATTCTCAATGATCATATTTTTATTTTAACCTCAATTATTAATAAAATTGTTTTACATTACTTACGCTGTTGACCATACCTACATACTAATAACATGCAATTATATTTATATATACACCAAAATAGAGGTTTCCAGTATGAATGGGAAGGCTAATTTGCATATTGATCTTAAAAAATTGATTTTAATAAATATATGCTTAGTATTATTGATTTCTAATTGTTTGGTTTTATCTTATTGAATATGAGCAAAAATCTCTTCAATAAATCTTAAAAGAAATCCCTTAACAAGAAGAAATAACTGTAATATTATTCTTTACTTCCTATTTTAACTAAACAGTTTAATCAGGAAAATTTATCAATGAAAGACGGGAGTAACGGAAAATGAAGGAAGAGTTAGTTTCAAAGTTGTTCTATTTTTCAATCATACCCCCTCTGTTCAAAATCTTTTTATCTACATTCTTATTCAGTTTCATTAGCCTTTCTAATTTAATATCATATTTTATTATAAAATTTAACTAAAATACTTGCACCCGGAGGGTGCATATATTTGCTAGTATATATAATTACAACATTTCATAGGAAAGTTAAAATGTATAAAAAATAAAAAATAAAATCTAGAATAATAGAATTAACATATAAAATGTAAACCATTTTATAGGCAATAGCAATGTAGAAATTGGGATTCTTCTACTGGAATTCTGGCCACCTGGGTTGCAGCACAAATTCAAATGGTTAAAGAGTTCTGCAAATTAAATGATTGTAGTGTATGCAGAGGAAAAGGTATTAAACCAGCCTTGCATGATATTAGGAAATAAAATGTAGACAAGAATTCTTAAGTAATTCTCCTTGGGATGAAAAAAAAGAAGGAATTTTCCAGAATAAATCAATTCGTTTTCTTGTTCTTTGGATGACAAAAGTGAATTCCTGTGTGTACGAACAAAAATATTTGGTCCTAAAAAAGAAAATCTGCATATTGACTCCTCCGTGAAGTAAGCTAAAAAAAAAAGGTATAGTTCTTGTGTCTTTTGTTAAAAGTGTCCTTTCTTTCTGAAGAGCCCTTTCACTGCAGACATCAATCAGCTTTTTTTTCTTCTTTTACCATATATATTATATATATATATATATATATATATATATATATATAAAGTGTTGTTATGGGTCCAACGGGAGAAAAATAGGTATTTTATAAAAAAGAAAGTTTGCAAAAAGGATTATGTTTTTTTTGGGTTTTTTAAAATATATATATAGTGAAAATTGATCAGCATTTAGATGGGTGACCATTTAGTAACAGTAGGTAGATTTGGTGGTAATCTTTAACTTTTTCCTCGTAAATTCCTACCATCAAATAAACTGAACCCTCATTTTATGTACGTGTTTTTGCAATAAATGTTTTATTTTTCTTGCACCCGTTATTTTACAATACTGAATACATTTTCTTTATTTACAAACATTTATTGCAAACATATTTTTTTAAATATTGCAAAAAAAAACGGACATAAAATGAGGGTTCAGTTTATTTTATAGTAGGAATTTACGAGGAACAAGTTAAGTATTACTGATTTGGTTTGGTTCAATTCTGGGATGGTTGACCACTTAGTAACAATAGGTATTGACAGCAAAGCTTAGTAAATTATTTGTCTTACTTAAAGCATATATATATATATTTATTTATTATAGTGTACAAATACATTTAAAGTGCAACTGCTACCATTGGTTTCTAGGTAGTATCTCTGATTACTACCCGTCATCATGGCAATGCGCTTTTGAAGAAATACTTGAAATGTTCATTCTTATATATATGATTTTGCCCACGTGACTATATTTATTTCTTAACCGTTGAAGTCTTAGTCTCTTGTTTTATTATTGGTTGTCGTGATTTCTTGGGTTTCTTTTGATATTATCTAGATTTGAGATCTGGTTCCTGTGGTTATTTAAAAAAAAAATTTTTAATTTAAAATTTTTTTTATTGTCTGCACGTGTGAACTTTTTGGGTTTTCCTGTTTGTATCTGTAGTCGCTGTTATGGATATCTATATGCGTGTGTGCGGTGCGCGTGTCTTGTTTTTTTCTCCTCGTTTGTTGACGAATCTCTAATTATGATAGTTCTTTTTTACCGGTCCACGACCATATTAAATTTGTTATATATATTAGAAAAATTCTCACCGAAAACACTAAAATCATCTATAAGAATAACAATAAGAAACGCCTACAAATTCTTGAGGCAATATGCATAAAAAAATTAAAGACCTAACATTAATAAATAGCATTCAACATCGGTCATAATATATTAGCTATCTTTAATAACTAATACACTAATCACGCAACCCTCTAAAATAATGGACTCTTCTAATTTTAAAAACAAAATAGATAAAAGAACTAAAAAAACGAACTAACACCAAATCATATACTCCATGATGACGACTGAAGAAGCAGTCGAAAGCGCTCGGGCAGATAATATGAGTAGAATCCTATTCCAACTGCATCATAAAATCAGAAAGATCGCCAGAAGACTGGAAAAAAAATCCAAATCCAAATAATGAAAAAGAAATGTTCCGTGTTGTTCAATAACACCTGCCTACAATATATATATATATATATATATATATATATATATATATTATATATATATTATATATGATTTTGTATTATTTCTAAACTCCGACAGTATAAAAAAAATCCTGGCTTTATAATTTGTAATCACAAAACACAAACTTTTTTATTATATAATATATATATATATATATATATATATATATATATATATAATAATAATAATAATAATAATATGGCATACATGGATTCTGGTTCAAAAAATTTACGTCTATCCACAAAAGAATGGCCCAGCAACTGAACAAATGCCTACAAGAAACGGAAGTACCCGAATGGATGACAAAAGGGATAACTACACTAATCCAGAAAGACCCACAAAAAGGAAATGTCCCCAGCAATTATAGACCAATAACTTGTCTACCCATGATGTGGAAAATTCTAACTGCTGTTATAAGAGAAGAAGTATACTTTTCACTCAATTGGCGGAAACTTCTCCCAGAAGAACAGAAAGGATGCCGTAAGGGAAAAAGAGGAACCCACGACTTACTCTATATAGCCCAATACATTCTTAAAGAAGTAAAAAATAAACGGAAAAATATTGCAATGGCCTGGATTGATTACAGAAAAGCCTATGACATGGTCCCACATACCTGGATTTTAGAATGCCTTCAGATGTACAAAATTTCCAACAACATTATAAACTTCATTAAAAAAGCCATGGAAAACTGGCGAGTTCAATTAAAAGCTGGAAAACAATCCCTGGCAGAAGTAAAAATCCGAAGAGGTATCTTCCAAGGAGACTCATTATCACCACTACTCTTTATTATTGCAATGATGCCGCTAAACCATATACTGAAAAAATGTACCGGGGGATACAAATTTAGTAATTCAGAAGAAAAGATAAACCACCTTATGTACATGGATGACATTAAAATTTTTGCAAAAAATGAAAAAGAATTGGAGAGCCTAGTACAAACTACTAGAATATATAGCCAGGATATAGGGATGGAATTTGGAATCGAAAAATGTGCTATGCTTGTAATAAAAAGGGGTGAAAGAAAATTAATGAATGGAATACAACTACCAAATCAGGAAACTATAAAATCTCTTGATGAAAATGAAAGCTACAAATACTTAGGAATTTTAGAAGCGGACAATATCATGCAAGCAGAAATGAAAGGAAAAGTTAAAAAAGAATATTTCAGGAGAACTAGAAAACTTCTAGAAACGAAACTCAACAGCAGAAACCTGATCAAAGGAATTAATACCTGGGCTGTCCCCATTATAAGATACTCAGGACCATTCTTAAAATGGACAAAAGAAGAACTCAGACAAATAGACCAAAGAACGAGAAAATTAATGACAATGCACAAGGCTCTCCACCCTAGAGATGATAGAGATAGATTGTATGTGTCAAGAAAGGAAGGGGGAAGAGGTCTTGCCAACATAGAGGAATGCGTAGAAACCACAATCCAGCAACTTGAAGATTACACATGGAAGAGCAAAGACAAACTACTTATGGCGGCTAACAATAGTAGAAACGGCAGATGGACAAACAAAAAAACGACAAAGACTAGGAAACAAAAATGGGAAGAAAAACAATTATACGGACGCTTCAAACGACAAATAGAAGAGGTTGCACATGAAAAGACTTGGACATGGTTAAGAAAAGGAAACCTCAAAAGAGAAACAGAATCACTTATAATTGCTGCACAAAATAATGCAATAAGGACAAACTACATCAAAGCAAAAATTGATAAGACCCTACAGAATAGTAAATGTAGACTTTGCGGTAATAGAGATGAGACTGTTAACCATATACTCTGCGAATGTAGCAAACTAGCACAACGAGAATACAAAACTAGACACGACTGGGTTGGGAAGGTGATCCACTGGGAATTATTCAAAAAATTAAATTTTGACCACACAACAAAATGGTATATGCATAAACCAGAATCTGTTCTTGAGAACGAAACGCACAAAATTCTCTGGGACTTTGAGATAAAAACGGATCACCTTATCCCAGCAAGAAGACCAGACCTAGTGTTGATAAACAAAAAAGAAAGAACTTGTCAACTGGTGGATTTTGCAGTGCCAGCAGATCACAGAGTGAAGTTAAAGGAAAATGAAAAAATATACAAATATCTGGACCTTGCCAGAGAACTGAAAAAGTTATGGAATATGAAAGTGAAAGTGATACCAATTGTAGTTGGTGCACTTGGAACAGTCCCAAAAGGATTAGAAAAGGGCTTGGAAAGTTTGGATATCAGAGGAAGGATTGAAACCATTCAGAACTCTGCACTGCTGCAATCTGCCAGAATACTCAGAAGAGTCTTGGAGACCTGAGGAGACTTGCTGTCACTCAGAATCCAGTGAAAGACCATCAGCTAACACTGATGTGAAAACTCAAAAGGAGTAAATAATAATAAAGTAAGCCTAATGAGTCAGAGAATATCTACCAAGGTTTCTCCTAATGGATCATCAGGTTGTTCTGACGAGTCATGATTAATTAAAATTATATAAATAAAATTTCTCTCCCCCCAAAAAAAAATGACCTAATATATAATATATATATATATATATATATATATATATATATATATATAATGTTATAGACATAAAACCTATTTAAGTTTAAACCAGGAATTGGGTTAACTGTGACAAATTAATCAAAATTGTCCCTGATTAATTATTTTAATTCATTCATTGCAATTAACCCTGATGATCCCTGGCTGAAACTTTTCTGCCTATAATTTTTATCAATTCGTTCTACTAATGTATTGAGTACTGTTATATTCTATATGACCCCACTTATTACATGTAGCCAATTATTTTTTTTCCTTCATTTATTCACTATATTGTTCTGTTCTAGGTACTAGGATAATTCCATATCAAATTATCCAGGCCATGTTATCAACCCCCTTGAATTTTTCTGAAATTTTGTCCAAGTGTGGATTATGATAAAGTTAGCCAATTCCAAAAAATTGAGCTTCCAATTCCGAAAATTGGCTGAGTTATGTCGATTTTTTAGCTCTCCAAATTTGAGGTAGGTCGCGAAAAATGCAGACTTTTTGTAACCTATTTTTGTCTGTAAAATGAGTTCTAGTGCTTCCCTACTCATAAAAATTGGTGCATAAAAGCATTTTTGCCCAATGAATCTAATAATGCTATCGAAAACGTTTGAAAGTCAACCAATTTTAAGTTATTGATTTTTTTTCATAGTAAGATAAATATCCAGATGTGGCACTTCATCTATGACAA
Organism: Doryteuthis pealeii; assembly: GCA_023376005.1. NCBI lineage: Eukaryota > Metazoa > Mollusca > Cephalopoda > Myopsida > Loliginidae > Doryteuthis > Doryteuthis pealeii. The sequence goes on from CM042145.1 coordinate 88,702,993, forward strand.
CAATTTTTTCTATTATTATTTCACATATATTGAACATTATTTGTACCAAAAAGATAGTTTAATATTTGCTCAGAACCGAAGCTACAACATTTTGCAAAAATTTGTTAAAATATTGAACTTCAATTTTTCTGAAATTTTTACAGATGTGGACTATCTTAGAGTTAGCCATTCTCTAAAATTTGAGCTTCCAAAAATTAGTGGAGTTATGTGAATTTTTAGAATTGACATAACTCATCTATTTTGTCTGTAAAATGAGTTCTAGAGCTTCCATACTCCCAAAAATTGGTTTCTAAGAGTATTCTAGCCCAAGGAATCCGAAACTGCTGTCAAAAACCAATTTTAAGTTATTGATGATTTCTGATTTGCAAAATTTTAAGTGATGTAGCTAAGCAAATATCAAACTATCTTTTTTGTCATAGATGCAGTGCCACATCGGAATATTGATCTTGTTAGGAAAAAATCAGAAATCATCAATAACTTAAAATTAGTTGACTGTAAAACGTTTTTGATATCATTTTTGGATTCCTTGTGCTACTCATACACTGAGTTGACAAGGGCCGGTATCGAACCAGGAACCTTGAGGTTCCCAGCATGACACTCTACCAACTGCGCTAAACAAAGGTTAAAGATGCCAGTTTTCCCTACTATATACCCATAGCTGGAGGAAGATTATTTGGATTCATACCTTTCCCCAAGGGTATTACCGATATTTGAATTGAAAACAGTCAGGAATCAAACTCATCTCCCCATGTCCATTTCTTACACTGGTAACCATTACACAGAGTGCCTCCACCTTATAAGTAGATTAGATTCCATAAAAATAATGGTGGAAAGAGACAGGGTCTACTTGTTTTTCTCCTGGTATGGTGATGTATCACATCAACTGCTTGAATTGGACTTTGCAGTCAGACTTACTTTTTAATTCGAATCATTTTTTAATCTTAATTTTAAATTGAATCTTAAACTCCTATTTAAAAAAAAAATCTAATAACTCTGTGTGTTTAAATCAAAAAGTTTAAAATAACAAAACTAACGAAGATAAGAATTATAGAATTAGCACTCTTATTTTTATAAGTTTTATTCTAGCATTAAATAAGCTAATAACAGATAAGATGCAAACAAATGTCTTTTAATGGCTGAACATTCTGGCTTTATAAAATAAATCTCAAACTAACTGAATTAAATTATTCAATTTAATGGTATAATTTGTATAATTGCCTGAATCCAATTCTGAAAGAATATTTTCTTCAAACATTGAATCTTCTTTTGAACCTTGTATCTATTTACCAACCATTCCACACAAGCAGGGTGTGACACATGGTCAATTTCTTTAGCAGAGTTTAACAGATTTGAATTCAGAGTTTTCCTTTTCTAGACTGGTTGCCTACCAAGGTTAAAGAGCCCAGTTTGCCCAACTGTTTACCCATAGCTACAGGGAGAATAGCTGGATGCATATCATTCCCAAGGATAATAGGATGTGACACATGGTCAATTTCTTTAGCAGAGTTTAACAGGTTTGAGTTGAGAGTTTTCCTTCTTCTAGACTGGTTGCCTAACCAAGGTTACAGAGCCCAGTTTGCCCAGCTGTTTACCCATAGCTACAGGGAGAATAGCTGGATGCATACCATTCCCAAGGATAATAGGAGGTGACACATGGTCAATTTCTTTAGCAGAGTTTAACAGGTTTGAATTCAGAGTTTTCCTTCTTCTAGACTGGTTGCCTAACCAAGGTTAAAGAGCCCAGTTTGCCCAACTGTTTACCCATAGCTACAGGGAGAATAGCTGGATGCATGCCATTCCAAGGATAATAAGAGGTGACACATGGTCAATTCGTTAGCAGAGTTTAACAGGTTTGAGTTCAGAGTTTTCCTTCTTCTAGACTGGTTGCCTAACCAAGGTTAAAGAGCCCAGTTTGCCCAACTGTTTACCCATAGCTACAGGGAGAATAGCTGGACGCATTCCTTTCACGTTAGTGTTACGTGAAATGCAAAAAGCCACATCCAGGATTTGAACTCATGTCACCAAGTCCATTTTCTTTTTGTTTTTGTTTTTTTTTTTTTTTTTACAATGAGTACTAAATTACAAAATAGGGAATTTTTGAAAAAAGAATTAAAATCAAATTTTGTCTACGGAATCTGTGTGATATTCAAACATGGCCAGTCATAATACAAACACAATGTGCTTTTTGTACTTATGAGAAACTGCAGAGATTGATTGATTTTTAATAATTGAATTATATCATTAATCAGTGAAAATCAAAATTTAAGTTTATACCTTTCATTATTAGCAACTAGCAACAGAAAACACCCTCCGGGCGTCGTAAAAATTAATTTTAAAAGACATTGCCTGAGAGGGTGGGAGTTAAAAATTCAATGTTAGAGTATTTGTATCATAAGTAAGACAAATCCTCATATTTATTAAAGGAGTAAAAAAAAACAAAAAACAATTTGAAACGAAAACTGAGCCCTGTCCCTCTCAAATAAAATGTTGCATGCATGTAATAATCAAACAATTATTTTGAATATTTTCCACATCAATTTTCCACAAAATCGTAGGTATTTATTTATTTGTAACCTTTTTAGTTAACTTCTTGTTACTGTAAAAAAAACGACGAGAGTAAAAAACAATTTTTAAAATTTCTTACTCAGATTTTGGGTGTACATAGCATAAGAATATTGTGTCGTAAGCTGTGACATAGAACTATGACGTAGTTTTTGTTACAGACAGAAATACAGACAATCTCCATTATTAATGGTTCAGATGGATAGATAGATAGATAGATACACCTGAGCAATCTATCTAATATCAGTTTGCTCACATGTATGCATGTATGTATGTATGTATGTATGTATTATACACGGGGACGTAGAAATACTTGGATTGGTATCCAGGCGCGTAGCAAAACCACCGGGAGAGATGCATTCCTCAGCCTTGTCAAGGCAAGTGTCTAGGAGAAGGAAAACTCCAAAATTTAACCTGCGGTGGCTGCTGCAGCCAATGATGTTGACTTGTTCTTCTTTTTGGCTGAAATGTGGCAATCACTTAGAGAGTGGGATTGGTTCGGTGTAAAGCCTTTCCTCACTTAAAAAAGATTCAGGCACAGGCATTGCTTGATATTCAATACATGTCTTGTCCTTTATATGTTTTTGAAGCTCACCATTATATTGTTTGAATTGTTGAGCTTTTTGTTTCTTTTTTTTTCTCCTTTTTTTAAAATTATTATTATTGTTACTATATCAAGCAATGGCAATACTTGAACGCGAGTTTGTTGCCATCATATATATTATGTATGTATGTATGTATCTATCTATCTGAACCAGTTCACATCTATCTTTTTAATGTTAGTTTGCACACATCTCTCCCTCTCTCTCTCTCTCTCTCTCTCTCTCTCTCTATATATATATATATATATATATATATATATATATATATATATATATAATATAGTTTAAAAATCCTTTTTATCATATAGACATAATAAAGTGTATGCACGATTTTAATGCTCAATGACATTTCTTTTATGAGTTATAAGTCAACATTTACATTCCAAAACAGATGCGACTTCATTTATATTTTGAAAAATATTGCCATGGCTGTATGAAAATAAGGACTCAACAGTTGCCTTTTACAGCGATGTGTAATATTAGGAACTGTGACTTGAATTTAGCAGTAACTTTTACCAGTATTTAAATCAAGTAAGCCAGAGGAGTCAAACAATAGATTTTAGAATCATAAGACTGACCACTCTGCAACTGGGGCTCATGGTCACCACTGATAACAGCAAGTCCAAAGCTTTGATTTAACTTTCTGAAATCCCTGCCAATCAGCTACTGGAGAAACCATGGCTCTAAGCCAATTAGAACACAGATATAATGGTCTTGGGCCAAAATAAAAATATCTTCTTTCAGGAAGTGGTCCAAAGCTGGTATAAATAAAACCGTATCTGTGGTCAAAGCAGCCCTGGATTAAATCGAAAAAGAAGTGTCCCAAGATATTGATGATTGTAGAGAGACGAGACCCAATTAACAGCGACCTGTGATAGACGAATGTTACCATTAAATAACTGAATTACAGTTTTATCTTGTTTGGTCACATGGTAGTTTTTCCCCTAGTTTTACTACTATTGAAAAAGTCCTTAATCGTAGACTATTTAAGGCTATGGACCAGGCCATCTGGTAGAGTGCTGAAGGGGTGCTAGCTACTCTACAATTATTATTATTATTATTATTATTATTATTATTATTATTATTATTATTGGTTGGCATCCTTCCGTCTACGAAAGACGATGGAGTAGTGTCAAGGTTTTTGTTAACTTGAACTACATAGCCTGGGCGGTTTCATATGGAGGATGAGCTGTTGCCCGTGCAGCAAATCCCCCTCTCCATACTGCTGCTGTAATCCAAAGGAAAGGTAAGGGACTAATGCAGTTTGGCAACGGTAGTGTCGCAGGAGTTAATGGGTAGCACTGGATTTCAGCATCACACCACCTTAGGGACTCCAGCTCCTGACTTATTTTCGGGGTTTACTCCACTAGCCTTTCCTTGAGGGCAACAGAGGTTCTGTGTCGGACTTCTTGAGTTGATGGGTTGAATAGAGTTGATGGGTTGAATAAAGTTGAATAGAACAAGTTTTCAGATACAAAATACTACTTTTTACTACAATGAAGGGGCCGGGTTAGCTCAGTCGGTAGAGCATTCGGCTAGAAGCCACAAGGTTCCTAGTTCGATACCGGTCCCCGCCCACTCAGCGTATGAGTAGCACAGGGATCTGTGCGGTAAAGTAAGGAGCTGATGGTAGGTGTGGCGTTCCACGTCAGATGCTAAAACAATCTCCTTGGTCTAGCGCTATTGAAAAGGGGATAGACTCCCTCGCTGATTGGCTGATACCGACATTAGGCCGCCCCGTTGACCTTTTACTTACTACAATATACTAATGCATCACTCCACTTTGGCACTTACTTAGGTTAGATGGGCGGTACGAGAGGCCCCCTCTGATCGGCTGGTCAATCAACCCCTAGCACCTATATGATTGCCCCAACCCTATTGCCCTTATGGCAAGCCCCAACCCTCTTCATCATAAAGGTGCTAGAAGGCAGTGGCTGAAAGTCTGCATGTCCTGGGAATGGCATTAAACTCTATCTGATGGTGAGGTTCCAGTTCTGGAGGTTTGGGGAATGTGGAGCACCCCTTCATCACCATTGCTCCCCGGTCCACTCTGACCCGGATTTGTAGTACCAGTTAGGGTCCCATCTATGGGTTAAAAAGAAAAATATCTTTATAAAAAAATTGAGTATCCATTAAGAATGAATTTATTTCAAAACTTTATTGGCATTAAATAATCCACTGAGGTTGATATGCCGTAAAACAAACCAAACCAAAACTACTTTTAGTTTGCTTGTAAGGAAGTTGATCTAAAAGTAATGCCTCTATTGATTTCTACAGAAACTACAACAGAGAGCACAATGAGGAAGTGGCATAGAGCAAGTTTTCAGCTACAAATTACTATTTCTTTTTATATATTCAGTGCCTATTGCAAGGGTTACCAAGCTTTTTTTTTTACAACATACGAAAGTCGTATAGTCAAAAAGGGTTCTTTATTTCTTTCAAGGCTCGTGGTTCTTTTTTTCAGAGAGAGAGAGAGAGAGAGAGAGAGAGAGAGAGAGAGAGAGAGAGAGAGAGAGAGAGAGAGAGGAGTGGGTATGGTCAAGCTGTTCTATTATAAATCACGTTCATGCGCGCTGTTCACTGCAAGTCTAGACATGTCATAACAGGGCCCCAACAAACACATCCGACCCTTCTCAGGCCCGGCGAAAGAGAGACCGAATTTTCTTTTCTTCCCTTTGTGGTCCCGGGGTTGGGGGAAGGTCACATCCGCTTCCGCTTCAAATCTGGAACTTCCGTTTTTATTTTTAAATCTAGTTCCGATGTCATTGGTCGGTCAATGGCTGGCACCCGTTGAGTGTTTACACTTCCAAACTTTAACCTCTTTTTGTTCTTATTTCTTTTTCTTCTCTTTCTCCAGAAATCTGATTACCATTTTCTTTTCAATCCCCAAATTCTCCGTAGACCATAATAATTACACTACATTATCACCTCTAATCTAACTATCTGTATCTCTTCCTCCTCCATTAATTGAGAATTAAACACATAAAATTCTCTGTTACTTTGAGATAAAGACGGATCGCCTTATCCCAGCCAGAAGACTAGAGGTATTGAGAATCAGAGGAAGAATTGAGACCATACAGACAATAGCATTGTTGAAATCGGGTCAGATGAGATTTGTTGTGACTCAGACTCCAGTGAAAGACCATCAGCTTACGCTGGTGTGAAAAACTCACAATTTGTGAAATAAGGAGTGAATAGGCCTAATGTTAATTAAGAACAGAACTTGTCGTCTCGTGGATTGTGCCGTCCTGGTTGATCACAGAAGGAAAATGAAAGAAATCGAAAAGATAGACAAATACTTGGACCTGACCAGAGAACTGAAGGTAAAGGTAATACCAATTGTAATTGGTGCCCTTGGAACGGTCCCCAGGGGTTTGGATAAGTATATTAGAAGAGTATATAACAGGAAGCAATGTAAACTAAAATTGTATTTATGTTTCTTATGAGAAATTGATAACATAAATTTAAACCGCTATTGAGTGTAGGGGAATAAATACAATTACAATGGTAGCAGAGAGGAGATGGGCGTTGATTTGGATGACAATATACGACAACCAATATGTTTACTACGAAAGGGCATTTGGACAGCAAAATGTACAAATAGGCATATATATGCAACATATAAATGTTACAAGTTTAAAACGTGCAGGTTATTGTTTGGTAGAGTTCAAATAGTTCAATCTAGGTCGACACAAGGATATGGGGGTAATTTCATGTCAAATTATTCAGAAAAAAATAAAATTGTCTCCCACTCCCTTCAATTTTTCTGACATTTTTCCAGGTGAGGACTATGTTGACGTTAAACAATACCTAAAATTTGAGCTTCGAATTCCAAAAACTGGCGAATTTATGTTGATTTTTAGCTCTCCAAATTTGTGGAAATAGGTTGGCCAAAAATGGCGATTTTTTGTAATCTATTTTTGTCTGTAAAATGAGTTCTAGAGCTTCCCTACTACTAAAAATTTGTTTATGAAAGAATTTTTGCCCAAGAAATTCAAAAATGCTATCAAAAAGTTTTAAAGTCCACCAATTTTAAGTTATTGATAATTTCTGATTTTTTCATAGCAAGATCAATATCCCGATGTGGCCCTGCAGCTATGACAAAAATGTTTTTCTATCATTATTTTTAAGGGGTGGAGGACATGGCCTCTATGTTTTGACATGAAATTATGGTAAGCCGGGTTAGTTCAGTCGGTAGAGCGTTCGGCTAGAAACCACAAGGTTCCTAGTTCTATACCGGT
>CM042145.1:88717897-88730397 GCA_023376005.1 Doryteuthis pealeii
TTATAAATCATTTAATTATTTGATATATTGTATTTTCCATCTGTTTTCAATTTTCAAATGTCCACAGCATTTATTGCAATCAGCCGTGTATCTTTATTCAAAAGGCTGTCATTGTGCGTCTTTTATATTTTTCTATTAGAAGAAAAAAAATGTAAAAAAATTCTTTTGATCTTATAATGTCATTGCCATAGATAGCATAACAATTTCATTTTTTTATATAACCCTCCTCCTACCCACTGACCTTCTTTCTCTCCCCCCCCCCATTTCAGGGTGGAAGATGATAGAAAGCGGGGTGGGGGTGGGGGGTGGAATCCTGATTGTGCAATTTTTCAACTCAGTGAACATTATAGCCAAGTTCCATTAAATGGTTTCCTCTCATTCGGATAAAAAACAACACCAGCAAACAAAAAACAAACATTGTTGATCTGTTATTTTCATGATAACGATAATGATGATGATGATGATGATGATGATGACAGTGGTGGGAGTGCCAGTGTCTGTGAAAATTATGGAGGTTTTAGCGAATGGCTACGGTAAAGAATAAGGGCCGAGTTAGCTCGGTCGGTAGAGCGTTCGGCTAGAAACCACAAGGTTCCTAGTTCGATACCGGCCCTCACTAATAACTCAGCGTATGGAGTAGCACAGTGAATCTGTGCTGTAAAGTGAGAAGATGATGGTAGGTGTGGCGCTCCACCTCAGACGCAAAAAAATCTCTTTGGTCTAGCGCTGTCTGTCTGATACTGACTTTAGGCCACCCCGACGACTTTACTTTATTTTTACAGTAAAGAATAAGGTGGTGGTGGAAGTGGTGGGAGAAATTATAGTCATCGTTTCAGCATTTGTGAAAATGATGAGGATGGTGGTGGTGGTGGTGAAAATTATGGGGTTGATGATGATGATGAAGATGATGATGATTATGGTGATGGTGGACTACAAGATTCCCTACCTCTAAGTGTGTCCGTATATATCTGGCCTGTATGAGGGAGGTGTGTAGCAGGTGACTACAGATATTGAACTCGCAACATCCTCATCTAGAAGAGTGGCTTATAGTCAGACTACTGTCCCCCCTGTTGAATATGCAAATTTCGCACGGGTCGGGCAGCGCTGAGTGTGATTAGCCCGGATGTAAGATCTTGGTGAGGGCAGTTACTTATTATTTAAGGCCTATCTTCCCACACCGCGGTGCAGTTGTGTTTTGATCTTCTTAACGTGAAGAAATACGTATGTTGGGCGTGTGAACTTTTGATGGATTGAGCGAGGACTACTGTACTATTGTTGCAGGCAAAAGACTTTAGCAGTGGACTTGTGCGATTGGGGGAAATTGATTACAGTGGTTGCTTTCGGTCTTCATTTCACACAAACAAGTTAAAAAATTCATAATAATAATAATAATAATAATAATAATAATAATGGGAAGAAAAACAATTATATGGACACTTCAAACGACAAATCGAAAGAAAAGACTTGGACATGGTTAAGAAAAGGAAACCTCAAAAGATAAACTGAATCATTAATAATTGCTGCACAAAATAATGCCATAAGGACAAACCATATCAAAGAGAAAATTGATAAGACCCAACAAAATAGTAAATGTAGACTTTGCGGTAATAGAGATGAGACTGTAAACCATGTACTATGCAAATGTAGCAAACTAGCACAACGGGAGTACAAAACTAGACACGACTGGGTTGGGAAGATGATCCACTGGGAATTATGCAAAAATTTTAATTTTGACCATACAACAAAAATGGCATATGCATAAACCAGAATCTGTTCTTGAGAACGAAACACATAAAATTCTCTGGGACTTTGAAATAAAAACGGATCACCTTATCCCAGCAAGAAGACCAGACCTAGTGTTGTGAAAATGATAATGATGGTGGTGGTGCTGAAAATTATCACCATCAGAGAAGATCCTTGCGTTCCTGGGCCCATAACCTGTTACGATTTTAGTGGCTATCCTTTAGGCTTCAAGCAAGAGTTCTTGTCCAACGGAGATCCTTGTGTTAAGCAGAGCGTAGTTTCGATCTACGGGTAAATAATCCTTTGGTTGTTCCCTGGTGCTCCTCAGTCTTACAAGTCCTTCGTCAATGATTGCAAAGGGATGTCTTTCAGTATCAGAGTTTAAGTAGTCAACCAGCCACGCATTCGGGCTGTTGATTGGCTGTGGTTTAAACCATGTGACCTCACTTAGTCTATAAATTTAATGCTAAAGGTTATTTAATTCTAAAGGTTATTTAATGCTGAATCAAGTCATTTTTGGTATCAGATCACTTATAGTACCTGTTGCAGCTTAAATTGTCACCCATTTAAGTATTTAACAGGCTCATCGTTGCTTAACTTTGGTGACCTAGCAGGAAACGGTGTTTTCAAAGTGACTTCAGCATTTGTGAAAATGATGATGATAGTGGTAGTGGTGTAAATTATTGTGATGGTGACAATACTTGTGAAGATGATGGTGCTGCTGCTGCTGATGATGATGCTGGTGGTTGGACATTATGGTGAAGGTGGCGTTAGTGACAACACTGTTTTTTTTTGTGATTATATTAGAAATAATTTTTAAAAAATATTTGAAATATGATATCTTAATTTGAATTTGTTGATTCTCATGATAAAAAAACCTTTAGTGCTCAAATAATTTTAATTATGAATGAATGATGATAATGATGCTGATGAAAATGGTAATTATGATGATGAATGATGATAATGATGTTGATGAAAATCTTAATTATGATGATGAATGATGATAATGATGCTGATGAAAATCTTAATTATGATGATGAATGATGATAATGATGCTGATGAAAATGTTAATTATGATGATGAATGATGATAATGATGTTGATGAAAATGTTAATTATGATGATGAATGATGATAATGATGTTGATGAAAATGTTAATTATGATGATGAATGATGATAATGATGCTGATGAAAATGTTAATTATAATGATGAAGCATGATAATGATGTTGATGAAAATGTTAATTATGATGATGAATGATGATATTAATGTTGATGAAAATATTAACTATGATGATGAATATGTAATTATCTATACTTAAGATAATAATGATAATCTTTTTTTTTGTTTGGTTTATTGTTTAATGACATATCAACTTTTGTGGGTTACTTAATGCTAAAGCCATCCATGTAGAAGAACAGTAAAAAGTAAGTAAGTAAAGTTGGTGCAGTGGACTATTGTTGGTATCCGCCAGACAGTGAGGCAGTCTATCCTCCTTTCGCTAGTGCTAGACCAGGGTGATTATTTTTGCTGAAGTGGAGCGCCACGCCTACCGTCAGCTCCTCACTTTACTGCACAGATCAGATTACCCAAACTGTGGTACTCATGCGCTGAGTTGGTGGGGACTGGTATAAAAGTTTTGGAGTTTGAACCTGCTAACTACTATGTTGTAGCCCGGCATGTTATCCACTATGCCACAGGCACCTACCCCCCTAATGACAATGATATAAAGTAATAACCGTGATTATGATGATTATGTTGATTATGATGATGTTCGTTAGAATAATTATTATAATCAATACTTTTTAATCAATTTTACTATTATTAATAATTAGTTGCTATTGTTATTTTAACTACTTTGAATTATTAGAAAACAGTTTCCCATCTGCATTTAATTAGCTGTGGGTCCCTGTAGCATAGTGGTAAATGTGCTAGACTGAAGCATTGTAGTAAGCTAGTTCAAACTCCAGTCATGCTATTACCTTCACTTTCAGACTAATACCATTGGGAAAGGTATGAATCATCCTCCCCAGTTATGGGTTAAATAGTACCGCAACTGTTCTTCTACAAGGGTTGCTTTGGCATTAAATAACCCATGAAGGTTTATATGCCATTAAACAACTAAACCAAACCAAACCATCATGAATGACTGAGCAGATTTAAAATCTAAAAATAAAATTCAAAAATAATATTCAAAAGATAGAATCTAAAATAACTCAAGCACACGTTGAGTCATGCTCACTAAATTATTGATTTTAGAAATAGACTTTGTCAATTTTTAAAGGGGGAGAGTCCCCATAGTGTAGTGGCTAACGTTCCGGAGTGTGACATTGTAGTAAGCAATTTCAAACCCCAGTTGGGCTATTATGTTCACTTTCAGACTAATTCCTTTAGGAAAGGAATAAACACCAACATCCCCACAACTATTGGTTAAATAGAGCCACTACTGTAATTCTACATGGACGGCTTTGGCATTAAATAACCTCTGAATTTTGATATGCCATTTATGGGGTAGGAAGAGGTTTTTGGGTTTTAAAGATTTTAAAGGTAGTTGGATATTCTTGTTGCGTTGAAAAGATAAATAAAGGAAAGAAAGTATAGAATGGATAAAATAGGATATTTTAATTAATTTTACTTACACGTGTTTTGGTCAAGAGTTTATCCATGTGTACATTATTCAATCTATTACTATTATTAAATAACAAAATGAAATTAAATAATTATAATAGAAAAAATGTAGAAATGTTCCGCACACAAAGAACTATTGACTTTCCTCGGAGTAAATCCTTATTTTTTAAAATAAAATTCCTTGGAACGTGGAGAATTTTTAAAATGTTTGAAAAAAGAACTTTTTTAAAAATCATGTGAAGAGAGAGTTCAAACACGGTCAAGAAAGACAGTTATAATGACGTCATGTCGCAAGAGACGGATTTTGAAAGTGAGAGAAGATGGCTGGAACAAAGTCATGTGGAATTTTAATTTTCAAAACACGTGTAAGTAAAATTAATTAAAATATCCTATTTTATCCATTCAATACTTTCTTTCCTTTATTTGTCTTTTCAAACACACACACACACACACACACACACACACACATATATATATATATATAGCGTGTTGCTACAATGCAGTAAAAGTAAGACCTATTATTACCACCCAACCTGCATTTCGGTCTTTCCACAAAGATGTACTCCCAATCTTCCATCAAAGTAACGTAATTTATAAGTTTAAATGCCAATGTAATTTGGTATACATTGGGCGTACATCTCAAAGACTTGAAATTAGAATGAAGCAGCACGTCCCCCGAGTACTCCGCAATGCCGTCGCTAATAATACATCCGGGTTATCCCAAACATTTGACTCGGCGATCGCTGAGCACCTTTCTATAAATGTTTGTTTGTCCGATTACACAGATGAGTGCTTCTCTATTCTGCACAAAGCTAGGTCTAAGCAACATCTAGCAGTCCTTGAGGCTGTTAGTATTCCTTTCTTAGACCTACTCTGTGCAGACAAACACCGAGACACTCCATTTATCTGTTGGGAGGCATAACTTAACACAACATAACCCTGGTTTAACCTAGGGCACATATACATACCCTTCTTTCCCCAATTTTTTTTTTTTGTCCCCCCCTACTCTCTGGTTTACCCATATTTCTTAGCAATTTCTTTACATTTTTGACTTTTAACTGTCAACCGGTGTAAATACTTGAAAAAGTACCGGTCGAAAAGGCCTTCGTATCCCCATTTATTTTATTATTTTAATTCATAATAAAATATTACCTCCCCATTTTACATATGATCCCTCTACTCTTAGTAGTTTACAAATTTGCATGTACCAAACATCTATATATATATATATATATATATATATATATTATAATACATAGATATACAAGGTGTGTCATAAAAGTTTTCTTTTACCCCATCTCATTTGGTGGTCGCGCTGAAAAGGAAAGAATTCAAGGAACGAAAAAGAAAGATACAAAGGCAGAAGGTGGTTCTATGACTTAGGCTTTATTCCCAGTCATAGTCGCCTGTAGTAAGGGAATATCTCCCTGGCCACTAGTGCGACTAGACACAGTTCAGTCCTAAACTTGAATGGCCGGGATATCTCTTGGGCATTGGAAGTCAGTCCTTTTCTTGCACATATGCGGAGTGTTCTTCCAGTGAAGGCTCATGGGAGTTTATTGCTTATTTTATTTTTATTTTATTTTAGTTTTATTTTAATCCCCCCACATTAAACAAAGAAACTAAACTCAACCAAACCTGTAGTCAATAAATTTTATTGCTGTTCATAATGTTTATAATGTTGATAAATACTTTCTTTGCGATAGAATAGACATTAGAACATCAGACTGAATCTACATAAAAAACTTAACTCATATATATATATATATATATATATATATATATATATATATATATGGGAGTAAAATGAGGAAATTAATCTGACAGTATGTGGAGAAAATGTAGAACAAACACGGGATGTTACAATGGATTGACATTTATTGGTCGTAGTGTCGCTGTTCGAACATTTCGGTTTACAAACAAAACCTTCTTCAGGACAATGTGATTGGTACATGCAAAAGCGAAAATCAATGTGATGGGAACACCTGAAGTTGAAAAGCCAAGGCATGATTGGCCCAACAGGAGATGGTGAAAGGGTGTGACGTATTCTATATAAATGCCAATGTTTAAAAGCGAGAGAAGTACTAATTGTCTAACTATTTAATATATATATATATATATATATATATATATATATATATATAATAGTAATTGGGAATTTGCTTGAAGCATTGTTAAGTATGTTATTATATATTAATGATTGGAAGGCAATTACAATGCATATAAAATAAAAACAAAATGATGTTTTTAGTCTTATCGACTTCAAAGTAAACTTTATATTCAGAGACGGTTTTCAGAAATGGACGCGTTTTTTGTGTCGTTATTTTTATTTTTTATTTTATGTTATAAACACGCGTCTCATGGCGTTCTTATTTTAACGCCATGCAGAAGGTCATGATAGTCGTAATAGCCGTTGTTCATTCAATTTCAATTTTATTATTTTCATCTATTTATATATTTATGTATTTATTTATTTTTATTTATTTGTTATATGTATATATATGTGTAAAATATACATACTTTATATACTATATACTATATATGGAACGTGTATTTTAATTAATTATATATTCAGTGTTTAATTCTAATCTATTGTTTATACTAGGACCTAATTTAGCTATTAATAAACTTTCTCTAATTATGAGATTACCAATGTTGCGTATTATTGTATCTATCTTAACAGAAAAACTATTGTCCTTATTTTTGCATTTGATTAAATTATTTTCCTCTTATTCTCTCTCTTACCCATTCACTCCCTGGTGTTATTAGATTTTTTTTAGTCCGGTCATGGACCGGGTACTTTTGCTAGTACTGTAGTATTTCTGTATTCTCATAGCTTATATCGAACTGTCTACTGTTAGTATTTTTTATGTGTGTTTTACTTAGAGTGTCTCGGGTGGGTGGGGGTGTATTGCATTTATTGGAGTGCATTAGAATGAAGTCGAAACTCTTTGTGTGTGTGGGGGGGGGGGGCAGAAGATGTAAGTGTATGCACTTGGTCAAAGGTTATTTCTTATTTGAGTGTTGGTTGCCAGCGTGAACGACAGGAACTTGTGAATAAAGCCCAATTGACTTCTGAGCACTGAGAGAGAGAGCAGAGAGAGAGAGAGAGAGAGAGAGGAGAGAGAGAGAAGAGAGAGAGAGAGAGTGCATGTGTGTGTGTGAGATAGCGAGTTAGAAAGAAAGTGTGTGTATGAGAGATGGAGAGAGAGAGAAGAGAGAGAGGGAGAGAGAGAGAGAGAGAGAGAGAGAGAGAGAGAGAGGAGAGAGTGTGTGTGTGTATGTGTGTGTGAGAGAGTGTTTATGCGTATGTGTTGTGTGTGTGTGAGAGAGAGAGAGGGGAGAGAGAGAGAGCAAGAGAGCAGAGCACAGGGGGTAGGGCAAATGCCATCGCTGGAAAAAGGCATTTATCTGGACTGTCTGCTATTATCTAACCATATATACATAAAAAAATAGAAAATAAAATTCTTCCTGACAAAAGAACCAAACGAGGAAGGGAAGTACAGTTCAGATTTTTATATTTTCTTAGTACTTTTGTATTGAAGGTATCATGCACATATTAACAAAGCAATATAGACAAGATATTGAGACACATTTTATACATCATACACTTTATTCAAGCGTAAGAAACAGTGCTGCTATTAGCAAGCCATTGGGGTGGTAGGAGGTTGTAGGAAGATGGGCCAGTAGTGTGAGTGGGACAACAGCAAGCTAACTATCCGTACAAAGGTACAAGTGTATAGGGCATGTGTTATCAGCACCCTCATGTATGGAAGTGAAACATGGACCTTATACTCCCACCAAGAGCGGTGACTAAATAACTTCTACCTTCGCTGCCTTAGACGTGTACTGGGCATCACCTGGAGGGACAGGATCACTAACACAGCAGTCCTAGAGAGAGCTCAACTCCCCAGCCTGTACTCTCTACTGAGACAACGTCGTCCCCGATGGTTGGGTCATGTACGTCCGATGGTTGATGGACGAATCCCGAAAGACATCCTCTTTGAAGAGCTTACGTCTGGTAAAAGACAGATTGGTCGCCCCCCAGCTGCGATTCAAGGATGTCTGCAAAATTGATTTCAGGTGCTTTGGCATTGTCCTTTCCAGCTGGGAAAATTTGGCTCAAGACCGCCCTCGGTGGCGGCAGAATCTCCATAGAGGACTGTACATGTCAGAAATCATCCTGATACAACATCATGAAGCTAAGAGGTCCATAAGAAAGCAACGGCAACAAAGCATCGGAACATCATCATCTACAGGGACAACCTACAAATGCAAACCTTGGCGCTGCAACTTCAGGGGCACACAAACACTTTATCATAGTCTTTCGAGACTGAATTGCCAATGAAGAAACTATTAGCTAACCAGTGGGGTGGTAGGAGGTTGTAGGAAGATAGACCTAGTAGTGTGAGTTAAGCAGTATGAGTGTGTTTTAGGGAGTAGTTTCATCATCATCATGTCACGTAATTAGCATGGATATCCATGATGATCTCTCACCAACCTTCTTTATCATTCATAATCCCAGGGAGATACTCTGCACAGCATCCAGTATCCTTGCAGAGTTGGTCAATGTACATCCTTGGTGGGCGGCCTATATTAGCATGTCCATGTGTTGGCTTCCACAGGAGAAGGTCGCTTATGAGCTCGTCCTTGCTTCTCCAGCAGTGTTCAGCATGCCTTGTCCGTCTCACGGATGGTTTGTGAGATGGAGGGCAGGTGGCCATAACAGCTGCTTCCTTGTGGGGTGCTATTTCCATGGACTCGTTCAAGACCGCACCCAGTATTCTTGTGCAGCTCCTATTTAGCTTATTTTTAAGACACCTTGTTAGGGTCCAAGTGGTGCAGCTATACAACAGTACTGATATAACCACAGCCTGGAAGAAAAAAAAATACTGTAAATAATAGTTATAGCTGTGTAGATAATCTATGACAGATTATCCAAAAATATAACCACAAAACAGTTAACTAGGGAGAAAATACAGGATAATTCCTCTGACTAAACAAGGCTAAAGAACCCAGTCTGCCCTAATATTTACTGTAGCTGGATATTAGTAAAAAATTAAACCTAATAGCATGATTGGAGTTAAAATATGATTAGTACGATGTTCAGTACAGCATGTTAGCCACTATGCCGTGAGGACTTCTCATAGATAGATAGATAGATAGATAGATAGATAGATATATTCTCCCTCTATCTATGGGTGAAATAGTAGGGCTCTTTAACCTTGGATAGGTAACCAGTCTAGTAGAAGGAAACTCTTTGAATTTGAAAAACCTGAGGTCAGTCGTTGATTGGGTTTTTGGCATTCCTTGTGCACTAATTCTTTCCTATCGACTGTGCTAAAAAGTGTGGATGGTCCAACACAAGGCGTTACCATTATAAACAAAACCCTCATGCATCAAAATCGAAGAGAGAGGCCATATATATAGTGTAATGGCACTTATCAGACTATTCCTTGTGAACTCTATTTTCACTGGGTTCCTCATACTTATATCTTTGTAGAGGCTTAAAAGATGGTCTGTGTTCTTTTATGGTCTAGAACTACTTGGGTATTCTTGGGTTCTTTCTGTTTTGTGTATGTTTTTAGTTTTTATTAATGAACACAAGACAATGTTGTTATTTTTAGAGCTCTTTTATTTTCTTTAACCTAATTATCTGGCCTTGGAGGACAGATTGCCATCTTGCGTCTGTCCCCTCCAAACACCCAGCCAAATCTCCCAACTTTCTCACTCTCTTTCTATATTTGCATTCATGTCTCTAGCTTTGTTCAGTCCAACACTTTGTCTATAGATAGATATATATATATAGATAGATTGATGAGAAGAGTACAGTTTAGTGAGTTCATTCTTCTTAAATGAAAATCCAGCAGACAAAACAGCCAAACGAAGAAGAGGTGCAGGAGAAAGTTAAAGAGAGCAAAAATTTCAGGATTTCTATTTAGACAGCACACAGTGTTTGTTATTAGCTGATGAATTGAAGTTTTTGCTGGTCGGCTCACACTAGTGAATTCATGTGTACAAGAACTCTGCTTATTAAAAAAAAAAACACACCCAATATGAGTCTAGGTAAAAAAAATCATACATAAGTAAATAGGTAGATATTCTAGCCAAAACAAGACATTAGGTTTATAAGTTCCCAAAATTCACACTGGATTGTCCAATTGGACACATTGCCTAGTGGATAAAGGAGTTAGGTTAAGACAGTTCTAAGTGACAGTTATCTCTAGATTGCAGGTTCAATCCAGCAGTAACATAGAATAATAATTAACACAGCTTAACGCCTCTACCCCAGCTATGGATAGCGGAATGAGAACAGGATAGGCCCGTGGACTGAATAAAGGGTTAGGTTCAAAGTTCTGTATTGGCTCCCGATTACGACAAGAAGGTTTCCAATTACGACAAGAAAATTTCCGAGTCCGAAAAGAAGGTTCCCGAGTCCGAGAAGGTTCCCGAGTCCGACAAGAAATACCTGAAGAAGGCCGGAGGGCATATCGGCCGAAACGTTGTACAGATAACAATGAAGATGAGGACAATAGTCCGAATAACACAGATAATACTAATCATCAAGCCTCATCTCAAACATTCAGAGAAACTGCTTATGAGTTTGTCATTACTTCTCCAGTAGTGCCCAGCATGTCTTACTTGTGTTATTTTGATGGTTTGTTGGATGGGAGGTAAATGGCCAGACAACTGCTGTTTTGTAAGGACTATCTAAAAGCCCACACACGATGTGGGATTTTAAATTAGCCTGTATGGTTGGTTGGTTGGATTTTATGGCATATCAACCCTTCTTGTTTTATTTTAAGACATTTTGTTTTTATTCATTCTTGATGGGTACTCAGTTCTTTTTAAAATTCAATTTTTTAATTCTGCTCCAGCCAACAGGATGGTTAGCTTATATGTAATGCCTTTGTAGGAAGCGCGTGGTGTAATGGTTAAAGTCATGGGAAATGGACTCGTCACCCCGAGTTCATATCTTGGACGTGGTAATTGCATTTCACTTAGCGCTAATACCCTTGGGAAAGGTATGAATCCTACTCTCCCTCCAGCTATGGGTAAATAGCAGGGCAGACTGGGTTCTTTAACCATGGCTAGGTAACCAGTCTAGGAGAAGGAACATTCTGAATTCAAACCTGTTAAACTCCGCTTAAGAAATTAACCTTGTGTCGTATCCTGCTCGTGCGGAGGAGTTGGTAAATATATATATGTAATGCCTAAATATAGATTTGAATTTATTTATTTGTTTATTGGATTATGCTTCCTTTGGATATAATTTCTGACATGATCTCTTGGATCATATATATATATATTTACCAACCCCTCCGCACGAGCAGGATTCGACACAAGGTCAATTTCTCAAGCGGAGTTTAACAGGTTTGAATTCAGAGTTTTCCTTCTCCTAGACTGGTTGCCTAACCAAGGTTAAAGAACCCATATTGCCCTACTATTTACCCATAGCTGGAGGGAGGGTAGGATTCATACCTTTCCCAAGGTTATTAGCACTAAGTGAAATACAATTATCACGTCCAGGATTCGAACTCGGGGCGACGTGTCCATTTCCCATGACTTTAACCATTACACCACACGCTTCCTAGGATCATATATAATTAAAATATAATTTTCTTTGTTTGTTTGTTTCTTTCTTTCTTTCCATACAATTACTTTCTTTCTTTCTATTTTTTCTTTCCACCCATCTAATTTCTTTTCTTTTTCTATACATTTATATCTTCTTTCTTTCTTTTTTTCTTTTTTCTTTTTTTCTTTTTTCTTTCTTTCTTTTTTCTTTTTTCTTTTTTCTTTCTATAAATTTGAATTATTTCTTCCTTCCGTTCTGTCGGCTGGGGCTGTAGTATACAGCGACTGCATCTCTTCAGAGAAGTAATACCCCTCTACCTAAAGGGACACCTGTTGGGCGAGGCACTTGTGTGATTGAGTTAACTTGACAATGTAAAAACCAAATGGAACATAAGCAACAAACGTTCATAGCCAGATTTGCACAAAGTTAAATCCCAGTTTATATATGTAATATATATTATATATGTAATATATATATAGCAAGGAAAATTGAGATAAATATGTCAATTTTAAAAAGATGAAAAAAAATATAAGGATTTTATCCTAAGCTTAAAA
>CM042145.1:88737897-88750397 GCA_023376005.1 Doryteuthis pealeii
TTAAAGAAAATAAGGTAAGAAAAGTAAGAGAGAGTTAAATCAATATTATTACACTTTTTAGATATTGAACATATCAAACATAATAATTAAATTATTTCTCTGAATTTTTTAGATAAGACTTAAAAATTAATATCATTTGGATTATTCAGATGATTTTCCTCATCTTTATTGTTATCTGTACAATGTTTCAGCCGATGTGCCCTCTGGCCTTCTTCAGGTATTTCTTGTTCCCGAGTTCGAAAAGAAAATTCCTGAATTTGAAAAAGAAGGTCCCCGAGTTTGAGAGGGTTCCTGAGTCCGACAAGAAATACCTGAAGAAGAAATACCTGTATCTGTTGTAGTTTCTGTAAAAATAAATAGGAAGTATTACTTTTACCTTGACTCTCTTATAAGCACATCAATGGTAGCAAATATGTGAAAAAAATAGTATTATGTTGCTGAAAACTTGCTCTATCCAATGGTGTTATTGTGTGCTCCCTGTATCTGTTGTAGTTTCTGTGGAAATAGATAGGAAGCATTACTTTTGGAGCATCTCACATATGTATAATCAATGAGGATGGCTATATGGAAAAAATATTATTTTCTAGCTGAAAAATTGTCCTATCCAATGGTGTTATTGTTTTTCCTGTATCTGTTGTAAATTCTGTGGAAATAGATAGGAAGCCTTACTTTTGGAGCATTTCACATATGTATAATTAATTAGTGCTAGTACCTTTCGGAAAGGTATGAATCCAACTTCTCTCCCTCCAGCTATGGGTAAATAGTAGGGCCATCTGGGCTCTTTAACCTTGGTTAGGTAACCAGTCTAGGAGAATGGAAACTCTGAATTCAAACCTGTTAAACCCTGCTTGGGGTGATCACTACTAGAATAGACTCAGTCATAATTAGTGATCTATTTCACTGCTATTACTAATTATGATGACTATTTGGAAAAATAGTATTTTGTAGCTGAAAACTTGCTCTATCCAGTGGTGTTATTATTCTTCCTGTATCTGTTGTAGTTTATGTGAAAAATAAATAGGAAGGATTACTTTTGGAGCATTCACATATGTATAATCACTGATGATGATTATGTTGAAAAATAGTATTTTGTAGCTGAAAACTTGCCCTATCCAATTGTGTTATTGTGTTCCCTGTATAATCTGTAGTTTCACTGGAAAGAAATAAGAAGCATTACTTTTGGAGCATCTCACATATCTATGGTCAATGATGATGACTATGTGGAAAAATAGTGTTTTGTAGCTGAAAACTTGCCCTATCCAATTGTGTTATTGTGTTCCCTGTATATGCTGTAGTTTCACTGGAAAGAAATAAGAAGCATTACTTTTGGAGCATCTCACATATCTATGGTCAATGATGATGACTATGTGGAAAAATAGTGTTTGGTAGCGGAAAACTTGCTCTATCCAATGGTGTTATTGTTCTTCCTGTATCTGTTGTAGTTTCTGTGGAAATAAATAGGAAGGATTACTTTTGAGCATTTCACATATGTATAGTTAATTATGGTGGCTATTTGCAAAAATAGTATTTTGTAGCTGAAAACTTGCTCTACCAAATTGTGTAATCGTGCTCCTTATATCTGTAGTAATATTTGTGGAAATGGACAAGAGGCATTACTTTTAGAGCATCCCTTGTATACTGATTAGAACCACTTTAGATGATTTAAGTGTGAGTGACAAGAAAAAAATGTTTGATAAATGAGTTCCATTCGAATTGAATGAGGACCCCCTCCCAAAAAAAAAAAAAAAAATCAGACATGAAGAACTGTATTAATCATGTTCAATGGCGGGAAATTAATCCAGTTTTTGTGTCGTATCATCATTCACATAAAAAAAAGGTTCTGAATAAAAATAAAAAAAAAAGAAGAAGAGTAATAACCAGTGGAGATTGGTTAAATGACTGAATGTCAACCGGCTTGAAATTGAGTGTCCGATTCTTAAAGCCGAGCTCCATTTTAGCGAACATGAAGATTGCAATTTTGCTACCTGATAATGCCTAACCCCAGGCTGCAAATATGACATGATGAAAAATTGAATCAATCAGCCAATGATGGAGACTTCATCGCTATCTTCGCATTCACCTGATCTCTGTCTTTTCAGACATCTGGGCCAATTCCTTAGAGCATTTTCTCCAGGTGGTATTAAATCGAAGAATCCTTGGATTAATGTATTGGTTCTTTGAAAATGCCTTTAACCTAATAGGTGCCATTGTTACAATTAATTAACTTTTTCTTTATCTAATATTGGTTGGTTGGTTGGTTGGTTAGTTGGTTGGTTGGATTTCACAGTATGTCTATGGGGTAGCATGAAGTTTGTGATATGATGAGGTTTGGGTGTTTTAAAGGTTTGAAGGTAGCGGGATATTTTTGGGTGTGTTTATAGGGTTTTTTTTTGCTTTAACTCCATCTCATTTGGTGGTCGCGTTTAAACGGAAGGAATTTAAGGAACGAAAAGAAAAGACAAAGGCAGGAGGTAGTTTCATGACTTAGGCTTTATTAACCGGGTCATAGTCGACCATGGCAAGGGGGTAACCCCCTGGCCGAGGAAGCGACTACGCTCAGTTAAGGCCTGACTCGAAAAAAGCCGAAATATTCTTTTTTGGGGAGGGGTCGGGGGACAGACCTTTTGTCGGATATGCGCGAGGGTTCTTCCGGTGAAGACCCATGGGAGTTTGTTGGGTTTTTTTTGGTTTTTTTTAATTCTAACTTTATTTTCGTTTTATTTTAATCCCCACATGTCAACCCTTGGGCTATTTTATGCCTAAGACGTTTTTGTTTTATTCATTCTTGTTGGGTATTCAATCTTTTTTTTTAATTCAATTTTTTTAAACACATTTTTTCAGTCTCATTTTTTATCGACTTAGCTCATAGATAGGACCCTAACAAGTACTACCACTCCGAGTTAGAGTGAACCTGGGAGTAATGGTGATGAAGGGGTACACCGCATTCCCTGGATCTCCGGAATTGGCACTTCACCACTAGATGTAGTTTAGTGTCATACCCAGGACACTAAAACCCTCTGCCACTGCCTTCTAGCACATATATGATAAAAAGGGTTGGGGGTTTGCCATTATTGCAATAGGGTTAGGAGAATCATATTAGTGCTTGGGCTTAATGTGACCAGACAATTGATAGGAGGGGGCCTCTTTAACTTCCTGTCTAGCCTAAGTTAAGGACTAAACCGAAATGTTTCAATTCATAGACAGCTCTGCCACCAGGATTCCATTCTTAAGCATCACGGGTCAACACCCATGACCTATATGAATATCAGTTTTGATTGTTAATGTTCCACTAGAAATAGTAAAATCCTAGTATCATTGGTCTAGAAGAAAATTAACTTTTTATAAAAATTGGGTATTTTCAAAGCGTAACACAGATTCTCAAAGATACGTGGTGCAAAGTTAACTGACCTGAAAAAATGTAAAAGTTTTTAAATAAAATAACTGGTGCATTATATCTTTTATTCATTAATATATCAACACTGAAAAGTTCAGTAAATTCGGTTAATTCCCTGATTTTTGGTATTTTTTTCTTTCGGCGGAGTGACATGCGATGGTGGAATTTAGGTACGTTAAGTTTGATTTAACCGAAAATTGTTTGTGGTGTACTTATTTATGATTGATACAGAAATATTTAATAATATCAATTTTGATTCTATAATGTTCCACTAGAAATAATAAAATCCTGGTATATTTGTTTTTTTGAAGAAAATTAACTTTTTATAAAAAAATTGCTGAAGTATACTTATTTATAGTTTATACTATATATATTTTTCAATTTCAAAATCTAATCAGAGCTTTAGTCTCTATAATTAAAAAAAAATGATAACAACTTCTAAGACGCCATGGCTGAAAGAGAGAAATTAGGAAAAGACACTGCAGGTATCATCACAAAGACAGATTACATCTTCATCTCTGTTAATTGAAAATTTCCAGCTGTCTTTGAAAGAAATCATTATAACAAGCTATTTTCAATTCTTAAGGATTGTTATTAGCCGCTGTTAAAATTATTTGTATTCCATAGGAATACTTGATGCCACTTATCTGTAAATCATCTATATTAGAAAAAAAAACGCTTTCCCGGCGGTTTAAAATGTAATTTTTGCTTGAGGGGGTGCGAATTAAAAATTAAATTTCAGAGAGTTTGTACCATAAGTAAGTAAAATCATAAAATCTATTAAAGGAGTAAAAAAAAAAAATAAAGTTAAAGGAAATTTAGTTCTGATAACTTTAAATATATATTAGAATAAAACAAAGTATATATAATGATATAATACCGGGCATGCATCTATTAAAACTTGTTGTAAAAAACAATTAGGACCGTCTAAGGTTGCATGCTCAAATTTTGAGTGTATTTATTCTATTTTATTCGATTTTGGGTAACGTGATATAAGTAGTGACATAGTTTTGATTACAGACAAATAGAGACCTAATCTCCATTAGATCAAGAATAGTTACTTGAAGCTATAATTGTTTACTAAGGATTATTTTAGTTACTTGAAACCATATAACTGTGTGCAAACAAATTACTATTATCAAAGAGAAATAAATACTTGAGATCATATGATTATTAGTATTAGCCAGGAATACTTGAAACCTTACAATTGTGTGCAAATTATTTGTATTAGACAGAATACTTGATATATAACTGTGCACAAAAAAAACTATTAAGAAGAAACAAGACAAAAAATGTAAAAAAAAAAAAAATAACTTGTGGTTATCAAGTCTTTTTTTTAAAGTATCTTGTGTTGAGCCTACATATATATTTTTATTACCACTTTGCTAATCAATTGTTCACTAGCTTTATATACTAAACAAACATGGCATTCTCCATTTAGAGGCATATATTTTTTTATTATTACAATTGCAAGGAAGGATATTTTGCTTTTTAGTCAATTTTCTAAAGTTGGTTTTGCTGATATATCAATCTATCTAAACAAATATCTATCTTTACTAATATAAAATATATGTATAACACAGCTCTTTCTAAATACATCTGGGACATCAAAAATAAATACGATATAGATCCTATCATAAAGTGGGTAAAAAAAGAAATTGAAAAAAACAAAAAAACATGAAGATACAGAGAAACAATAAATTCTGTCTTTTATGCTCAGAAGAAACATTAGAAGAAACGAAAGGGTTACTAAACCAAAGATCAGACATTTTGAATGGTTGCTACGACAAACGCACATGGTGACTTGACAGTTAAAATGTAAACAAATATTAGAGATGGTTAAAAAAAATCAAAACAGTACACAGCCTACAATAATGCCTTTAGTTTTTGATTAATTTAATTAATTCATTACAGATAACCCTGATGATCCGGACGAGGTGAAACCCGGGGAGGCTATTTGACTTTACCATTTTATTAAATCTGCTCTATAAACGTATTGAGCAATTTTATTTTCTTTATAACCACAACTTATTCGGTTGATTATTTATCAATGGTCACAATTGCGACTAACTCGATATTTTATATTCTCCATTAAGTCACCCCCTCTTCATATATATATATATATATATATATATATATATATATACCAACTCCTCCGAAAGAGCAGGATGTGGTGCAAAGTAAATTTCTTAAGTGGCGTTTAACAGGTTTGAATTCAGAGTTTTACTTCTCCTAGACAGCCTGCCCCTACTATTTACCCATATATATATATATATATATATATATATATATATATATATAGAGAGAGAGAGAGAGAGAGAGAGAGAGAGAGAGAGAGAGAAATAACCATAGAGAGGAATTTATCATAATCAAATAATCAAATTTGGCGAATACCACGTGCGACGTGTGGAACACTGGACAGCTGTTTTGACCTATATTAGGTTTCATCAGCAGTGTATACGGTGATCCCCCCCCCAACAGAAATCAAACCAGTGTCCACAGAACGCAGAACCAGAGACTCTACCTCTGGGCCCTGGCCCACGCCACTCACAAAACACACCAAATCAACTTGTCAATGATAAATAGCAGGAAATATGGAACTGTGTTGGAATATTTTGTATATAAGCCGTGCCAATTAAATTTAAATTCATAGACTAAGCGAGGTCATGTGGTTTAAACCTCAGCCAATCAACAGCTCGAATACGTGGTTGGTTAACTACTTAATCGGTTGATATTGACAGACATTCGTTTGCATTCATTGACGAACGACCTGCAAAACTGAGGAGCACCAAGGAACAACCAAAGGATCATACCCAATATTAAGGGACACTAAGGGGAACGCAAGGATTCTTCACTAAGGATCACACTCTGCTTAACACAAATGATTTCCGCTTGAAGCCTAAAGATGGTCACAAAATCGTAATATAATGGCAACAAATTACACAATATATAATTAACCATCTGTGTTTATGTGGATAAGCTTGTATGTATGTGTGTGTGATTTTGTGTATGTATGGAACTTGTGTGTGTATGTGAGCATGTGTGTGAGTGTGAGCATTAATGTTTGTGAACTTGTACTTATATGAGTAAGTCTGTGTCTGTGTCTGTATATAAATGTGTATGTGTGAGATTGGGAGCTTACAAGGTGTGTCAAAAAAGTATAGAGATTGAATCTGTATTTACAAAGATATGAATGGATAATAAATGTAACGTTCATTTTTTTCAGAATACAAGTTGTGTCAAAAAGTACAGTTTTTAAAGCTATATTTACCAAGATAAAAGCTCTCTAGTGGTGACTTAAATTAACTTTCACTACCAGGCTAAAGCAATAATCGTCTGTTTACAGACTGGATCTCTCTGGTGATCGTAAAATATATAAACAAACTTATGTATTTAATAGTTTAAACCCCACCACTTTTACGGCAGCTGACAAATGGCTGAGAGGTTAAGGAATCGGGTGAACGAAAAGTCAGTCGGGTTTCGCTCCTGGTCAGAGGTAGTTGTTGTGTCTAGCCACACTGCTGAGACGTGAAACGTCGAAACACGGTGTCTGTGGATGACTTATAAATATGCATATATATATATATATATATATGAAGTGATCTTGTGTATGTGTGTTTGTGTGTGTGTGCTTGCACATATTTGGGTAAGTTTGATCATGTATATATATGTATGTGTGTGCATGCATATGTATGAGGTTTGTGCATGTATAGTAAGCTTGTGTGTGTATGTGGATGTGCATCAAACACAGATTATAAAGTTACAATTTTTGTTTTTGTTCTGAATTTTAATTAATGATTAATTTTAATAAGATAATAAATTACTATATACATATATACATAGAGGCTTACACGCACACACGCACACTCAAACACACACACACACGTACGCACACACACGCACACACACACACACACACATATATATATATATATATATATATATATATGCAGATACATCAAAAGATGGAATAATGAAAACTGAAAGAGAGAGTGTCGGGGAACAGATAGATACATATGCATCTATACTCTCATCAATGCACACACACACACACATACACACAAACACACACACACACACACACACACACACACACACACACACAAGCATAAAAGTGAGTGAAGTGAAACTTCAAGATATGAGAAAAAAACTTTTTGGCCTCTGCTCCCCGCTCCCCAACCCCGTTTATTCATCAATTCTTCAAAGGCATTTTCACTTTCATGTTCAGCATGTACATTTTAATTCTTTCCTGAAAAGTTGAAAAAAAAAACTAAGTGTGGCAAATCACAAGCCAAATATCTGCTTGTACTTAATGGATTCAAATGGATAGAGTAATAGAAGAGAGGTCAGCAGAAAAGAAAGGTTCAAAAAAGAATTTGTTCAAATGATTCAAAGAAAGTGACAATAATTATTATTGATTGACTGATTGATCGATCGATAGATTTTAATGGCATGTCAACCTGCCTGGGGTTATTTTGTTAAATAATGTTGTTTAGTGGGTTATTTATCATTTATGGCCTATCAACCCTTTTCGGGTTATTTAATGTTGAATCAATTCATTTTAATAAACAAAGGACTCAGGTGGTTTACAGTACCAGCTGTTGCTTAAGTGGTCACCCAATTAAGTATTGAATGTTCCCATCGCTGCTTAACGGGAGAAGATGAGAGACGGGAGTGGATGAAAAAAATAGGAGGGAGGGAGAGACAGAGAGAGGGAGGGAAGAGAAAAGGAGAGAGTGAAAGAAGAGAAGAAGAGATATTGGTTGTTTGGTTGTTTTATTTTACGGCATATCAACCCTTTTCGGATCATTTAATGCCGATTCAAATCATTTTGATAAACGAAGGACTCAGGTTAGTTTCAGTACCAGCTGTTGCTTAAGTGGTCACCCAATTAAGTATCGAATAGGCTTATCACTGATTAACGAGAAGAGAAGAGGGGTGAAAAGAGAGGAAGAAAAGAATAGGACAGGAGAGAAGAAGAGAGAGTGAGAAGAGAAGAGAGAGGAGAAAGGGAAGAGAAGTAAGAGAAAAACAAAAAAAATTTTTCAGAATTATTTTCCAAAAATATAAACTTTGCATTATTTGGAATTGGTTTATAGAGAACATTTCTTAATCTCACAAATATATTTGTTTTGAGGCTATTCAAAATGACAGCAAAGCAAACAAAGTGCTCCAATCTTAAACAGTGGTCTGAGAAATGCAAACTATGTGAAACTTACAGAAGAATGTGTGATGTGCCAAAATTAATACCCAGTGTATGTATATATATATATATATATATATATATATATATATATATATATATATATATGAGGGAAAAGTGGAAGTAAATCCGATATTATGTAATTTTTATATAAAATGAATAAACACAAGTTTCAATGACGTCGCAGCATCGGCTTATTAAACATCAATCATCAATGAAACTTGTTTTTCATTTTCTATAGAATTACACACACACACGCACACACACACACACACACACACACACAGACATACATACATATATATATATATATATATGTGTGTGTGTGTGTGTGTGTGTGTGTGTGTGTGTGATGATTGCCACTTATTCCCAGAAGAAAGCCATTTCTATAAGCAGTTCCGTTGTGAGCACGCAGCTTTGCTATTACACACTCTGTCACAGAAATGACATGTGAGACTGTTCGTATGGGACCGTATGGACTGAGAAACCCAGCCATCGACAGGCAAGCCCTGCCGCACACATTATATATATGGTCAGACTTAAATGTGAGAAATGTGTCCAAGACGTCCGATATGTGCCGCTTTCGTAAAGCCTGCTTCAGGATGGAGTGCCCGAGCCACCTTGCCTCAAAGACCTTACAGCCACCATGAACAAGTCTCCGCCAAACCACACGATTCGTAGCCATCCTCTCCCAGTCCTCAACATTTATATCAAGAGTTCTTAGGTTACTTTTTATGACATCCCTAAAACGTTTCTTGGGCTTGTGCCCCAGGACAAGAAATAGTGGTATTCCGGGCCGCTGGTTGCCACTAGGTCAGGGTCAGGGCCGAATTTTAGGTTATTTTTGATGATATCCCTAAAACCTTTCTTGGGCTTATGCCCCAAGACAAGAAATAGTGGTATTCCGGGCCGCTGGTTGCCACTAGGGCAGGGTCAGGGCCGAATTTTAGGTTATTTTTGATGACATCCCTAAAACGTTTCTTGGGCTTCTATTGGCAGCTCCCCACTCTAACACACAGATCAGATTATCAAAGCTGTGCTACTCATGTACTGAGTTGGTGGGGACTGGTGTCGAACCAGGAACCTTACGATTCCTGGGTGAATGCTATACTGACTGAGTTAAACCGGCCATGATTATTATTATATTATTACATTATTATCATTAACTTGAAACACTATAACTGTGCAAACAAATGATTCCTATTAACAGTCCACAATATCATAGAGGCCTAATTTGTATTTGATATAATAGAGTGCAACAAAAAAAAACCTTTTAAGAAATGATTACACAACAAAATGTAGCAATGAAGTATAATGAACACGATTCTCTAAACGTTAGGCATAAAATATCCCTAGACAGGTTGACATACAGTTAAAATGTATCAGTTGACTACAGTGAGAGAACAAATATAGAATAAGCAAAGGAAATATGGTTTTACCACAGGTGAATTCGGTTAGAAAATTAATATTTAGCACACCAGCTCTACCCATGTTCACTTTGGCAATGTTGCAAAATTTACTATAGAAAAAAATAAGATAATTTAAATTCAAATTCTTCATATAGAGGAAATTATGAAATGCTAATTAAAATCCTCTATCCTTCCTAAATAGAAGTATTAGTATCATCATGGATTACTGGAAAGCAAATAGGTTATTTCAAAGCCATAGAAAATATTCATATTGATATAGTGGAAATAACTATGAAATGCTAATTGAAATCCTCTATCCTTCCTAAATAGTATCCTCATTTGATGAATTGTTGAACATAGTAGTGACAGTGACATCTAGCACAAGCATAATTTTAAAAGGTATGACCATTAGAAATTCCTACCTGTACAATTTTAAATAAGATATTTCTGTGCGCCGAAAAGGCATTAATCATTCTTTGAATTCTGTGAATTCCTCGAGTTACCATTTTAGTACTTCTTTGCTTGTCCCTTTTATATAGCTATTGATATTTTAAGTGTATGGCTTTAGAATCTCTCGGCATTGATGTAGCCTGCAGAAATATAATTCATAGCCGTTTGAATTGTGACAGACATTCAAAGATTGAATGAATAGTCGATGGTCGTTCTGGTTCTAAAATGTCAGATGTAAACGTGGCATTCAATAGTTATTACAAACACCTCCAGGATTAAAAGCCTCCCTAGGAACCAATCAAATACAACCTATATGTTTTCCTTTTTAAAATCAATACTGAGCTCTTTGAATAGATATATATATATATATATATATATACAGAATTCCATATAAAAGGAAGAACTTAACAACATATATATATATATATATATATATATATATATATATATATATATATATATATTTGTAAATAATTCACAGACACCGTGTTTCGACGTTATATATATATATATATATATATATATATATATATATATATATATATATATTCACTATTTTTCAAAAGTAAGGACTTCCCTCACATAGTTTATAAAAAGTTAAAGAAGGTTTGAGCATAAAAACATAACACAGTTCAGCAAAGTCATTCACTATTTAAATGATTTTGCTATAGGAATTATTTTATTATAGGAATTCGTTAACATTTTTTCATAGTAATTAATTGGAAAATATTTTTATTATAGACATGCGTTAGATATTATCTTATTATAGGAATACATTACAAATGATCTTTATATAAAATGCATTACAAATGATTTTATCATAGGATTGCGTTGGAAATGATTTTATCATAGGAGTTCGTTAGAAATGATTTTAACATGTTACTCGTAATAATTACAAGTTTTTAATGCTCAAACCTAATTTTTCTCATATGCATGTGTGTATATGTGAGTGTTTCCTGAGAGAGAGAGAGAGAGAGAGAGAGAGAGAGAGAGAGATGCAAAGAAAGTGTGGGTTGGTGTAATAATTTCTATTGGATTTGCACCTATGCTATTTTGCAGGCCAATGAAGAAAGATGTCCTCATCTTCCAGAACCATTCTTTTGTAGATTTTTGCTGTGTGAGTTAGAGCCTGGTTATTCTGGAAGAGGAATCGATTGTCCCCAAATTTGTACCTAATCTATGGCATAAGGAAATGATCTAAGACATTCTGATAGACAGCAGCATTAATCGAACTTTTCAAGAAGCGGGTCTTTTTGACATCGATGGCAATTTTGCAACCCCAAACTATTACATTTATGGGATAAATTTTATAACAAATGGAAAGCAAACGTAAAAAGACGCGCCAACCATAACTCCTATCTATTTGACCCGACCAACGATGATCCAACCTTCTATCGACCACGATCACGAAATAAATTTCTTTGTTCTTTGTTATCTATATACCACGTTTTTGTCGTTCCTCTATTTTTGTCTAGCCCGCGTCCTTTTCATGTTTTTTGGTTTGTTTTGTTTTACGGCATATCAACCTCAGTGGGTCATTTAATGCCGATAAAGTTTTGAAATAAATCAATTCTTAATGGATAATACAATTTTTTTATAAATACATTTTTCTATTTAACCTATAGATGGGACCCTAACAGGTACTACCACTCCGGGTCAGAGTGGACCAGGGAGCAATGGTGATGAAGGGGTGCTCCACATTCCCCAAACCTCCAAAACTGGAACCTCACCATCAGATAGAGTTTAACGTCATTTCCAGGACGTAGACCCTCAGCCACCGCCTTCTAGCACCCATATGATAAAAAGGGGTTGGGGCTTGCCATAAGGGCAATAGGGTTGAGAAAATCATATAGTTGCTAGGGCTTGACGTGACCAGCCGATTGATCGGAGGGGGCCTCTACGACCGCCCGTCTAGCCACGTGGTGTATTGCATGTATGAACTGCTCATCCACCTGGGCTCTATCCTTAATCACGGGTTGCCACCCACGGCCAACAGGTGGACCCATTGGGGGAGTCTTACCCCTCTGCAGAGGTGCAGTCGGTG
>CM042145.1:88755397-88790397 GCA_023376005.1 Doryteuthis pealeii
AGTTCCTCGATAATGAATCCTTTGGTTCCTCTGGTAATGAGTTATCAGTTGCTTACTCTGGTAATCGTATAAGTCCTTCCTGAGTATTGGTAAAGATCTGGTAATCCTATGTCCGTCCTCAGTGAGCGTAGTTGTAATTATGACCAGTGCGAGGGGGGCGGTTAAATAGTGTGACTTACACGCAGTGTGGTTAGTGATTGGCTGCAGGAGTAAATTACGTGATCTTGGCCAGTCTATAAATCTTGGTGGGGAATTAGATCACATCTTATATGAAAATATTCAGGTAGGAAGCGCGTGGTGTAATGGTTAAAGTCATGGGAAATGGACTTGTCGCCCCGAGTTCAAATCCTGGACGTGGTAATTGCATTTCATTTAGCGCTAATATCCTTGGGAAAGGTATGAATCTTTCTCTCCAGCTATGGGTAAATAGTATGGCAGACTGGGCGCTTTAACCTTGGTTAGGCAACTGGTCTAGGGAGAGGAAAACTCTGAATTCAAACCTGCTGAACTCCGCATTGAAGACTTCGAACTAACTGTCTTAAGAAATGTCTGAGGAGTTTAACAAAACATGTTTACTTATGGACAATACTGTATATACAAACACATTCAATTATTAATACCGATGCTCAAGCGCTTTCTGCACTACTTAGTGCCGTCATCAGGTGTAGAACTGGTGAGATTTTTCCATTGTTCCTTTTTAAACAAACAGTAAGTAAAGTCGTCGGGGCGGCCTAAAGTCGGTATCAGCCAAACAGCGAGGGAGTCTACCCCCTTTTCACTTGCGCTAGACCAAGGAGATTATTTTAGCGTCTGAGGTGGAGCGCCACACCTACTGCCAGCTCCTTACTTTACCGCACAGATCCCTCTGCTACTCATACACTGAGTTGGCGAGGACCGGTATCGAACTAGGAGCCTTGTGGTTTTTAACCGAACGCTAGTAGCAGTAGGAATTGAAGGAAGAAGGGCTCCCAAGTTTCTTTTAAACATAAGTAAAGTAAAGTAGGCCTATTGTAGGTATCTGTCGGGCAGCGAGAGAGTCTATCTTCTTTTCGCTAGCGTTAAACCAGGAAGATTGTTTTAGCGTCTAAGGTGGAGTGCCATACCTACCATCAGCTCCCCCAGTTTACCACACAGGTCAAAACTGTGCTACTCATGCGCTGGGTTGGTGTGGGCCGGTATCAAACTCAGAACCTTGATGTTCTGAGCTCGATGCGCTACTAACTGAACTAAACCGACTCTAAATAAGCCAAAATCCTTACAATTCTTTCTTAAATTAATTGTCTTCAAAAACCAAAGATAAAAGGATTTTATTATTTTTTATACAATAGAAATGGATATTATCAATTATTCATCATCATCATGTCGCACTAGTAGCACGGATATCCATGACAATCTCACGCCAACTCTCCCTATCATTCATTGCCCCCTGCGCAGCATCAGGCATCCTCACATAGTTGGTCAATATAGGTCCTGGCTGGGCGGCCCACACTAGCACGCCCACGTGTTGGCTTCCACAGGAGTATGTCGCTTATGAACTTGTCCTTGCTTCTCCAGCAGTGTCCTGCATGCCTAGTCCGTCTTACTCGTATGGTTTGGGAGATGGGGGCAAGTGGCCATACATTGTGGGGTGCTATTTCCACGACTTGTTTAAGACTGCACACAGCATTCTTGTGCAGATCCCATCTAGCTTATTTTCAAGGCGTTAGGGTCCAGGTGGTGCATCCATACAGCAATAATGATATAACCACAGCCTGGAAGAATTGTCGCTTTAGCTTGTCAGCGAGATCGGATTTCCATATGACTGATAATTTGTTTGTCGCCAACCATGCCTTTCCTATTCGTGTATTGATATCGCTCTCTGTGGATGAGATATTACTACCTAGGTATGTGAATTGTTCTACTATCTGGAGAGGCTTACCGTCAAATGTGGAGATGTCTCCTTTCTTTTTGAAGCTCATGAACTCCGTTTTATCAGAGTTCACATAGAGGCCGATGTTCTTTGCTGCCTTCTCCAAGCTATGTAGTAGTGACTCAGCCTGTGCTGGTGTATCTGCAAGAAGTGCGAGGTCATCTTTTCATAAAAAGTTAATGATACTAGGATTTTATCATTTCTAGTGAAATATTATACAATAAAAATGGATGTCATTGATTATTACAGTATTGCACATGAATAAGTTAAAACCTTACAATTTTTTCTTCAAAAACCAAAGACACCAGGATTTTCTTATTTCTTGCCGGAATAGGTTGGTACCTTAAGGTCAGACATGATTAATACTAGCTAACTTGAGATAGTGAATGCATATATAATATATATATATATATATATATATATATATGAAAGTACGCAAACAGTTTGTTTGATATGGCTATGCCGACAATTTGGGGAGAATATGTGCTTAATTGAAGTCATACCTAATTTGAAAATTAATTAGTTGATATTTAAGGAATTTGAACAGATATATTTGCCTAATTCATTAATTATCAACTAATTAATTTTCAAATTAGGTATGACTTCAATTAAGCACATATTCTCCCAATATATATATATATATATATATATATATATAACTTGAGATAGGAATGCAGGAGAGTTATCTAGCTTTTACCTTCTTCTGTAATGTAATGGATGGCAAGAGAGTAAATTTGAATTAAATTAAAAAAAAGGGAACCTAATTTCTGGGGAGAAAGAAATGTATGTTTTTAGGAGACAGAGAATTGCAAGCAACCATTTAGAATTAACTCCTGAGTGAGTCAGGTCAGAGCACTTACTTCTCAGTCAGCTCGTGACTAGATAAAACCTGAAACTTTGAATTTTCTGGATGAAAAAAAAAACAAACTGTCCAGATATGTTACTCTCCCACCCAACACTAGAGGCAGAAGTTGTTACGATTTTAGTGGCCATCCTTAGGATTCAAGCAAAAGCGCTGTCCGGGGGGATCCTTTGTGTTAAGCAGAATGCGATCCTTAGTGAAGAATCCTTTGGTTGTTCCTTGGTGATCCTCGGTCTTGCATGTCATTCGTCAATGAGTGCAAATGGACGTCTTTCAATATCAGCAAATAAATACTTAACCAACCACGTATTCGGGCTGTTGATTGGCTGAGGTTTGAACCACATGATCTTGCTTAGTCTATGAATTTAAGTGGTGGATTGCAGCACACCTTATATACAAAAATAATCCAACACAAGTAAAAAACTTGGGGTGTGAAGTGGGAAGAATAGGGGCGACCCATGGAGAGACAAAGTTAAGTCTAAGTCAAGTCCCACGAGGAGCCGGATGTAGAATGAACATAAAAAATTGTCTTTCTTTCTCTCTCTTGCTGGACAACCCACACTATACCGAGAAAGGAAAAAAAGAACATGAGGCCAGAGTTGAAAAATGCTAAAATCTTCATGTGATGTTAATTCTAACTGGGAATTGACAACGATATTCTGGGGAAAAGCCAGATAAGAACTACACAAGGATTCTGTGTGCTGTCTTGAACAATACTGAAAGCAGCACCCCACAAAAAGCAGCTGACCCCCATCACACAAACCAGCAAGTAAGACAAATATGACATGCTGGACACTGCTGAAAAAGCAAGGATAAAGCAAGGATGATGTTCCCCTGTGGACATTTACATATGGACACACCAGTGTAGGCTGACCAGCAAAAAAAAACGACATCAATTAGCTCTGTGTGGATTAAGGTGGTAGGAGTGATGACTGATAGGGCAGATCAGAGAGTGATGACTGATGGCTGGAGTGATGACTGGGCAGATTCAGAGTGGCTGGAGTGATGAGATGATAGGGCAGATTCAGAGTGGCTGGAGTGATTACTGATGATTCAGAGTGGCTGATAGGCAGATTCAGAGTGGCTGGAGTGATGACTGATCAGATTCAGAGTGGCTGGAGTGATGACTGATAGGGCAGATTCAGAGTGGCTGGAGTGATGACTGATGAGGATGATTCAGAGTGGCACTGATAGGGCAGATTCAGAGGCTGGAGTGATGACTGATAGGGCAGATTCAGAGTGGCTGGAGTGATGACTGATAGGGCAGATTCAGAGAGTGATGACTGATTAGGGCAGATTCAGAGTCTGGAGTGATGACTGATAGGGCAGACAGCGCTGACTGATAGGGCAGATTCAGAGTGGCTGGAGTGATGACTGATAGGGCAGATTCAGAGTGGCTGGAGTGATGACTGATAGGCAGATTCAGAGTGGCTGGAGTGATGACTGATAGGGCAGATTCAGAGGGCTGGAGTGATGACTGATAGGGCAGATTCAGAGTGGCTGGAGTGATGACTGATGGGCAGATTCAGAGTGGCTGGAGTGATGACTGATAGGGCAGATTCAGAGTGGAGTGATGACTGATAGGGCAGATTCAGAGTGGCTGGAGTGATGACTGATAGGGCAGATTCAGAGTGGAGTGATGACTGATAGGCAGATTCAGAGTGGCTGGAGTGATGACTGATAGGCAGATTCAGAGGAGTGATGACTGATAGGCAGATTCAGAGTGGCTGGAGTGATGACTGATAGGGCAGATTCAGAGTACCTGGAGTGATGACTGATAGGGCAGATTCAGAGTGGCTGGAGTGATGACTGATAAGGCAGATTCAGAGTGGCTGGAGTGATGACTGATAAGCAGATTCAGAGTACCTGGAGTGATGACTGATAGGCAGATTCAGAGTGGCTGGAGTGATGACTGATAGGGCAGATTCAGAGTGGCTGGAGTGATGACTGATAAGGCAGATTCAGAGTGGCTGGAGTGATGACTGATAGGCAGATTCAGAGTACCTGGAGTGATGACTGATAGGGCAGATTCAGAGTGGCTGGAGTGATGACTGATAGGGCAGATTCAGAGTGGCTGGAGTGATGACTGATAGGGCAGATTCAGAGTGGCTGGAGTGATGACTGATAGGGCAGATTCAGAGGCTGGAGTGATGACTGATAGGGCAGATTCAGAGTGGCTGGAGTGATGACTGATAGGGCAGATTCAGAGTGGCTGATGACTGATAGGCAGATTCAGAGAGACTGATAGGGCAGATTCAGAGTGGCTGGAGTGATGACTGATAGGGCAGATTCAGAGTGGCTGGAGTGATGACTGATAGGGCAGATTCAGAGAGGCAGGAGTGATGACTGAGAGCAGATTCAGAGTCTGGAGTGATGACTGATAGGGCAGATCAGAGTGGCGGAGTGATGACAGATTCAGAGTGGCTGGAGTGATGACTGATAGGGCAGATTCAGAGTGGCTGGAGTGATGACTGGCTGATTCAGAGAGGCAGGAGTGATGACTGATAGGCAGATTCAGAGTGATGACTGATAGGGCAGATTCAGAGAGTGGACAGATGAGTGACTGATAGGGCAGATTCAGAGTGGCTGGAGTGATGATGATTACAGCAGATTCAGAGTGGCTGGAGTGGACTGATAGGACAGATTCAGAGTGGCTGGAGTGATTACTGATAGGGCAGATTCAGAGTGGCTGGAGTGATGACTGATAGGACAGATTCAGAGTGGCTGGAGTGATGACTGATAGGACAGATTCAGAGTGGCTGGACTGATGACTGATAGGGCAGATTCAGAGTGGCTGGAGTGATGACTGATAGGCCAGATTCAGAGTGGTATTAGTAGGGCCGGGTGTTGAGAGAGAGTCATAGGAATCCCTACTATCAGTGCAACCTGATGATCATGATGATAATGATGATGATGACTGCTTTATTAATATCATTTTCCAAAATCTGTGTGACCTTCAGATAATCCTGTTTTGTGTCTCACAGACTGTTTCCCTCAAATAATAGAACTTATTTTTACCAATGTGGTAATTGAATCTTCTGATAGCCTCAGCAAGGACTTAGTTGTGTCTTGCTATGTAATTTGTCTGAGATTATTTGCATCTAGTCAGGATGCGCTTTAGGCCAACAGTATTTATGTATGCATTTCCGCAGACTGATATATATATATTATATATATATATATATATATATATATATATATATAGGGTGGGCCAAAAGTAGGTTTACAGTTACTTAATTAAGTTAAATGTTAACTGTAGCCCTACTTTTGGCCCACCCTGTATATATATATATATATATATAATAGTAGTATCATCATTGACAAGGTTAATTTCGCAGGGATTGTTCGCTATGTACCGGCGGCCGAACGGATATGGTCTCTGACTATGCCTGTGAAGTCGCGGTTTCGATTCCTGTCGGAGGGGAGTCGTTAGTATACATCGCTGAAGAGACTTAATAAAGTCGAAACAGTCTGTACGGTGTTCTACATAGCGAGCCATCCTTTGCGGGATTACTTGTCAAGATTATTTTCTATAATTATCGAATCTTATTCGATACATGCATTTATAATTGCCTTCAAGCAGAAATATAAATAATAATATTTATCTTTGGTTATTTTCCTCCGTAGGTTGAAGGTATTGATGCACACTATGCATCATTATCATGAAAGCTTGGACCCTCCTTCATTCCTATATGTGATGACAGATAGAATGGATGACTGGAACCCACCTAAATCATGGAAGAGAATAACATGTATCATGATGATCTGCACCTGCCATCAAAATAAGGAGATTATGGTTGCTGCCCAATGCTCCCTGAACACTTTAAAAACAATCAGGTGTGAATAGGAGAATTGCAATGGAGACTACGAGGCTGTGGCTAGAAGAAAGCAACATAACAGATGATCTGATTGCGTCCGTACATGATTTTTTCAGAGAGGGTATCAGGTTGAATTCAGATGCCTAGATGGAGTTGCTAAACACTGTAGTCAAGCCCTGGATTACAAGGGTAGCCAATGGTAGGCCATATGTATGGCAGCAGGATTCGGCACCCTACCACACATCTGGGAAAAGTCAAAAATGGTTGTAGGCAAATTTTTATGACTACACCAGTCCCAATGTTTGGCCTCCAAACTTCCCAGATCTTAGTCTCATGGATTATTATGTGTGTGGCGCTGTTGGGAAGGACACCAATTGTCGTACCAGTACTACAAAAGCCCAGTTAATCGACAGAATTAAGGTAGTTTTTGAGACCCTTTCCAGGGAAACTGTATCATCAGCTTGCTCCAGGTTCCGGAGTAGGATTGAGACTGTGATCGACACTAATGGCTGTTATTTTGAGTGAAATTTGTTGACAGTAGTGTAATTTCCGTGCCTGTTGAATTTTTTTACAATAGATTAAATTTTTTAGCTACCAAGCACTTTTTCTTTTTCCTTATGAAACTGTCAAATTTCTCCCGAACACCCTGTATATATATTATATATATATAATATATATATATATATATATGGTTAGAGGTTGATTTAGAAGGCTATCACAATGCAGGTGTAAAGAAAAAATAACAATACGGTAACAATGATGTTGTGTGTTATCCTGTATTTAATTCTTGAATTTTTTGAGATAATATCTCTTTTTCAAAAGATCACTGGAACTGAAGCAGTCTAGTTAGGAGATGTCTTTTTAAAATCAACCTCCTAACCAATATATACACAATGCTTCAAGCAAATTATAAAACTCTCTTATATATATATATATATTTGCTTTTTTTATTACAGCAATTTAAGGTTTACTACTGTCGGCAGAATGGTGCTATACTGTCTTTATCAGGAAATTTATTTTCTTTGAGATGATCTCTTTAAGGTCATATGATGTCAGATGTCTTTCTATGACATTTGCTCATTTGGCCTACACTTCTTTTAAGTTGAATAAAAAATACTTTTAATCCAAAAGATTGTGAAGCTCTTCTATCACCACATTTATTATGTCCTTTGTGATTAGCCTTGTTGATGGAAACCAATTTCCAGCAACCAATCTAGAAGAAGGAAAACATTCATTCACATCTTAGTGTAATAGTTATCGTAACAGGAAAGTAATCAGTGACCTGAATTCAAATCCTTGACAAGGCTGTTTGCATTTCACTTCACACTAATGTCCTTGGGAAAGGCATGCATCCAACAATTCTTCCTCTAGCTATGGTTAAATAGTAGGTCAGGCTAGGTTCTTCAGCTTTGTTATAGCAATAAGTCTTGAATTCAAACAATTGACCTTGTGTTACATCCTGCTCATTCAGAAGGGTTGAATTTTTTTTTCTCAAATTCTTTCTCATCCACCCTGAAAACATTTTACATTTTATAAAAAAACGCAACCTTTTCAACAAAATATAACAGAACATAACCAATTATCTCCATAGAACCACTACTTTAAAGACTGAAATCCAAAATAACCTTTTTGGCATTAAATGACCCACAGAGGTTGATATGCCATTAAACAAAACTCAAACTCAAACACTTTCTCATCTCTCATTTCCTTTTAAAAAGATTTCTATCACTTTTTAGACAACAAATACTAATGTCCTGATGAAGGTTTTTTTTAAAAAAGTTAAACGTTTTAATGATCAATTCACTATCTAAAGTATTTTTTTTTCTTTTGGGATTACTTTGTTTTCTCGAGAAGTTGGTTCGCCATTTGTTCACCAAGGTTTATATTTTATGTAATGACATTTTTATTCACGACCAGATTTTCTCAACCACAGCAGAGTTGAAGCTGGTACATCTTTACATCACAACATATCCAGCCTAACTTACTGACTAAGCTCTGGGCCTTCATTCCAACAGTCAACCGGAAAGAATGTTAATTAAAGTTTATTATTTATCAATTATCTAACTCTACAGATTTTGAATTTCAACAACTTTTAATTCAAAATCTAACTCTACACTAACCGTCCAAAAAACAATGGTTTATCAATATACAACGCTGACGGATAGACTGTTGCCTGGAATTTCACAGGTGTTGAGCTATTTTCTAGATTTGGTTTCTTTGTTTAATATCATATCAACATTTGTGGGTTATCTAATGCCAAAGCCATCCTTGTAGAAGAACAGTAGTGGTACTATTTAATCCATAGCTGGGCGGGGATGAGAGGTACATACTTTTTCTAAAGTAAAAGTAATAGCGTAACACCACTTGGACTTTAACAAAACGCTTGGAGAAAAAAAGCCAGATGAGAACTACACAAGTTTGCTGTATACTGTTTTGAAAAAATACTGGAAGCTGCCCCCTGCAAAAAATAGCTGTACAGCCACTTACCTCCTATCACAAACCATCCAAGTAAGATGAATAAGACGTGCTGAACACAGCTGGAAAAGCAAGGGTGGACACCTACACATGGACACACCAGTGTAGACTGACCAGCAAAAACCAGCTATACCAATCCTATCCGCAGGACCTTAATTTCAAAATTTATTTGTTTTGAACTATCTTAAACTATTTCAAAACCATAGAACAATTTTTGATTCACTTTTTACATGGGTGAGTCAAAAGTTTTGCAATACTCTGGTAACACGTGGCACAATTTGGCAGCTTTGTATGATTTTGCCAAAGTTGTACAGGGGACAAACCACACTGGACTATGAGATGCCTTGGGGGTGAAAGGTATAAATTACAAAAGACAAGAGTAAAATTGCCAATGGCCACTTCCATTGCTTTATTTATACTGTCTGTCTAACCAAGGGCAGATCACCTTGTTCAGCCTAGACACAGGGGCAGATCATGCCTTGATTGTGCAGGGGACAAACCACACTGGACTATGAGATGCCTTGGGGGTGAAAGGTATAAATTACAAAAGACAAGAGTAAAATTGCCAATGGCCACTTCCATTGCTTTATTTATACTGTCTGTCTAACCAAGGGCAGATCACCTTGTTCAGCCTAGACACAGGGGCAGATCATGCCTTGATTGTGCAGGGGACAAACCACACTGGACTATGAGATGCCTTGGGGGTGAAAGGTATAAATTACAAAAGACAAGAGTAAAATTGCCAATGGCCACTTCCATTGCTTTATTTATACTGTCTGTCTAACCAAGGGCAGATCACCTTGTTCAGCCTAGACACAGGGCATATCATGCCTTGATTGTGCAGGGGACAAACCACACTGGACTATGAGATGCCTTGGGGGTGAAAGGTATAAATTACAAAAGACAAGAGTAAAATTGCCAATGGCCACTTCCATTGCTTTATTTATACTGTCTGTCTAACCAAGGGCAGATCACCTTGTTCAGCCTAGACACAGGGGCAGATCATGCCTTGATTGTGCAGGGGACAAACCACACTGGACTATGAGATGCCTTGGGGGTGAAAGGTATAAATTACAAAAGACAAGAGTAAAATTGCCAATGGCCACTTCCATTGCTTTATCTATACTGTCTGTCTAACCAAGGGCAGATCACCTTGTTCAGCCTAGACACAGGGGCAGATCATGCCTTGATTGTGCAGGGGACAAACCACACTGGACTATGAGATGCCTTTGGTGTGAAAGGTATAAATTACAAAAGACAAGAGTAAAATTGCCAATGGCCACTTCCATTGCTTTATCTATACTGTCTGTCTAACCAAGGGCAGATCACCTTGTTCAGCCTAGACACAGGGGCAGATCATGCCTTGATTGTGCAGGGGACAAACCACACTGGACTATGAGATGCCTTGGGGGTGAAAGGTATAAATTACAAAAGACAAGAGTAAAATTGCCAATGGCCACTTCCATTGCTTTATTTATACTGTCTGTCTAACCAAGGGCAGATCACCTTGTTCAGCCTAGACACAGGGGCAGATCATGCCTTGATTGTGCAGGGGACAAACCACACTGGACTATGAGATGCCTTCGGTGTGAAAGGTATAAATTACAAAAGACAAGAGTAAAATTGCCAATGGCCACTTCCATTGCTTTATCTATACTGTCTGTCTAACCAAGGGCAGATCACCTTGTTCAGCCTAGACACAGGGGCAGATCATGCCTTGATTGTGCAGGGGACAAACCACACTGGACTATGAGATGCCTTGAGTGTAAAGTGGACGGACCACACTGGACTAAGAGATGCTGATGTTGTGAAGAGGACAAAAAACACTGGACTTTTTAACCATATTCTTTTTAATAAATTGGTCTTTTTTATTCCTTTTTATTTTTTTCACTAAAATCATCTTATTTTTAACCTAATTCTTTTTATTTTAATCGTATATTTATTCTAATACCCCAAATTCTCCTGGTTAGGATTAGTTGTAGGGTTAATAAACAATTCATGATAGCATAATAGGGTTAATGTGTTTCGAGGAATGGGAAGTTTCATTCTTTGTCAGTAATTTCTTTCTTGTGGTTTTTTATGGGAAATAGTGGAATTGGTCAGTCTTTGGAAAATGGAAATTCCGCTATAACTTTTTTTGGTTTTCAGAATCAGTGGACATGTCTAAGTTTATTGGTTCAAGTCTCTTGGGTTTTTTATTTAATGAGAAGGAGATAAATAAAAAGGAAAGATTTGTAAGCACTTTGCTTAGGTGCAAAATTGCTTATTGCTCAAGAAGGTTAGTGAAAAAGCTGTATTGGGAATTCAGAGGGTAAAGGGTGAGCGGTAAGAAAATTGGATATCGCCCAGCAAAGTGTAGTGGTGTAGAAAGCTAACATACAAAAAGACACTCAGTCACACACACACACACACACACACACACACACATGCAAACACACACACACACACACACACACACACACACACGCAAACACACGCAAACATATATATGTATATATATATATATTTATTTACTTGCCTATACAGATGCAGATATATACATTTGACAATATAAACTTGAATATATGTATATGTGTGTGCATATATATACACACACATATATACATATATATATTTGGCATTTGTATATTATATATATATATATATGTATATATGTATATATATATATATATATATATATATATATATAATTGACATATATATATATGTGATTGACATATATACATGTGTGCATATATATATATATGTGCATTTATATATATATATATATATATATATATATATATATATATATATATATATATATACTTGTCT
Source organism: Doryteuthis pealeii (assembly GCA_023376005.1). Lineage (NCBI taxonomy): Eukaryota > Metazoa > Mollusca > Cephalopoda > Myopsida > Loliginidae > Doryteuthis > Doryteuthis pealeii. Next base: position 88,767,276 of record CM042145.1, read on the forward strand.
ATACAGATACAGGTATATACATTTGATAATATAAACATGAATATATGTATATGTGTGTGCCTATATATACACACACACATATATACATATATATAATATTTGGCATTTTTATATTAAGACATATATATATATATATATATATATATGTGTGTGTGTGTGTGTGTGTGTGTGTGTGTGTGTGTGTATGTGATTGACATATATATATATATATATATAATATATATATATATATATATATATATATATATATGCCTGAAACAATTATCCTAGAAGAATTGGTACATCTTGGTGAGATTTTTATGGGAAAAATAAGCTTACAATACCCTCACAAAGAATAAATCAATTTCCTGTCAATTTTGCAACTGAATGTGAATCACTGGGGATCATGTTTGTTTTGGACAAGATTTCTTTATTCAAATTAAATTAAATGCTAATGAGAATCAATTATTATGGAGAGAGAGAGAGTGAGAGAGAGAGAGAGAGAGAAAGAGAGAAAGAGAGAGAGAGAGAGAGAGAGAGAGTCATAGATATCTGTGCTGCTAACCTGACTTGATGATGATGATGATATATATAGTAATAGAAATAATAGTTCATTCTTTTATATATCAACTAGAAAAAATGTGACTTGTTGGGTCCCCCATTGAGCCCAGGTTAGATTGTTGGAAAAATCACATGATAATATTATTTTGTTAATTTAAAGTTTTCCCAAACTGTTCAAATAAGTTATTTAAACATTTTCATTTGACCAAAGGAAAAACAAGAAAAGGGTCACTTAGGATTTTAATCATGGATATCCATGACAATCTCTCACCAACCTTAGCCTATTCATTGCTCTCAGGAGGTCCTCTGCACAGCATCCAGTATCTGCACAGAGTTGGTCAGTGTACGTCTTTGCTCAACGGTCAACACTGGCATGTCTGTATGCTGGATTCCATAGAAAAATGTCACTTACGAGTTTGTTCTAAATCCTGTCAAGCATGTCTTGTTCATCTTACTCGGATGGTTTGTGTAATAAGTGGCAAGTGGCCATACAGATGCTTTCTCATGGGGTGTTGCTAAGTGGTGTCTGCTGAAAATCCGATCCATGCTACTTATGAACTCCCTAGCTGTTTGAAGGAGTTTTTTCTTGAAAATTCAATGTAATATAAAAGCGATATTTTGCACCCCTAAGTCTTTTCTCGACAATATTTTCTAATAAACTCTTGATTTATTGTTTTGTATTAAAAACTGTAGAAAACATAAAAATAATGTAAAATATGAAGCATATATTAATATCACCAACAAAAACATAGTTATCATAAAAAGATATTGTTTTTTTTTCCTTATTTAATTCGAATAATTTTTAATCGCAAAACATCATAAATCTTGATTTTATAACAAAATAAGTTGATTTGGAACTTGTACCCATTTTTTTTTTAATTCAAGACCGTTTATTTTTAGTTGTATTAAGAAATATTGATAGTGATTATCAGTTATTGGTTTGGAATGGTAACAATTAAAGAGGGTGAGACAATTGAAATGGATCATGCAAATTTATTAACCTACGGGCTATCGCTGAATCTTGGTATGCAAATAAGTATACCAAGATTCAGCGACAGCCCGTAGGTTAATAAATTTGCATGATACATTTTAGTTATGTGTCTATCACAATGATTCTCCCACTCCCGCTTACTCACGCGGAGAGACTAATATTCATATACAGAGAAGATAATCAAGATATAGACAGAGGTTGAAAGTAGTATGTAGAATGTGACTCAGAGATTGGTCAGTTTTTGACTTAATTGCTAATTACGATTAATTAGAACCAATTAAAATGGACATTTTTTCAAACATAACGTAATCCTAGAAGAAAGGTATATCTTAATATAAATTTTGTGTCATTAAACTAACCAGGAAAAAAGCCTTTAGACACCAAAAGTGATGATCTCAGCTTTAGTATAATTGTAACGTGGCGGTACATTCACAGTACCAAAACGGATATATGTAACGTTCTAATATCGATATATATCGTATAGCGGGTCTTGTCAATGGGCCTCCAATTTCACACCACTAAAAAGGTGTTCGGCACGTTGCGGTCATCTTGTTGATAAAAAAAAGTACAACACGAGAAATATATCGTCACAAGCTGCTTAGCTTTTATTTCCAGGGCTGGTCTCGTGGGTTGTGTCGAAGATGAGGAAAGGCAGAGAGAAAGAGAGAGAGGACACTGTTAAATACTGTGATTCCACACAAGGGACCCAAGGTACCCTACGACTCTCAAAGCAAAAAAGAGACCGATCTTTTTCTTTGTCGTTCCACGTCACCACATGACTTCCGGTTCCGGTCAACACCCGAAACTTCCGGTTGACATTCAATTCTCCATTGGGGGGGGGTCACGCCCTGGTTAAACTCACGACAACCGTTTTGTGCTCATCACTTTTTTTTTTAAAACCTTTACTATCTCTTATTTCTTCTTCCTCTCTTTTCTAATAGTAGTCCTCGCAAAACTCAGGACCTTCCATCTCGCTACATAATAATAGATAGTAATATTAGATAATAATTATTTGTACAGCATAGTGATAGAATTGCAAAAAAAAGTATATTGTTTTAAATTAGTTGTTCAGAGGGATCGGAAAAAAAATAACCCAGTAAAAAGAAAACATCTAAAATGATGGTATTTAATTTTAGTAAGTGTCTATCATAATGACTCTCCCACTCCCGCTTACTCACGCCGAGAGACTAATATTCATATACAGAGAAGGTAATCAAGATATAGACAGAGGTTGAAAGTAATATGTAGAATGTGAGTCAGCCATTGGTCAGTTTTTTACTTAATTTCTAATTACGATTAATTAGAACCAATTAAAATGGAATTTTTTTCAAACAAAACGTAATCCTTGAAGAAAGGTATATCTTAATATAAATTTTGTGTCATTAGACTAACCAGGAAAAAAGCCTTTTAATTATTGAAATGATTCAACTGTTAAAAATTGAAATATTTGGAATAAAAATTCAGGATAAAACCTGCAATTGGGTTAGCAAAAATATTTATTTAATTCATTAAACAAAAATAAATGATTTTATATTTTGAACATTAACTTTATTGAACACCCTTTTTATCATTTTCTTCCGTTATCTTCAGGCAACATGATAATTCTATCCTTCCACAAAGGTTTATCTTTCTCAGCAAATTCTTCCAGGAAATTGTGTTGTATACCCACATTGGGTATATAAACGGTGAGTGAGAGTTCTCGGATGATAGAGAGAGAGTTCTTGGAGATAGAGAGAGAGAAAGAGAGAGAGAGAGAGAAAGAGAGAGAGAGAGAGAGAGAGAGAAAGAGAGAGAGAGAGAAAGAGAAAGAGAAAGAGAGAGGGAAAGAGAGAGGGAGATTAGAGACTCCCTTTAGAGAGTAGATGGTCTTCTTTATAACTTGTTAACCTCTTTGGCCGATATGTTCCTGTCCAGTTGACTTCTTCTCTCATCTCCCCTGGCTGTCATCGTGTTATCTAGTTGCTGACTGATTCTTCTAACTAAGGGCTTCTTTTGTCTGGGCTGATTTTGGTCATTGTAATTAAAACAATACTTTGTTTGTTTTTTTTTTTCTTGATCAAGTTTATTATTTAGCTCATGATTATCTGCGCAGACGAAATCCCCTGGGAGAGATGACAATCACATCTAAACTCTCCGACGGCCGGGTTGAATCTGAATACTAAATTAAATCACGTGTTTCTCGTGGCGTGTGAGATTCGCACCTCTAGGGGTCAAGAGTTATTAACTGTCAGTGGTAAATTTCCACTGGCTCCCCTGATCTCAAAGTTAACGGCCCCTTATTCTCAGCTACAGGGTCTGCTAACAATTTATGACTCCATAAATTGTAACAATTGAAATTTTTCTCATTTAGAAAAATATGGAATAAATGGTAATGAAATGATGCAATATTTGCCGAAGGGCGTCGGACTAGGAACCACAAGGTTCTAGGTTCGATACTAGCCCATGCTAACTCAGCGATTGAGTAGCACAGGGATCTGTGTGGTAAAGTGAAAAGCTGATGGTAGGTGTCGCGCTCCACCTCAGACAGCAAGCAATCTCCTTGGTCTAGTGCTAGTTAAAAGGGGATAGACTCCCTCACTGTCTGAACGAAGCGACTAGAGAATAAACTAGATGGTAGCTGCACAAGAATGCTGCGTGTAGTCTTAAACAAGACGTGGAAACAACACCCCTGAAAAAACAGCTGTACGGCCACCTGCCCCATATCACACAAACCATCTGTGTAAGACAAACAAGACACGCCGGACACTGCTGGAGAAGCAAGTGCGAACTCATGAGTGACATTCTTCTGCGGAAGCCATCACATGGGCACACCAGTGTGGGCCAACCAGCAAACACATACATTGACCAGCTCTGCAAGTATACTGAATGCCGTGCAGAGGACCTCCCAGGAGCAATGAATGATAGGGAAGGTTGGCGAGAGATTGTCATGGATATTCATGCTGCCGGCGCGACATGATGATGATGATATATATTTACCCACTCCTCTGCACGATACAAGGTAATCTCTTAAACAAACTTTAACAGGTTTGAATTCCGGGTCTTCTTTCTAGATTGCATAAATAATGTCTTGTGTAAATACAGAAAAAAAATGTCAAGGGAGATCCAGCTGATCCTTGAAAGTTTAGCTCAGTCGGTAGAGCATCCGACTAGGAACCACAAGGTTCCTGGTTCGATACCAGCGCTCGCCAACTCAGCGTATGAATAGTACAGGGATCTGTGCGGTAAAGTGGGGAGCTGATGGTAGGTGTGGCGCCCCACCTGAGACGGCAAAAACAATCTCCTTGGTCTAGTGTTAGTTAAAAGGAGATAGACTCCCTCGCTGTCTGGCCGATACCGATTTTAAGCCACCCCGATGATGACAAGAGATGAATGATAACTATCCAGCCAAACATTATGTGTCAGTCTGTAACCGAAACTACGTCACCACCAATGTCACAATTCCTTTAGTAATTTACGTTAAATAAATGTTTGCTTGGACATCAAAAAACATTGTCTTGTTCTAAAAAAAAACACTTCACAGTCTTCCAGGGAACTGGTATGTTTTTTTACTAAGACAATTCTGAAAAGACTTCAATAAATAGTAATTTAACTCTTTGCCTACTTTAAGTCACTCACAGCAGCTCTCCCACCACTGCGATCCTACCATAAACCACTGACAGTGGCTCTCGTACGTGTCCCTTGTTTACACTGAAAAATCACTTGAATTAGTTCTAAGGGGAATAGATAATGAACCTTGAAAAATACCATCATACAGGTATAAAATACCAAGACAATTCTGTGCAGCCATGGGTGAAATTTAGTAGTCAAAGAGTTAAAGATGCAATAACTGTTAAATACATGAGATTAGTGAAGATGTATTATTTAGATTTTTGGGACTGTAGTCCTCATCTTTATTATTATGCACACGTTTCGGCTGATGTGCTCTCCAACTTTCTGGTTTGGTTTGGTTTGGTTTGTTTTACGGCATATCAACCTCAGTGGGTTATTTAATGCCGATAAAGTTTTGAAATAAATCAATTCTTAATGGATAATACAATTTTTTTATAAATACATTTTTCTATTTAACCCATAGATGGGACCCTAACAGATACTACCACTCCAGGTCAGAGTGGACCAGGGAGCAATGGTGATAAAGGGGTGCTCTACATTCCCCAAACCTCCAAAACTGGAACCTCACCATCAGATAGAGTTTAACGTCACTACCAGGACATGTAGACCCGCAGCCACCGCCTTCTAGCACCCATATGATAAAAAGCCAACTTTCTGTCTGTTTTTTTTTTTTTTTCAATTCTCTATGACTTTCTTAGTGCAAGACCAGATTCCCAAGCCCTAGAATCAGAGCCTTCTAAACTTTAATTCGTTTATATACCTAATACTTTTTAGTGCCCTCACTGTACCATTTCTATAATATCTATTCTCTTTTATCTTAAGGCAATATTTTTTAATATTTTCCTTAAGCCATTTTAAACTATCTCGGGTGTCCTAGAACTGTGGTGACTATTTCATTTGGTGAAATTGCCCTGAGAGTGACCAGGTTACCAGAGGTCTAAGACATGGGGTGGGGTTTGCAAAAACAAAACATGTTCATTTCTTGGCTTGCCTCTAACAGCAGCCACAGGTGGCAGTAAGTCAATTGTTCTTCAGTCAATTACTTTGAGATCCAATGAAATGAAATTGATATCCCAACTTCCCATAAATGATTTTATGAACTACTGACCTCAGATGATCAAGTTCAGCAGCCATATCACTAAATTCGCAATGTCTATCGACATTAATCAAAGCTTTGACTCATACAATGTTACCTGCATAGGGCTTCTCATTGTAATGGTTAGCAAGCTAGTCCCACAAATCCATTACTACTGGATAGCAAGTTTGATCCTTCCTGGATGTCCTCTACTACATACAAATGATCACATTATACCCATGGCAAATGGGTTGGGTATAAAAGCATGTCCCATCGTGGTATAATGGTTAGAAAGCTAGTGTCGCAGATCCATTGCTACTAAATAGCAAATTTGATCCTTGTTGGATGGCCTCTACTTGTGACCTTTTGTCACATTATACCCATAGCAAATGGGTTGGGTATAAAAGCATGTCCCATCATGGTATAATGGTTAGCAAGCTAGTCTCACAGATCCATTACTACTGGATAGCAAGTTCGATCCTTGCTGGATACCCTCTACTTGTGACCTTGTGTCACATTATACCCATGGTAAATGGGTTGGGTATAAAAGCACGTGCCATCATGGTATAATGGTTAGCAAGCTAGTCTCACAGATCCATTACTAGTGAATAGCAAGTTCGATCCTTGCTGGATGCCCCATACTTGCAACTTTGTGTCACATTCTACCAGTAGCGAATGGTTTGAGTATGAAAACACATCCTATCATAGTGTAGTGGTTAGCAAGCTAGTATTGCAGATTCATTACAGTTTGTTTCTTTCTGGATGCTCCATACTCATGACCTTGTGTTACATTCTTACCTGTATAAAATTTGCATGATTCGGTTCTTATAATATGTTAGAAGTCTCAGAGTAATCTTCCAACGTAGGTGAATATATACATAAGTAATCATAACAACAATGCAGACTTTATTGTTTGAACATGTGGAACATGCTGTGGACGAGAAGATTCCCAGCTCCCACAAACGAAATGAGTCCGGATATGTGGGGCCTGTGCGAGGGGATGAGTGTGACGAGTGACCACGGAAATTGAACTCGTCACCTCTTCGTTGCTGAAATGCTGGTGAAATTCCGCACGAGCAGTACAGAGTAACCCGTATGTAAAGTCTCGTCGTGAGGATTGACGCGTGCTGATGAATGTCGAACGTATTATTCAGAGTAAGGAGCCCGGATGAAACACAGCAATGGGATATTTAGGGACCTGCCCTCCCAGATCGGGGAGAAAGTCTGCAGTAGCATTTTGGCTGTCGAAACGAGTGGAAGAGAGGATATATTTGGATAGTGCTAGTGAGAAGACTAGAACTGCTGGGAGAGCAAAGCAAGTAGGATGACTACGACTGTCTGATAATCTGAAGGTCCCTGGTTTATTCCTGGGTTTTGGCACCACTGATAAGCTGAAGGAAGCAGTTTGCTAAACATGCCATACATGACATTATACAAAAAGATAGGACTAAAGTCCTTTAGGATTATGAAGGAGTTCATGAAGAATATGAGAATCCCTTACTGATATTTCTCTCTCCTTTCTTTTTCCTTTTTCTTGCTTTTCTTCGTCTTTCTTCTTTATCCCACTCTTTCTTTCTCTTACACTCTTTTTTGTTTCTTTTTCTTTTTTCATTCTTTTTTTAAACGGATCATGCATGTTCATTACTGAGGTAATCTAACAGCTGGTCATAAATTAAATTCTTAACCAGTTTTCCACTTCTTCACATTGTCTTTTACATTGTACATATTCTTTATTTTTTCTTTCTCTTCCCTTTTTCTTTCTAAGCCATCTTTCTTTTTCCTTTTCTTCTTTCTTTCTTTTCCTTTCTCTTCTAATATTTCCTTTTTTCCTTTCATTCTTTTAGACTTCTTTTCCTCTTTTACTTGGGTAATTCCATCTCAAATGATCTTGCTATGAAAAAAAAATCAGAAATCATCATTAACTTAAAATTGGTTGACTTTCAGACTTTTTCAATAGAATTTTTGGATTTATTGGGCAAAAATGCTTTTATAAACCAATTTTTAGGAGTAGGAAAGCATTAGAACTCATTTTACAGACAAAAATAGATTACAAAAGTCGCCATTTTTTGCGACCTCCTCAAATTTGGAGAGCTAAAAATCGACATAACTCTGCCAATTTTTGGAATTGGAAGTTCAAATTTTGAGGAATGTCTAACTTTAACACAGTCCACACCTGAACAAAATTTCATAAAAATTGAAGGGGACAGGTGGCAATTTTCCTTTTTTGTCTCGATGATTTGACATGGAAGTGCCCAATTATTTTTCTCTCCTTCTTTCTTTTCACTTTTTTTTTTTTTCCTCTTCTTCCTTTCATTCTTTTAGATTTCTTTCCCTCTTTAACCTATTTTTTCTCCTTTTTTCTTTTTTCTTTTTTTCTTTCTTTCCTCTTCATTCGTCTTCATCCCCCTCTCTTTCTTTCTCTTACACTCTTTTTTCTTTCTTTGTATTTTTCATTTTCTTTTCTTTCCACTTCTCCTTCACATTGTCTTTTACATTATATATATATATCCTTTATTTTTTCTTTCTCTTTTCCTCTTTCTTCTTTTTTCCTTTTCTCCTTTCTTTCTTTGTCTCTTTCATTTTTCTTCTAACTTTTCCTTTCTTCTTCTTATTCTTTTAGACTTCTCTTTCTCTTTTATCTATTTTTCTCTCCTTCTTTCTTTTCACTTTTTTTGCTTTTCCTCTTCTTTCTTCTCCCCCCTTTCTTTCTTCTCCCCCCTTTCTTTTCTTCTTCCCCTCTTTCTTTCTTCTTCTTCCCCTCTTTTTTTTCTTTTCCCCCTCTTTCTTTCTCTTTTTGCCCCTCTTTCTTTCTCTTCCCCCCTCTTTCTTTCTCTTTTCCCCCTCTTTCTTTCTCTTTTTGCCCCCTCTTTCTTTCTCTTTTTGCCCCTCCTTCTTTTTCTTTTCCCCCCTCTTTCTTTCTCTTTTTCCCACTCTTTCTTTCTCATTTTCCCCTCTTTCTTTCTCTTTTCACCCTCTTTCTTTCTCTTTTTGTCCCTGTTTCTTTCTCTCTCCCCCCCTGTTTCTTTCTCTTTTCCTCCTCTTTCCTCGCCCCCCTTCATTTCTCTTCTCTACTTTTAAAATTTGTCATCTTCTTTGAATTTCTTTTAAATTCTCTTTCATCTGAACTCTTGTATTTTTTTTCTTATTAATTCTAAGAAATCCGGACTTGGATTTTTCAGCCCAGGAATTGTCATGTTGTTGTTGCTGGAAATTGGCAGTCCTATTGATTTTTCCTACTAATTCCTCCTTTTCCTCACATTCTCCGATAATCAACTGGCCTTCATTTGATATCTCATTGCCCTCTCTTCATCTTCTGTTTGTATACTTTATTCTACTTCTAAAATCTTTTTTTTTTCTTCCTAAGACTGGCTCTTAGCAATTTATTCATTTTACTCTCACTTCTCTCTCCCTATTTCCCCAACTCTACCTCTCTCACTCACTCACTCTGTCTGTCTGTCTGTCTGTCTGTCTGTCTCTCTCTCTCTTGCTCACTCTGTCTCTCTCTACTTTTCATCAAATACTTACTCTATTATTACTCACATTTTATTTTATTTCATTCTTTCTTTCTTTCTTTCTTTCTTTCTTTCTTTCTTTCTTTTTTATTCATTTATTTTTGTTGTCATTCAATAAGGTTTGATTCTAACCCTCTCTTCTATCTCCACTTCTCTCTCACTCTCTCTATCCCTTCCTCCATCCCTCCCTCTCTCTCTTTCACTCTCTTTCACTGTCTCTCTCTCTCTCTCTTATATCACTCACTCTCTCTCTCTCTCTCTCTCTCTCTCTCTCTCTCTCTCTCTGTATTTCTTTACTTTTCATCAAACACTTACTCTCTATTATTACTCACATTTTATTTTATTTCATTCTTTCTTTCTTTCTTTCTTCCTTTCTTTTTATTCATTTATTTTTGTTGTCATTCAATAAGGCTTGATTTTAACCCTCTCTTCTATCTCCACTTCTCTCTCACTCACTCTATCCCTCCCTCCATCCCTCCCTCTCTCTCTTTTACTCTCTCTCTCTCTCTCTCTCTCTCTCTTATATCACTCACTCTGTCTCTCTCTCTCTCTCTCTCGCTCACTCTGTCTCTCTCTACTTTTCATCAAACACTTACTCTCTGTTATTACTCACATTTTATTTTATTCTTTTCTTTCTTTCTTTCTTCCTTTCTTTTTATTCGTTTTTTTTTTTGTTGTCATCCAATAAGGCTTGATTCTAACCCTCCCTTCTATCTCCACTTCTCTCTCATTCTCTCTGTCCCTTCCTCCCCCCCCCCTCTCTCTCTCTCTCTCTCTCTCTCTTATATCACTCACTCTGTCTCTCTCTCTACTTTTTATCGAACACTTACTCTTATAACATGTAAAGAAGTTATATTTAAGTTTACAATCGCTACACTCTCATTTTAATTTATTTTATTTTATTTCATTCATTCTTTATTTCTTTATATTCTTTTATTTTTTTTACTGGCTTCATTCTAACCTCCCCTCTTTCAATACCTCTCTCTCTCTCTCTCTCTCTCTCTCTCTCTCTCTCTCTCTCTCTCTCTCTCTCTCTCTCTCTCTCTACTTTTTCATCAGACACATACTATCTACTTTTACTCTCATTCTATTTGATTGTTGTTTTCTCTTTTTCCTTCTTTCTTTCCTTCTTTTCTTTCTTTCCTTCTTCTTTCTTTTTATTTATTTATCTGTTTTTGCTGGGTTCCAGCCTTCTCTTCTTTCTCCGCCTCTCTCTCTCTCTCTCTCTCTCTCTCTCTCTCTCTCTCTCTCTCTCTCTCTCTCTCTCTCTCTCTACTTTTCATCACACTATTCTTACTGGGTTTTTTTATTTGATTTTCTTCTTTCTTTCTTACTTTCTTTGTTGCTTTCTTTCTTTCCCTTAATGTCTTTCTTTCATTCTTTCTTTCTTTCTTTTATTCACTTAATATCTTTTATTATTCTTTCTTTCTTACTTTCTTTCTTTCTTTCTTTCTTTCTTTCTTCTTTTTTATCCATTTATTTATTTTTGCTGTCATTCATTAAGGCTGGGTTCCAGCCTCGCTCCCCTACTTTCACCACTTTTAAACTTGGACATCTTTCCCTTCTTCAACCCCACCCCCCACCGCCCCCTCCTCATTCATTTCCTTGATTCATTTCCTGTTTCACCCCATTCACCTCCCCCCTAATGCATCATCCCCCGCCACTGTTTGCTGTGTGACCAACGATCCCCACCCCCCCCAACTTTCCACCATTACGTTTATTCTTGCTTTCGCTGAATTCCTCACCAAACATTCTTCATCACAATTTCAGGATGCTCACAATTTTTTTTGTTTTTTAGCGAAAGAAAATTAGAAAAATACCTGAATCTGAATTTTGGTGTGCATATGCACATACACGTGCATATGCATATGCGTAATTGTGCATGCATTGTGCATTTAAAGTCTAGTGAATTATTATGTGGCTTACTTGAAAAAAAAAAAGTTTCATGAATATTGATAGACATTTTCAACTAGTAAGTATCAAGCCAAATCTATCATCTATTAGAATACGATTTGTTAGAACACACACACACACACACACACACACACACACACACACACATATATATATATATATATATATATATATATATATAATCCAAAAGTCAAAAGACGAAATCTTCCTTACGACACAAGAGTTTTATTTTAAAAACCTGTCGCAGTTTGAGAGCTCAATGTTTGCTCTTAATGTTAGAGTCACAGAGCAAATATATAAGTAAAGAAATAACAAAAGACTTAGAGATTTAGCATTATAGTCTATTTGAAATAGACTATAATTTCAGTCTCCCTGAAATAGACTATAAAGCTAAATCTCTAAGTCTTTTGTTATTTCTTTACTTATTTTTTCATTTTTTAATATATACTTATTTTTTCATTTTTTAATATATATATATAAGTAAAGAAATAATATATATATATATATATATATATATATATATATATATATATATATATTATTTCTTTACTTATATATATATATTAAAAAATGAATTTTTTTAAAGTATACATAAAAGCAGTTATCTTCAGGGCAAGATACTTTGATATATATATATATATATATATATATATATATATATATATATATATATATATAATATATATATATATAAAAATTGGGCCGGTTTAGCTCAGTCAGTAGAGTGTTCAGCTAGGAATCACAAGCAGTGGGATAAGTGGATCAAAATGGCACAGTTGCTCTCTCTCTCTCTCTCTCTCTCTCTCTCTCTCTCTCTCTCTCTCTCTCTCTCTCTCTCTCTCTCTCTCTCTCTCTCTAAAGCCTTTCGTTTCACCAAAGCAATCAATTTCACTTCCAGATTTAGCACCTTCAGACTATTATCTCTTCGGCCCCATAAAAGAGGGTTTGAGAGGCAAATATTATTCTGGTGATGAGGAAGTGAAATCTGTAGTGAAGAAGTGGCTCAAAGAACAGTCAACAGAATTTTATGGGGCAGGGATACATGCTCTCATACAAAGAGGGAACATTGCTATTGAGAGAAACGGTGACTAAGTGGAGTAGTAGGGATGTAATCCACAGAGGACCAGCTTCCTTTTGATGTATGATACATGTTCCTGTGTTGGTAATTATACCTGTCCTAAACAAAATGGCATTACTTTTTGACTAACCCTAATATACATAAAATATATAACTGATTCAAAATTAACTAAACAGTTGAATTTATAAAATAATTTCTGAATTTTTTAATCTTTATGAATATCTTTATCAATAGATAAGACAGGACCCATTGGGTCACCCTTTGAACTCTGGGTAGATAATTTGGATCAGGGAAAAGTGAGTTTGCAAAGTGAATTAAATTTTTTTAAAAGATAAATACAACCAGAGAATTAAAAAAAGACATTAAAATCATTTTTTAAGATTTCTAAGAAAGGGAACATTTGACCTAACTTAAATTTATTAACAAATTCATTTTGATGTACGATACATGTTCCTGTGTTGGTAATTATATCTGTCCTTAAAAAATGGCATTACTTTTTGACTCACCCTCATATACATAAAATATATAATTGATTTAAAATTAACTGAACAGTTGAATTTATAAAATAATTCCTGAATTTTTTAATCTTTATGAATATCTTTATCAATTACTAGACAAAACGAGACCCATTGGGTCACCCATTGAACTCTGGGTAGATAATTGGGATCAGGGAAAAGTGAGTTTACAAAGCAAATTAAATTTAGAATATTATTAATAAATTGATTAATAATAAAATTTTTACCTGTCCTAAACAAAACGGCATTACTTTTTGACTCGGCCTCGTAGATTATTTTTAGAATATTTTGTCTAGTCTATTCTATTACCTTCCTTAAGTGGACTTTTTCAAAATTTTTATTTTGTTTTTACTTTAGTCGTGTTGTTTCATTGCTTGTTTTATTTCTAGTGTTGTTCTTTTTATAATGTTGTTCGGTAATGAACAATTTTTTTTTTCTTCCCTTTTTTTTTTTTGCTTCTCTCTTTCAGTCATTTCTCCATCAAGCTGTCATTTCCTCATCTTTCATTTCCTCATTTCTTTACTTTCCATTCACTTCTACTTCCCTTTGGCTTTTCATTACCCATAACAATTACACACACACAACTCACATACACATACACACACACACACAACACACATACATACATGCACAACACACATACAAACTCAAACGTACACACACACACACACAACACACAACACACCCACAACACATGTACAAACTCAAACACACAACACACATACATACACAACACATGTACACACACACACAACACATACAGACTCAAACACACACACACACACACAAAACACATACACACACACACAACACACATACAGACTCAAACATACACACACACACACACAACACACAACACACCCACAACACATGTACAAACTCAAACACACAACACACATACACACACAACACATGTACACACACACACAACACATACAGACTCAAACACACACACACACACACAAAACACATACACACACACACAACACACATACAGACTCAAACAACATACATACACACACACAACACATGTACAAACTCAAACACACAACACACATACACACACACAACACATGTACACACACACACACACAACACATACAGACTCAAACATACACACACACACACAACACACACACACACACACAAAACACATACACACACACACAACACACATACGCTCAAAAATACACACAAACATACATACACACCCACAACACATGTACAAACTCAAACACACAACACACATACACACACACAACACATGTACACACACACACAACACACATACACTCAAACATACACACACACACACAACACACATACACACACACAACACATGTACACACACACACAACACACATACACACAAACAACACATGTACAAACTCAAACTCAAACATACACACACACACACACTCACACACCTATATACATACAATCAGATTTGTTTTTCTTTTTTACATACCACTTTTTGCTTTTTGTTCATTATATTGATTTTCAACAAATTCTCTGACATTTCTTAAACTTAACTACCAAACTTACATTCCTTTTATAAAGTATGCACGCTGTATTTGCATATATATATATATATATATATATATATATATATATATATATATATATATATATAAAATGTTGTTCTGGTTCCAACGGGAGAAAATTCAATATTTAAAAAAAAAGAAGGTCCGCAAAATGTATTTTGTTCTCAGAAAATTTTTTTTAATTCTTACCAACTCCTTCGCACAAGCAGGATGTGACACAAGGTCAATTTGTTAAGCGGTGTTTAACAGGTTTGAATTCACAGTTTTCCTTCTCCTAGACCGGTTGCCTAACCAAGGTTAAAGAGCCCAGTCTGCCCTACTATTTACCCATAGCTAGAGGGAGAGTAGGATTCATATCTTTCCCAACATATATTTTATATATATATATATATATATATATATATATATATTTAAAAATTCCGGCCCTGAACGTAAGTGTTCATTTGTACCCCTCCTAATTAACGGTTTATTTATTTCGTCTAACCTTCATAAATATAGTTGCTCTTGAAGAAGACCGCCTTATTAAAAGGTCGAAACAGATCTGTCAGCAAACTAATAACATCATTTGTTTTTTCTAAAAAAATGTTCAATTCATACTGTCGGATTCATTTCCATTTACTTCATATATATATATATATATATATATATATATATATATATATATATATATATATATGTGTGAAGAGAGGAAGTAAATCCGACGGTATGTAATATATCAAGAAATGAAAAAACACAGGTTTAAATGGGTTAAGTGGTGAGTTTATTGGCCGACGCTGCAGTGTTTCGATCTATTAAATAGATCATCTTCAGGGCATAAGATAAGAAATTATATATCACAGAATGATGAGAAAAAGTGAGTGGTAATCCTTGTTATTCAGTCTGTTTAAAAATTTCTGAAGTTTGTTTCTTATCTTATGCCCTGAAGATGATCTAATTAATAGATCGAAACACTGCAGCGTCGGCCAATAAACTCACCACTTAACCCATTTAAACCTGTGTTTTTTCATTTCTTGATATATTACATATATATATATATATATATATATATAGTAGAGATATGAGGAACACAAGGACAGAACTCAAACAAAAGTGTGTAGAATATATTTCACTAGAGCTTTGAGCTCAGCTTCATCAGTCTTTTTATTGATTATCAAAGGTATCATACAAGTGTTTTATAGAGGGGAAAGTGGGAAGGTGGGGGTGGATGGGAGGAGGTCAAGTGGGTGGGTTAGTGATTGTGAGGAAAGAGTTTGTATGATACCTTTGATAATCAATAAAATGGCTGATGATGCCAAGCTCAAAGCTCTAGCAAAATATATCCTATACACTTTTGTCTGAGTTCTGTCCTTGTGTTCCTCATATCTCTACTACATTCTGTCGGATTTATTCCTATCCTCTTTCCTCATATATATATATATATATATATATATATATAGGCATCCATAGACACGTGTTTCGGCTTATCAAGTCTCTTCAGTGTGGCTAGACATTTTGTGAGCTACCTACAGTTGGCATAGAACTCCGATCGATTCAGCAGCAGTCAGAATGCTTAACTGCTCGGCCATCGTCACTCACAGAATGCAAAGGGGATTTTAACTGTTTTAATACGCACATCTCTATGTATGTAAAAGCCGACTTAGAGTGCTCCATCCCTTTTATAGGAGAGCATTGCATGTGTGTGTGTGAATATATATGTATATGTATATATATATATATGTGTGTGTATATATGTGTGTGTGGATATGTATATATATGTGTGTGTGTGTGTGTGCGTGTATATATATATGTGTATGTGTATATATATTTATATTTTTGTGTATATGTATATATTTATATTTATGTTTTTATATATATATATATATATATATATATATATATATATATATATATAATCAGAATTTCTTACCTTTTTTCCTTTTGTCCATTCTATTGATTTTCAATAAAATCTCTGACAATTCTTAAACTAAACTACCTCTCTCTCCCCCCTCTCTCTCTCTCTCTATATATATATATATATATATATATATATATGTATATGTATATATATATATATATATATATATATATATATAGCAAATAGTTTGATCTATAGTCAGTTGAATGATGATGTACAAATTTTAGACATACTTTTACATCAATACAAGGACAAGATAAAATATAACCTGGCAGTTGATTATATAATATATATATATATATATATATATATATATATATATATATATATATATGGGGGGTGAGTGTGTGTGTGTGTGTGTGTGTGTGTGTGTGTGTGTGTGTGTGAACTCTGCAACTAAAATGAAATGGCCACTTAAGGAAGAGGATATGATATACCAGACATAATCATCTAAAAATAGCCTATATATATATATATATATATATATAATATAGTATTAAGGTGTATATAAAAATAACCCATTCAAGTTTCACCAAAAAGGATCTTCAGGGTTAAATACAATGAATTACTCAAGATATTGATTAATTACATGCTAATGTTTTGAGCACTTCATATTTGTTATAACACTGACTTCTTCTGTTAATGCTTGTATTGACTGTCAATATTGCGATTAACTCAATATTTCATTCCCCAGTAAGTCATCTTCTTGATCATATATGTATATATATTATGTGACATTAAAAAATCAATAAAATAGTTGGATTTTTGAACTCAACTACCTACCAAATCCGGGATGTTGCTGTTAGAATTTCATAAACTGTTAATCCAATATGGGTTAATAGTAAAGCTGACTGGGCTCTTTAATCTTAGTTTGGCAACTGACCTTAGAGAAGGAAAGCTCTGAATTCAAACTGATTAAATTCTGCTTGAAAAATTTGTCTTGTGTAGCAACCCATGTGTGGAGTGTTGTTAGGCAAATATTTCATTATCTGTAAAAGATAATGGTATTATTCACAAATGAATTGAATCAGAGTTCCAATCCTCGATGAAACTGTTTATTAGGGCAAAATGGACACTTTAAATTTGGTATGTTAACTGACCTAGGAGAAGGAAAACTTTGATTTCAAACCAGTTGTATTCTGCTTAAAAAATGACCTTGTGTCATATCATCTTTATGATAGAGTTATTGGATGCATACTAAAAATGTTGGATACCCGTGCTAGGGTAATTTTCACCTTTAATTGTCAAAATTCCTAGCAAATAAGCCAATTAGAGTAACCTCCCTTGACTTTCACTTTGAACCAAGCCGGTAGACATTTGGAAAGTGTCCGTGTGAAATACACAAATCGTTGAAACTTTTCGCAAACAATACAACTGCATGCTTTAACACAAAAATATCATAAAATGTGTTCTTAATAACAATTAAATTCATTTCAGATAATGCGCACGCACAATTTTATGCTAGGAATTTTCACAACTAAAGGTGAAAATTACCCCTGCTAGTATTTATATTCTCTTTGCTTGCAATATACTTTCCTCCAATCTTTTCTTCCTTCCTTCCTTGCACTAAAAAAATTAATAAAATGTATGTACAGGAGATAGCAATGTAACTATAATGTTGACATGGACATAATATAGAGTCATATAATTGCTGTGCAAAGAGATGTCATAAGGTTCCTGCATATATATGATATTGGCAAATAAAAATGATGTATTGCCGAGTTGTCTAGCTGAGATTTGTGGCTTTCCTATCTCTGATTTATTTGTATTGCATAATTTTAGGGCTAAATACAAAGTTATAATCAGGTGTTATATATATATATATATATATATATATATATATATATTGTAAACACGGTTTGTTTTGAATGGCTTTTTGCCGATAATTTTTGGGAGAATAAGTGCTTAATTGGAGTCGTACCTAATTTTGAAAATTAATTAATTAATAATGAATTAGGCGGGAATACCTATTAAATGTATGGCTAAACAAATCGAGAAAAATCATATATATATATATATATATGAGAAGTAAACAAACAAACAATGTGTTTTGATATGGCTTTTTTAGCCGACAATTTTTGGGAGAACATGTGCTTAATTGAAGTCGTACCTAATTTTGAAAATTAATTAATTACTAATTAATGAATTAGGCGGGCATACCTATTCAAAATGTACATACAGAGATTGATTTTTCTCGATTTGTTTAGCCTTACATTTGAATGCCCACCTAATTCATTAATTATTAATTAATTTTCAAAATTAGGTACGACTTCAATTAAGCACATATTCTCCGCCCCCCCCAAAAAAAATATATATATGTGTGTGTGTATGTGTGTGTGTGTGTTGTTTACAGACTTGAGTTCTCTGGTGATTGTAAAAACATACATCTACGTAAGTATGTACCAATTAATTGTTCGACTCTTACTGACAGTTGCTGACGGCCGAGAGAGTAAGGAGTTTGAGAGATGAAAATTCTATCGGATTTCGCTCCCGGCTAGAAGTAGCTGTTAGAGTTGAGCTGCACCGATGAGACATAAACCTTGAAACACTGTGTCTGTGGATGACTAATATACATACATACATATATATATAAGTGTTGTTATGGGTCCAACGGGAAAAATTAAATATTTTATAAAAAAAGAAGGTCCACAAAATGGATTATGTTTTTAGAAATTTTTTTTATCTTACATTTGCGACACGTGTTTCAGATCTTCTGATATCTTCTTCAGGCATTTGATTCATATCCATATGATTAATCAAATGCCTAAATAAGATATCAGAAGATCTGAAAAACGTGTCGCAAATGTAAGATAAAAAAATTTTTTTTTAATTTTCTAAAAACATAATCTATTTTGTGGACCTTCTTTTATAATATATATATATATATATATATATATATATTATATATATATATGTATGCATATATATGTATGCATATATATATATATATATATATATATATATATATATATATATATATATATGCATATATATATATATATATATGCATATATATATATATATATATATATATATATATATATATTATATATATATATATATAATATATGCATATTTTATATATACATATATTTATATATATATATATACATGTATATATAGATAAATAAATAAATAGATATTTGCTACCATTGGTTTCTTGCTGTGTAGCAGTCATCAGGAAACAAAAATGTTTTGAAAATGATGTAAATGATATAAATATGGTCAATATTGACCATATTTATATCATTTGCCAGTTTGCTCAGTCGGTAGAGTATTCAGCTAGGAATCACAATCGATACCGGCCCTTGCCAACTCTGCGTATAAGTAGCACAGTGATCTGTGCGGTAAAGTGAGAAGCTGATGGTAGGTCTGGCACTCCACCTCAGATGCTAAAATAATCTTGTTCTAGCACTAGTGAAAAGGGGGTAGACTCCCTTGCTGTTTGGCTGATACCGACTTTACTTACTTATATCATTTGCATAATTTTCATAACATTTTTGTTGCCTGATGACTGCTACACAACAAGAAACCAATAGTAGCAAAATTGTTCCAATGTAAATAAATATAAACTGAAATATTTATTTATTTATTTATCTATTAATGCTCTATCACAGATATTGAGCACTCTTCTAATAACATTGTACATTCGATTACTACCACTTCTTCAAGTATAATAGTTCCAACCATACACATTGATATATATATATATATATATATATATATATATATATATATATATGTATTGTTTTAGTATTGGAGAATTGAAATTAAAATGCTCGATTATGGGTGTAAGGGCTGTATTTACTTGTTATAGAGGACAATACATTTAAGGTGCGATTGTTACCATTGGTCTCAAAACAGTGTGTTAACTACTTATCATCAAGACAATGCGCCCACGAAAAACCCTGAGTTCAAACCAATTGTACTCTACTTAAAAATTGACCTTGTGTCATATCCTCTTCATGATGAAGGAATTGCGTGTATATAAAAAAAATGTAGGGTACCCCTGCTAGTAATTTATATTCTCTTTGCTTGCATGATACTTTCCTTCTTTCTTTTATTCTCTCCTTCTTTCCTTCCAACAAATAATTAATAAAAAGTTGTACATGAGTAACATATATTATGAGATAACAGCTATAATGTTTACATGGACATAATATAGAGTCATATAATTGCTGTGCAAAGAGATGTCATAAGGTTCCTGCATATATATGATATTGGCAAATAAAAATGATGTATTGCTGAGTTGTCTAGTTGAGATTTGTAGCTTTCCTATCCCTGAGTTATTTTTATTGCATAATTATAATTTGGGGATTAATGCAAACAGTTATGATCAAATGTCATATATATATATATATATATATATATATAATATATATATAATTTAATATAGCAAACTTGTTGGTAAATCTTCGCGGTGAAAAAAAAAAAAAGCAAATAGTTTGATTGTGAAAATATACTACCAAACATCAACCGGGGAGAAAAAAATTTTTGGAAAAAAGAAAAGACCAAGATAATCGTACCAACCAAAAATAATTTATTGGTACAATATTTGGCCAAAAGAAAAAACAATATATATATATATATATATATATATATATATATATATATATATATATATATTATATTATATATTCATACAAAACCGCCAGGAAACTAAAGCTAATAAGTAAAAAGTACTCAATACCTAAGTAGAGCAAATAATAAAGATAAATCTAATGAGTCAGATAAACCTACTAAAAGTTTTGCTTAGTGCTCTTCAGGGCTAAGATCCGACTAGTCGGATCTTAGCTCTGAAGAGCACTAAGCAATACTTTTAGTAGGTTTATCTGACTCATTAGATTTATCTTTATATATATATATATATATATATATATATATATATATATATATAGATAAAAAGATATGAAAACACACAATAGGCTGTTAAAGTGAAAATATTTTATATCATATTCATAGCTAATATTGAACAATATTTCGATTTATACAAATCATCATCAGAGCTTGTTTTTACTCCGGACTCATCGAGAGAGGAGCTGAAAATAATTTGAATTCAAAACAAAAACATTGATGTTCCAAAAAGTCATGCGGTCGTTTCATTATAAGCACATCCGCCACGCATTTCTCAGTCAGCGACAATAATGTATATCTTAGTGTAACAGTTTTTGAAAAAGAAGACATATTTCAAATTCAACAATAGACAAATTCTCTTTTTCAAACAGGACGAGTTTTAACCCGTTCATGGTAGACCTGCAACGGATTTTTTCAGAAAATAATTTTTTTTTTTAAAATATTTTTTTCTATTTTTCTTATATATAAAGTAAAAAATATGAATGGTGTAAGGGTTTTTGGGGATAATGTGAAATTTAAATTTCTTAGGAAGTATATGTCGGAAATGGTTATGTGAAGGGGATTTTATGATTTCTGAGTACAAGTGTCGCTAAATAAGGGGATATATTAAAAAAGCCTTGTCTTTGGGGGATAGTTATCTGAACATAGATATCATACTAAACGAGGTTTTCTAAACAATGCCTTAGCAAAACATATTATAGACACTTAGCATACCTTTGATTTTAAAGGTGCCAAAATATTAACTCACATGCACAATAGAACACTACGTAGAATTATGGAATCTTGCGTTATTCTCACACATCAAACCATCCCCCCAAAAACAAGGCTAGACAATTCCCAAAATTTGAGCTTCCGATTCCAAAAATTGGCGGAGTTATGTCAATTTTTAGCTCTCTAAATTAGGGTGGGGGTTGCAAAAAATGGCGACTTTTTGTAATCTATTTTTGTCTATAAAATAATTTCTAGAGCTTCCCTACTCCTAAAAATTGTTTTTTTATTTTGTGTTCGATTTGATATCAACAGATAATCCCATGTTCTTCAGTGTTGCGATGATGTATTTTGTAGTCCAGACGCATTTTTAATGACCAATAAGCCGTCATTACAGTAAATCCCAACAACCCTAATGTCCAGTTTTTTGTTATGTTCTAGAGTATTAGTAGGCCAACTAGGTTCCAGATTTGTGCAGCATCTGGAGCCCCCATGGCTATGTCAAAACCTGTGTTATTATGGGTCTTCACCCATTGTTCTTCATTGTTCACTAAGACTGTTTTTCTGGCAGGTTTTATAACACCTATTTCCTCCTGGGAAATATAAGTGTGCCATTGTGCAAAGTCAGTTGCTTCGGGGAACTGTTTCTGGTGGACTCTCCTATTGTTAATGATAGATGAGAGTCAGCAGTGAGTGATTTGCTTCCTCTCATGTTGTACATGCTATCAAGAAGATATTTTGTGTTTTCTCGAGTGTTATAGCAGCCCAGTTTTGCTGCGAGCTATGAAGCCACACTGACAGATGAAATTCACTAAAGCAAGAGTTAGATGTTTTTGTTTTAAAGTTAGACAGAGCTGATCTTGATGTTTCAGATTTATTTTCTTCAAA
>CM042145.1:88794944-88797444 GCA_023376005.1 Doryteuthis pealeii
AAGAGGAGATAAAAATATCTTCTTTCAGGAAGTGGTCCAAAGCTGGTATAAATAAAACCGTATCTGTGGTCAAAGCAGCCCTGGATTAAATCGAGAAAGAAGTGTCCCAAGATATTGATGATTGTAGAGAGACGAGACCAATCAACAGCCACCTGTGATAGACGAATGTTACCATTAAATAACTGAATTACCGTTTTATCTTGTTTGCCACATGGTAGTTTTTCCCCTAGTTTTTACTACTATTGAAAAAGTCCTTAATCGTAGACTATTTAAGGCTATGGACCAGGCCATCTGGTAGAGTGCTGAAGGGGTGCTAGATACTCTACAATTATTATTATTATTATTTTATTATTATTATTTATTATTATTATTATTGTTGTCTCCTTCGTCTACGAAAGACGATGGAGTAGTGTCAAGGTTTTTGTTAACTTGAACTACATAGCCTGGCGGTTTCATATGGAGGATGAGCTGTTGCCCGTGCAGCAAACCCCCCTCTCCATACTGCTGCTGTAATCCAAAGGAAAGGTAAGGACCAATGCAGTTTGGCAACGGTAGTGTCGCAGGAGTTAATGGGTAGAAGTTGATTTCAGCATCACACCACCTTAGGGACTCCAGCTCCTGATTTATTTTCGGGGTTTACTCCCCTAGCCTTTC
Organism: Doryteuthis pealeii; assembly: GCA_023376005.1. Taxonomy (NCBI): domain Eukaryota; kingdom Metazoa; phylum Mollusca; class Cephalopoda; order Myopsida; family Loliginidae; genus Doryteuthis; species Doryteuthis pealeii. Next base: position 88,795,599 of record CM042145.1, read on the forward strand.
CTTGAGGGCAACAGAGGTTCTGTGTCGGACTTCTTGAGTTGATGGGTTGAATAGAGTTGATGGGTTGAATAAAGTTGAATAGAACAAGTTTTCAGATACAAAATACTACTTTTTTACTACAATATACTAATGCAACACTCCACTTTGGCACTTACTTAGGTTAGATGGGCGGTACGAGAGGCCCCCTCTGATCGGCTGGTCTATCAACCCTTAGCACCTATATGATTGCACCAACCCTATTGCCCTTATGGCAAGCCCCAACCCTCTTTATCATAAGGGTGCTAGAAGGCAGTGGCTGAAAGTCTGCGTGTCCTGGGAATGACATTAAACTCTATCCAATATGTTTGCTACGAAAAGGCATTTGTACAGCAAAATGTACAAATAGGCATATATATACAACATATAAATGTTACAAGTTTAAAACGTGGAGGTTATTGTTTGGTAGAGATCAAATAGTTCAATCTAGGTCGACACAAGGATATGGGGGTAATTTCATGTCAAATTATCCAGAAAAAAGTAAAATTGTCTCCCACTCCCTTCAATTTTTCTGTCATTTTTTCCAGATGTGGACTACGTTAAACAATACCTAACATTTGAACTTCCAATTCCAAAAACTGGCGAATTTATGTCGATTTTTAGCTCTCCAAATTTGTGGAAATAGGTTGCGAAAAATGGCGATTTTTTGTAATCTATTTTTGTCTGTAAAATGAGTTCTAGGGCTTCCCTACTACTAAAACTTGGTTTATAAAATAATTTTTGCCCAAGAAATTCAAAAATGCTATCAAAAAGTTTTAAAGTCCACCAATTTTAAGTTATTGATAATTTCTGATGTTTTCATAGCAAGATCAATATCATGATGTGGCACTGCGTCTATGACAAAAAATGTTTTTCTATCATTATTTTTAGAGGTGGAGAACATGGCCTCGATGATTTGACGTGAAATTATGGTAAGTCGGGTTAGCTCAGACGGTAGAGGAACCCTCTAGAAACAACAAGCTTCCTAGTTCGATACCGGTCCTCACCAACTCAGCGTATGAGTAGCACAGGGATCTGTGCGGTATAGTAAGGAGCTGACGATAGGTGTAGCGCTCCACCTCAGACGCCAAAATCAATCTCCTTGGTCTAGTGCTATTGAAAAGGGGATAGACTCCCTCGCTGATTGGCTGATACCGACTTTAGGCCGCCCCGACGACGTTACTTACTTACTTTACTTACTAAAGTTTAGTATAATTAGGGATTGTTAGGGTTGCAGAAATAGTGCCTGTTGGGGAAATTTGTTGTAAATATCTATTCCTCTTGGTAACAAAGTTCTATGTGCTTTTGTCAGAATGTTAATAATTAGTTCGTAGCAATTTTAGTTGAAGGCTCTAAGCTCCTAATGGGTGGAAGTAGCAGACACTCATCAACCGTCATGGGTATGTGATGCAAGGCTGCTTGTCCTTTGCCCATTTGTCTCGTGGGACCACTGGCAAGATAGAGGCTAGATGTGGGGGTAGGATGCAGAGAGCTTGACTGTCGTGGGCTTGTTGAATCTAGCAGCCCACACCTTGTGCCTAGCAAGGTCGGAAGAAGAAAAGTGGAGGAAAGATGTTGGTGACTTGCTTTTATAACCGACCCCGCGTGATCCCCAAAGGGCTGCTGATAGCCGGTGAAGCCGAATCGCCTGTCCTATAATGAATTTCCAGCATTATTTGGGGCACAATGTGTCGGCAAGCAGGATAACATGACCTCAAAAAATGAAATGGCCAGTATGAGTCCACGGCCCATAGAAATAAAATTTCGGGTTTTATTTAATATCTTAAGAAGTTTACATGATATTTTAATTTAAGAATTGTATTCAATTTTT
>CM042145.1:88804944-88807444 GCA_023376005.1 Doryteuthis pealeii
AAAATACAATTTAAAATATTCCTCAGAATTTGCCTTACAAATTAAATTTTAAGTTTTATGATTTTACTCTTTATTGTGAAGTCAATAAACATTGCTGAGTTTATAGTGCAACTTTTCAGTTCTGAAAAATTGGCATGTTTAAATAGAGATTTCATAGGTGACATTTGAACTTTTATGAAAATTGATGTTTTGTAATTAATATAAATTTTGTAATAAAACTTAATTTTAACTAGGGGGGGGGGGTTAGGGTTAGGGGGGGGGGTAGTTTAATGGGAAAATAAATAAATAATTTGGGTTCCGTTCAAGCGGTTCCGATATGGGGGATCAATTTACTATAAACTTATACGAGGAAATGAGCACCCGTGAATACTCAAATAATAAAGAACTTTTAAGAATTTTTTTTTTAATCTGATAGATTGGTGTGTAATCGATAATAATCAACTGAAGGGAAAAAAAATAGATGGGGGGGGGGAGTCCAGATAATCAGGTCCACCAAAACGTTTTTAAACAATGTTTTTAAAATACTAGGTACCACCAATTTTACCCTGTGAAATTTACCCCCCCCCCTATATTTAACACTATGAAACTTGCAGAAAAATTAATATTTTCTTGAAAAAATTTTTTTCCATTTGAAAGAAAAAACATTAAATAAACTCCTGATGATTTTTTTAACTTTTTTTCAGCTTACGGAAATAATGAAAATTATGATTGAAAAACAATGTTTTCATTTTTGCACTGTTAAATCAACTGAAAATTAACGTAGCTAAAAACAAGTTACGATAAGAGTTTTTTTAAATTCTATGAAAAATCAATTAATTATAAATAATAACAAAATATTTCCGTTTTATTCAAGATGGCCTAAACTGATCAATTGGTGGTCCCTATAATACTATTTAGGTTTTAGCAAAAATAGATATTGCAATACGAAGAATTTAAATTTTCGATTCTCAGCTTCTTTTTAAACTCAACATGCAATTAAGAACTAAATGTGAATTGTTGTCATGTACAAACAATTTAAAACAATAACAAACAAATATACAAACGAATACTTTCAATTTGTTGTATAATAATATGAAATAATTTTAAACTATAAAACAGAAAATACAAATCCTGAAATATACAAATTCTCAATGATTTTAGTTTCAAGAATTATTTTCCTCTTACCCCCTCTCTAACTACTGTCTTCCACTTTCTCTCTCACTCCCTGGTGATCCAAATTTCATTTTAGTCCGGTCATGGACCGGGTACTTTAGCTAGTATATATATAAATTACTCGTTTATCTCATTTTATTTTCATTCAAATGCTCCACAAATATTAATATATCAAATACAAATAATTTTTAAACAGATCTACTTGACCCATCAATCCCTAACAGGTACAACCACCCTGAAAGTGGATCTGGGAGTAATGGCAATGAAGGGGTACTCAACACTCCACAATGCAATTTTAATGGAGTTTGAAGACATCTTATTCACTAACAGGAAAAACTATAAAAAAAACAATAAAAAAACTGAAACACCTATATTTTTGACAAAAGATGTTTACAAGAAAAATTACTGTCTAAATACATATAATTTTAGGGTAAGTGAAAAACTTTGCATTATTTTGGTATCATGAGGCACAATTTGGCAGCTGTCAAAAGAGGTTTAATTTTTAAGGTTTTAAAAGGTAGCTTGTTATTCCTGGTATATGTTCCTAGGGTTTGCTTTTAACCCCATCTTATTTGGTGGTCGCACTGAAAAAAGGAATTCACGGGAAGAGAAAATGGAGAGACAATGACAAAAGGTAGATTTTGGATTTAGGCTTTATTCTCGGGTCATAGCCACCACATGGAAAATAAATTTCTTACTGGCCAGTAGTGGAGTCTTACCCCAGTTATGACCTAAACTCGAATAGCCAAGGGATTATCTTTGAGGTCGGAAGTGAATCCTTTTCCCCACACATGCTCGGAGGGTGCTTCCGGTGTGAAATGTTATGGGAGTTTATTATTTTTTATTTTTCTTATTTTGATTTTATTTCAATCCCCACAAATGTCACTTAGAAGTTTTGGAGGAAGTCCACATGGCATCGTAGTAAGCGAGTTTGATTTTTATATATACTAGCAAATATATGCACCCTTCGGGTGCAAGTATTAATGTCATAAAATGTTATATTAAATTAGAAAGTCTAAAGAAACTAAATAAGAATGCAGATAAAATGATTTGAAACAGAGAGGGGTATAATCGAAAAATATAACAGCTGAAGCTTCCTCTTCCATCATCCCCATCTTTCCTTGCTAAACTTTTCTAATTTAACTATTTAGTTAGATTAGGAAGTAAAGAATAAAATTACAGTTATTTCTTTTTGTTAATTGCTTTCTTTTAAGATTTATCTCCGAGATTTTTACTCATATTCATTAAGATAAAATCAAATAATTAGAAATCAACAATACCAAGCACATATTTATTAAAATCAAATTTTAAATATCAATATGCAAATTAGGCTTGTCCTTCACACAGT
>CM042145.1:88812444-88850459 GCA_023376005.1 Doryteuthis pealeii
AACCTGTTACGATTTTAGTGGCTATCCTTTAGGCTTCAAGCAAGAGTTCTTGTCCAACGGAGATCCTTGTGTTAAGCAGAGCGTAGTTTCGATTTACGGGTAAATAATCCTTTGGTTGTTCCTTGGTGCTCTTCAGTCTTACAAGTCCTTCGTCAATGATTGCAAAGGGGTGTCTTTCAGTATCAGTGATTAAGTAGTCAACCAGCCACGCATTCGGGCTGTTGATTGGCTGAGGTTTAAACCATGTGACCTCACTTAGTCTATAAATTTAATGCTAAAGGTTATTTAATGCTGAATCAAGTCATTTTTGGTATCAGGTTTCTTACAGTACCTGTTGCAGCTTAAATTGTCACCCATTTAAGTATTTAACAGGCTCATCGTTGCTTAACTTTGGTGACCTAGCAGGAAACGGTGCTTTCAAAGTGACTTCACCATAAGCTTCCGCATTTGTGAAAATGATGATGATAGTGGTGGTGGTGTAAATTATTGTGATGGTGAAAATACTTGTGAAGATGATGGTGGTGCTGCTGCTGATGATGATGATGCTGGTGGTTGGACATTATGGTGAAGGTGGTGTTAGTGACAAAACTGGGGTTTTTTTGTGATTATATTAGAAATAATTTTTAACAAATATTTGAAATATGATATCTTAATTTGAATTTGTTGATTCTCATGATAAAAAACCCTTTAGTGCTCAGATAATTTTAATTATGAATGAATGATGATAATGATGTTGATGAAAATGTTAATTATGATGATGAATGATGATAATGTTGTTAGTGAAAATGTTAATTATGATGATGAATGATGATAATGATGCTGATGAAAATCTTAATTATGATGATGAATGATGATAATGATGCTGATGAAAATCTTAATTATGATGATGAATGATCATAATGATGTTGATGAAAATGTTAATTATGATGAGGAATGATGATATTAATGTTGATGAAAATATTAACTATGATGATGAATATGTAATTATCTATACTTTAGATAACAATGACAATTTTTTTTCTTGTCTGGTTTATTGTTTAATGACATATCAACTTTTGTGGGTTACTTAATGCTAAAGCCATCCATGTAGAAGAACAGTAAAAAGTAAGTAAGTAAAGTTGGTGCAGTGGACTATTGTTGGTATCAGCCAGACAGTGAGGGAGTCTATCCCCCTTTCGCTAGTGCTAGACCAGGGTGATTATTTATGCTGAAGTGGAGCGCCACGCCTACCGTCAGCTCCTCACTTTACTGCACAGATCAGATTACCAAAACTGTGGTACTCGTGCGCTGAGTTGGTGGGGACTGGTATAAAAGTTTTGGAGTTTGAACCTGCTAACTACTATGTTGTAGCCCGGCATGTTATCCACTATGCCACAGGCACCTACCCCCTAATGACAATGATATAAAGTAATAACCATGATTATGATGATTATGTTGATTATGATGATGTTCATTAGAATAATTATTATAATCAATACTTTTTAATCAATTTTACTATTATTAATAATTAGTTGCTATTGTTATTTTAACTACTTTGAATTATTAGAAAACAGTTTCCCATCTGCATTTAATTAGCTGTGGGTCCCCGTAGCATAGTGGTAAATGTGCTAGACTGAAGCATTGTAGTAAGCTAGTTCAAACTCCAGTCATGCTATTACCTTCACTTTCAGACTAATACCATTGGGAAAGGTATGAATCATCCTCCCCAGTTATGGGTTAAATAGTACCAAAACTGTTCTTCTACAAGGGTTGATTTGGCATTAAATAACCCGTGAAGGTTTATATGCCATTAAACAACTAAACCAAACCAAACCATCATGAATGTCTGAGCAGATTTAAAATCTAAAAATAAAATTCAAAAATAATATTTAAAGATAGAATCTAAAATAACTCAAGCACACCTTGAGTCATGCTCACTAAATTATTGATTTTAGAAATAGACTTTGTCTCACAATCTTTAAAGGGGGAGAGTCCCCATAGTGTAGTGGCTAACGTTCTGGAGTGTGACATTGTAGTAAGCGATTTCAAACCCCAGTTGGGCTATTATTTTCACCTTCAGACTAATACCTTTAGGAAAGGAATAAATATCAACATCCCCACAGCTATAGGTTAAATAGAGCCACTACTGTAATTCTACATGGATGGCTTTGGCATTAAATAACCTCTGAATTTTTGTATGCCATTTATGGGCTAGGAAGAGGTTTTTGGGTTTTAAAGATTGTAAAGGTAGTTGGATATTCTTGTTGCGTTGAAAAGATAAATAAAGGAAAGAAAGTATAGAATGGATAAAATAGGATATTTTAATTAATTTTACTTACACGTGTTTTGGTCAGGAGTTTATCCATGTGTACATTATTCAATCTATTACTATTATTAAATAACAAAATGAAATTAAATAATTATAATAGAAAAAATGTAGAAATGTTCCGCACACAAAGAACTATTGACTTTCCTCGGAGTAAATCCTTATTTTTTAAAATAAAATTCGTTGGAACGTGGAGAATTTTTGAAATGTTCGAAAAAAGAACTTTTAAAAAAATCATGTGAAGAGAGTGTTCAAACGCGGTCGAGAAAGACAGTTATAATAACGTCATGTCACATGTGACGGATTTTGAAACGGAGAGAGGATGGCTGGAACAAAGTCATGTGGAATTTTAATTTTCAAAACACGTGTAAGTAAAATTAATTAAAATATCCTATTTTATCCATTCAATACTTTCTTTCCTTTATTTGTCTTTTCAACACACACACACACACACACACACACACACACACACACACACACACACATACATATATATATATATATATATATATATTATAATACATAGATATACAAGGTGTGTCATAAAAGTTTTCTTTTACCCCATCTCATTTGGTGGTCGCGCTGAAAAGGAAAGAATTCAAGGAACGAAAAAGAAAGATACAAAGGCAGAAGGTGGTTCTATGACTTAGGCTTTATTCCCAGTCATAGTCGCCTGTAGTAAGGGAATATCTCCCTGGCCACTAGTGCGACTAGACACAGTTCAGTCCTAAACTTGAATGGCCGAGATATCTCTTGGGCATTGGAAGTCAGTCCTTTTCTTGCACATATGCGGAGTGTTCTTCCAGTGAAGGCTCATGGGAGTTTATTGCTTATTTTATTTTAATTTTATTTTAGTTTTATTTTAATCCCCCCACATTAAACAAAGAAACTAAACTCAACCAAACCTGTAGTCAATAAATTTTATTGTTGTTCATAATGTTTATAATGTTGATAAATACTTTCTTTGCGATAGAATAGACATTAGAACATCAGACTGAATCTACATAAAAAACTTAACTCATATATATATATATATATATATATATATATATATATGGGAGTAAAATGAGGAAATTAATCTGACAGTATGTGGAGAAAATGTAGAACAAACACGGGATGTTACAATGGATTGAAATTTATTGGTTGTAGTGTCGATGTTCAAACATTTCGGTTTACAAACGAAATCTTCTTCAGGACAATGAAATTAGTCAAGGAGAAAAAAGTAGTCAAAAGATGATGGATGTTTTGACTGCGTTGAGTTTGGAAAATGTGTAGAAAACGTTCGTTATCCATTTGTTAATTAGCGTTCATAATTGAATGTTGATGATGTGATTGGTAGATGCAAAAGCGAAAATCAATGTGATGGGAACACGTGAAGTTGAAAAGCCAAGACGTGATTGGCCCAACAGGAGATGGTGAAAAGGTGTGACGTATTCCATATAAATGCCAATGTTTAAAAGCGAGAGGAGTACTAATTGTTAAGAAGTTCGTTTGGTGTTGGGGTTATGGGATCGGCTTGGCAGTCCGGTTTCAAATCACGCACAGGGCGGTCTTCCGATCTATAGCTCTGCTGATGAGGCCTAATAGGCCGAAATGTACATACAGAGATTGATTTTTCTCGATTTGTTTAGCCATACATTTAATAGGTATTCCCGCCTAATTCATTATTAATTGATTAATTTTCAAAATTAGGTACGACTCCAATTAAGCACTTATTCTCCAAAAAATTATCGGCAAAAAGCCATTCTAAACAAACCTTGTTTACAATATATATATATATATATATATATATATATATATATATATATATATATTCTACACACCGAGTGATTCTTTGCGGGATTCACTTGTCATTATTATTATCTTCTATAATTATCGAATTTATGCGATATTCGCATTGTAGTTGCCTTCAAGCAAAAATATAAATATTATCGACAATGCTTCTAAAAATAAACAAACATCCAAAAAAAATCTTATTTCCTTCGCCGAGGAGCATAAGGCCCCGGATGTGTCTGTTATTATCCACTCAGCGACTCACTTGCCTCATATGGCAGTAGTCCCCTCAGTATCAATGACAAGGTTAATTTCGCATGAGTTTCTCGGTGCTGTATCATGGCTGAAACAGTATAGTGTTTAACTATCCTGCTAGAGGTCACGGTTTCGATTCCTGTTGGAGGGGAGTCGTTAGTATATATCGCTGATGAGACTTAATAAAGTTGAAACAGTCTGTACGATATTCTACACACCGAGTGATTCTTTGCGGGATTCACTTGTCATTATTATTATCTTCTATAATTATCGAATTTATGCGATATTCGCATTGTAGTTGCCTTCAAGCAAAATATATATATATATATAATAGTAATTGGTAATTTGCTTGAAGCATTGTTAAGTATGTTATTTTACATTAATGATTGGAAGGCAATTACAATGCATATAAAATAAAAACAAAATGATGTTTTTAGTCTTATCGACTTCAAAGTAAACTTTATCTTCAGAGACGGTTTTCAGAAATAGACGCGTTTTTTGTGTCGTTATTTTATTTATTTTTTTATGTTATAAACACGCGTCTCGTGGCGTTCTTTTTTTTTTATCGCCACGCGGAAGGTCGTGATAGTCGTAATAGCCGTTGTTTATTCAATTTCAATTTTATTATTTTCATCTATTTATATATTTATGTATTTATTTATTTTTATTTATTTGTTATATGTATATATATGTGTAAAATATACATACTATATACTATATATATAGAACGTGTATTTTAATTAATTATATATTCAGTGTTTAATTCTAATCTATTGCTTATACTAGGACCTAATTTAGCTATTAATAAACTTTCTCTAATTCTGAGATTACCAATGTTGCGTATTATTGTATCTATCTTAACAGAAAAACTATTGTCCTTATTTTTGCATTTGATTAAATTATTTTCCTCTTATTCTCTCTCTTACCCATTCACTCCCTGGTGTTATTAGATTTTTTTTAGTCCGGTCATGGACCGGGTACTTTTGCTAGTACTGTAGTATTTCTGTATTCTCATAGCTTATATCGAACTGTCTACTGTTAGTATTTTTTATGTGTGTTTTACTTAGAGTGTCTCGGGGTATGTGGGGGTGTATTGCATTTATTGGAGTGCATTAAGAATGAAGTCGAAGCTCTTTGTGTGTGTGGGGGGTCAGAAGATGTAAGTGTATGCACTTGGTCAAAGGTTATTTCTTATTTGAGTGATTAGCAGGTGAACGACAGGAACTTGTGAATAAAGCCCAATTGACTTCTGAGCCACTGAGAGAGAGAGAGAGAGAGAGAGAGAGAGAGAGAGAGAGAGAGAGAGAGAGTTTGTGTGTCTGTATCAGATAGAGAGTGAGATAGTGCGTATGTGTATGGGAGAGAGAGAGAGAGAGAGAGAAAGAGAAAGAGAGTGCATGTGTGTGTGAAATAGCGAGTTAGAAGAGAGAGAGAGAGAGAGAGAGAGAGAGAGAGAGAGAGAGAGAGAGAGAGTGTGTGTGTGTGTGTGTGTGTGTGAGAGTGTTTATTTAGAGAGAGAGAGAGAGAGAGAGAGAGAGAGAGAGAGAAGAAAGAACAGAGTAGGCAAATGCCATCACTGGAAAAAGGCATTTATCTGGACTGTCTGCTATTATCTAACCATATATAAAAAAATAGAAAATAAAATTTCCTAGTACAGTTCAGATTTTATTATTCTTAGTACTTTGTATTGAAAGTATCATGCACATATTAACAAAGCAATATAGACAAGATATTGAGACACATTTTATACATCATACACTTTATTCAAGCGTAAGAAACAGTGCTGCTATTAGCAAGCCATTGGGGTGGTAGGAGGTTGTAGGAAGATGGGCCTAGTAGAGTGGGACATCAGCAAGCTCACTATCCGTACAAAGGTACAAGTGTATATATATACCCTCTTATATACTCCACCAAGAGCGGCGCCTAAATAACTTCTACCTTCGCTGCCTTAGACGTGTACTGGCATCATCTGGAGGGACAGGATCACTAACACAGCAGTCCTAGAGAGCTCAACTCCCCAACTCTCTACACACGTCCCCGATGTCGGATGGATGATGGACGAATCCCGAAAGACATCCTCTATGAAGAGCTTACGTCTGGTAAAAGACAGATTGGTCGCCCCAGCTGCGATTCAAGGATGTCTGCAAGAATGATCTCAGGTGCTTTGGCATTGTTCCTTCCAGCTGGGAAAATTGGCTCAGACCGCCCTCAGTGTGGCAGAATCTCCAGAGAGGACTGTACATGTCAGAAATAACAACAATCATGAAGCTAAGAGGTCCATAAGAAAGCAACAAAGCATCGGAACATCATCATCTACAGGGACAACCTACAAATGCCAAACCTTGGCGCTGCAACTTCAGGGGCACACAAATACTTTATCATAGTCTTTCGAGACTGAATTGCCAATGAAGAAAAGGAGGTTGTAGGAAGATGGACCTAGTAGTGTGAGTTAAGCAGTATGAGTGTGTTTTAGGGAGTAGTTTCATCATCATCATGTCACGCAATTAGCACAGATATCCATGATGATCTCTCGCCAACCTTCTTTATCGTTCATTGTCCCAGGGAGATCCTCTGCACAGCATCCAGTATCCTTGCAGAGTTGGTCAATGTACATCCTTGGTGGGCGGCCCTCATTAGCATGTCCATGTGTTGGCTTCCACAGGAGAAGGTCGCTTATGAGCTCGTCCTTGCTTCTCCAGCAGTGTTCAGCATGCCTTGTCCGTCTCACTCGGATGGTTTGTGAGATGGAGGGCAGGTGGCCATACAGCTGCTTCCTTGTGGGGTGCTGTTTCCAAGACTCATTCAAGACCACACGCAGCATTCTTGTGCAGCTCCTATTTAGCTTATTTTTAAGACACCTTGTTAGGGTCCAAGTGGTGCAGCTATACAGCAGTACTGATATAACCACAGCCTGGAAGAATTGTCGCTTTAACTTGTCAGTGAGATCGGATTTCCATATGAGTGGGAGTTGTGTAATATAAGTATACAACACAGAGTACTACCACAGAATGTCAGAGTGAATCTGGAAGTAATGGCAATGAAGAGGTACTCCACACTCTCCAGAACTGAAGCCTCACCATCAGATGGAATTTAGTGACACACTCAAGACACCCTTCTGTAGGGGGACACAGTGTATTTTAAACCCTGTGACTGGACTATTAATTTATTGGAAAAAAATCAACACGAGAATCCCATGGTTTACATTACCAATAATTGGACTGAAGAGAAAGACAAAGTTAAGTTGACATTTTATTTTTTCGATTCGATACAAGTAGAAAAACTTAGACCTGTGTGGTAAAGTGGGGACCCAATGGTAGGTGTGATGGTCCACATTAGGCGAAAAGCAATCTCCTTGGTCTATTTTTAGTGAAAAGGGGTTAGATTTACTCACTGTCTCGCTGACACCGATAATAGGCTATTCCACCGATTTTACTTATATTTTCATCGAGTTTATCATACGTGTTATAGAGAACTTTACTAAAGGACTTCCTCTTCGACTGCCTGTCTGACTTAAGGGCCAAACGGGAGTGTTGCATGTCATAGACTGCTTATCCACCAGGATTCTATCATAGGTCACCACCCACGGCTAACAGATATCCTTATTAAGAGGGAGGTCTTACCCCCTCTGCAGAAGCGCAGTTGACGTATTCTATAGCCTTTGCTGACAATGTAATGTAATTAAGCAGGTGTCTTAAAGCCTGAAGGAAAAATGATATCCGAGGATAGCCGGGGGTTAAAACAGATATCCCCAGTAATCTGAGGGAGATAATTAAATTCCCATTACTAGCTAGAAATAAACAAAAATAATTCATAAGTTTTCTTGTATGAATAATTTCGCCAAAAATGACACTTAATGGCGACTGAAAAAAGACTAGATGTCTTAGGAGTGACCAAGATAATTAAAGTACAAGAACACTGTTCGGGGTGTTCGAGAATCTTCGAGGATGTTCCGAACGGAAAAGGATTTAAACACCTGTCCCAAAAAGCAGAGAGGTTAGTTGGGGTCATATGCTCATATGGAATGGAACCGAGTTACATTTTGGGGCTTAATGGCTGGTACTAAGTTAATAATAGCCGAAGACAGTAGATCGATTAAGCCGGACTTAACGAAGAATACAAAGCAAATTTAAGCAAGATACAACAAGACAGTTTAGTCCTTTGGTCTTGACGCATCATTGAATAGCATAAGTATGATAGTATAATAGATAAGTATGATAAATTCAATACCATGAGTACCAAAAATCAAAGTGCATGTATACTCAACAGAGATCTCGCTTTTAGTTTATGTATCATCTTTTTTATTTTTAAAGTTTGTTTTTTTTAAGTAAAGGGAGTTCACAATGACAGCATTATATTTGGCAAATAATCTTGTGATGGCTGATAGCCAAACATTATGTGTTTACCATTAGATCAGAACATCAAAGAGTTCAGTCTTCTTTGGCAAGAATGTGATCAAATCATCTGAGACCTGTTGACATCAGGGGAAAATATAGCCACATTATTTATACACACACACACACATATGTATATATATACATATTATATGTATTATATATATATATATATATATATGTATATAATACATATATATATATATATATATATATATATATATTAATGTCATTCCAGGACATGTAGACCTCAGCTACGCCTTCAGCACTCCATATGCTAAAAGGGTTGGGGCAGCTAATAGGTGCTAGGCTTGACGTGACCCCTGATTGATTGGAGGGGCCTCTCGACCACCTGTCTAACCCAAGAAAGGACAAAGTGGAGTATCACAAGTCATGGACTGCTCAACCACCTGGGTTATATCCTTGAAGCCTCAGGGTGACCACATGGCCACAGGTACCCCATTGGGGAAGTCTACTTCTCTGCAGCGTACAGTCGGGGATTCTAACACCCCATCCGACCAGGGCGAGTGCAAGAGGCAGTTGCCAGGACAGTGACTTCACTCATGACCAAAATTTTAGTAAATTCACATAATTTGACACTCTCACATTATTCCCCCTCCTCTCACTCTCTCTTCCTTATTCTCCCTCCTCTCTCTCACTCCTCTCAGTTGGGTCTCATTTACTTGATCTAGCTCTCCCTACCATTGTCATCTCTCTCATGCTCTCCCTTTCTTTCTCATTCTATTTCATGCTCTCTCTCCCTCTCTTTCTCTTTCTCTCTCTCTCTCTCTCTCTCTCTCTCTCTCTCTCTCTCTGCTCTTCATCCCACTCTCTCTTTCTCCCTCTATTTGTCACTTTACTTTCCTTCCTTCTCTCTCTCTTGCTCTCCCTCCATTCTGCCTTTGTCTCTCTCTGTCTCTGCTCTGTCTGTCTGTCTGTCTGTCTGCCTTCTCTCTCTCTTCACTCTCCTTTATCAATCCTTGCCCTCTCTCTCTTATGTGTTACTCTCATTTATATTCATGCTCTCTCTCTCTCTCTCTCCTCTTCTCTCTCTCTCTCTACTCTCTCTCTCCATCTTCTTCTCTCTTTGTCACTCTCCACTTCCCCTCTCTCTCTTTATCAGTTTCCTTGCCCTCTCTTTTTGTTCCCTCTCATTTTATTTCATACTCTCGTCTCTCTCCATCCTCCTCCTCCCTCTCTCTCTTGCTTTTCATCACACTCCTCTCCCTCTCTTGTATTCTCACTTCCCTCTCTCTCTATCAGTTTCCTTGCCTCCTCTCTTTTGTGTTCTTCTCATTTTATTTGCTCCCCCTCTCTCTCTTGCTCTTCATCCCACACACACTCTCTCTCTTTGTCACTCTCACTCCCCTCTCTCTCTCTATCAGTTTCCCTTGCCTCCCTCCTTTTTGTGTTTCTCTCATTTTATTTCATGCTCTCTCTCTCTTCTTTGTCACTTCACTTCCCCCTCTCTCTCTTTATCAGTTTCCCTTGCCCTCCCCATCTTATATGTTCCTCTCATTGGAGTTGGACTATGATTTATGAATGAATGAATTCTTTCTAAATCATATGAGTTAGAAATGCACTTTCATTTGTTATTATTATTCATAATTCATAATAATCCATTTATAACTAATATAAACATTAATTTATTAGGATGTTTTGGGGAACTGGACAGATTAATGGCATTTCAGTTTATTTCAATGGGAGTTAAGAACAGTCTCCCTTGTCTGAGGGTTTAGGGTAATCTCCTGCTCAGAAGACCCTTTATTTGATCACGTGGCGCAGGAACGAAGAAGAGAACCTCTTTGGCCGAAGCTACTGAACAAGCCTGGATGTGCTTGTCACCTTCTCCAGCAGACACCATGAGTGCATGCCAGACATTAGACTCTACTTACAGTAAGTCGGTTTCCACCTATTTTGTCTATTAACACTACTATGTATGTTTGGACACTTGTGCATATATAGCCGGGAACTTCATTCTCCTAATTATGTTATAATAAAAGTTATATAAATGTAACTAATGCGTTAGTTTGTTTCCTAACTGAGGTTTCGGCATTGGGTACTTATCTTTAAGTAAACTAATGCTTTATTAAGAACCAGAGTTAACCCTCCGTAACCTCTTATAAAGGATTTGATATAGAGGCAACTGATGGTGGATTGTTGGTTTGTTATAATTTTAGGTATATCAACCCGTCCAGGTTATATTATGCCTAGCGGTTGAGGAACTGAGTTACAAGCATAAAAAATTAAACTCGTAATTAAAGGTAACACTTTATCTTATTATATGGAGATTGTGTTGTTTTTCTGTCTGTAACCGAAACTACATTACTACTCAAGTCACATTCCCTTAGTTATTGACAATCACATTCTCCATGACTGCATTTTTATTTAAACCTCAATTATTGATAAAATTGTTTTACATTATTTATACTGTTAACCATATCTACAATAGTTTTACTGCGTACCCCACTTGTTACGGGTAGGCACAAAGTCCCTATTAGTGGACCACCACAAGCCGAAGCTGATGGAGTGGCAGGTGACAAATTCGTCGATCCGTCGGCATTCCCCTCAAGGGGGCGCCTCAGGCGCTGGGCAATAAACCCAGCCTGCCCTTTAAATCAA
This sequence comes from Doryteuthis pealeii, assembly GCA_023376005.1. Classification (NCBI taxonomy): domain Eukaryota; kingdom Metazoa; phylum Mollusca; class Cephalopoda; order Myopsida; family Loliginidae; genus Doryteuthis; species Doryteuthis pealeii. The sequence goes on from CM042145.1 coordinate 88,823,791, forward strand.
GGGGCAGGTGTTGCCTGGGGGGATGGCGCCCCCTGGATCGACGCTGTAATTATATCAATGGTCAGAGGCCGAACCACTGTTGACATATCTAATACTAATAACATTCAATATATTTATATATACAACAAATAGCGGTTTACTGTGTGAACGGAAGGCTAATTTGCATATTGAATTATAAAAATGTGATTGTAATAAAATATGTGCTTAGTATTATTGATTTCTAATTGTTGTTTTATTCTAATGAATATAGCAAAAATTCTTCAAATGATCTTAAATGAAATCATTAACAGAAAAATTACAGTATTTTACTTCTTTACTTCTCTTTTAACTAAATAGCTTAAATTAGAAAAAATAACAATGAAAGCAGAGTGATGAAGAGTAAGTTCAGTTGTCTATTTTTCGTTATACCCCTTTGTTACAAATCTTTTTTTATCTGCATTCTTATTTAGTTTCATTAAAGCCTTTCTAATTTAATACAATTTATTACATTAAACTTAATACTTGCAACCGAGGTGCATATTATTGCTTCATATAATAATGATAATGTTGATAATATAAGTAAAAGCAAAGTAGGCAGAGTGGCCTATTGCCGGTATAAGCAGACAGTGAGGGAGTCTATCCCATTTTTACTTGCACTTTGTCTCCGGAGATTGTTTCACGCACTCACACCTACCATCAGCTCCCCATTTTAAAGACAGATCCAACCATGCGGCTCATACGCTGAGTTGGTGACGGCCAGTATCGAACTGGAACCTTGTGTTACAAGGCGAATGCACTACCAACTGAGATAAACCAGCCCATGTCAGCTATATTTATTAGAAGCGCATGGTGTAATGGTTAAAGTCATGGGAAATGGACTCGTCGCCCCGGTTCAAATCCTGGATGTGTAATGCATTTCACTTAGTGCTAATACCCTGGGAAAGGTATGATTCCAACTCTTCCTCCAGCTTGGATAAATAGTAGGCAGACTGGGCTCTTTAACCTTGGTAGGCCTAGTCTAGGAGAAGGAAAACTCTGATTCAAAACCTGTTGAAACTCGCTTAGAATTGACTTGTGTCATCCTGATCGTGCGGAGGGTTGTAAATATATAATATATATATTTATAAGCAAAGAGTCCTCAATATATTGATAGAGCATATACAAGGTTTCAAAAAAGTATTGAGATTTTTTTTTTGACACACCTTGCGATTGAAAAATAATAATGTTCCATTCATTCTTCATTTCTATCTTGGTAATACAGCTTTGATTTGGTACTTTTTTGACACACCTTGTACTTTAAAAAAAATTAATGAATGAACGTTATTTTTTTTTCAGAATACAAGGTGGTTCAAAAAGTAAAATCTCGATACTTTTTGACAACCTTATTACTATCTAGAATGGAATGTTATTTTTTTAGAATACAAGGTGTGTGGAGATGTCTCCTTTCTTATTGAAAAGAGTATAACCATACTCATGTATAACATGCACCCCTGATTTTGGACAACAAGATTCTGGTGGAAAAAAATACTAGTGTATAACTACCCAAATTAAACTATGCAATGCCTGAATATGTATGAAACTTTAAAAATGATCTGATTGTAGGAGGCCATAAATCTCATCTGACATTTCTAGTTTAAATGCATTATTTATTTATCTATTTGAAAGCCTGCACAAATGAGATTCATCTTATAAGCTCATCCATCTTTGAGCCATCAAATATGTTTATGTTCATGTATTCCAACTAATTATCTATACATATACAAATATCCGGGGTAGCTCAGTCGGTAGAGCGTTCGGCTAGAAAACCAAAGGGTTCTTAGTTCGATACTCGAATACGCCAACTCAGCGTTTGAGTAGCACAGGGATCTGTGTGGTAAGTAAGGCTGATGGTAGGTGTTGTGCTCCACTCAGATCTAAAACAATCTCCTTGTCTAGTGCTAGTGAAAAGGGGATAGACTCCCTCGCCGTCTGGCTTGATACCAACTTTAGGCCACCCTGACGACTTGAAAAGAAATATAAAGGGCATTTGTGTGCGATGTATGTATTTCCAGCTGAAACTACAAAAATAAAACAATGAATGACAAAGTAAATATATATATATTATATATATTATATATTTTGGAGGATATGTGCTTAATTGAAGTCATACTTAATTTTGAAAATTAATTAGTTAATAATTAATGAATTTAGGCGGCGTATATGTTCAATGTAAGGCTAAACAAATCGAGAAATGTCAATGATTTGTTTAGCTCTACATTGAAATATATGCCAGCCTAGAATTCATTATTATTAACTAATTAATTTTCAAAATTAGGTAGGAATTCAATTAAGCACTTATCCTCCAAAATTCGGCTTAACCATATAAACTAAACACATTTGTTTGTCTACTTAACCTATATATATATATATTATATATATATATATATAATATATCTATCATATGTATACCATTCACTAATCACAGATCTTGCTTTTTGATGGTCAAATGAAATGTAAAAGTGTAAAATCCTGTTATTTGAGGTAGTTATCGTCCATCTTCTTATTTCTTATGAGTGTTGTCACCTCAGCTAAAATAGACATTCTGTTTTACTCAGAAAAGGAAGAAGGTAAAGAAAAGGACATGCTACACAGACAAAAATTAGAAACAAAAAGAGAGTAAGAAGATAAGTGTAGTGTGTGGAGTGCACGGGAAGCGAATGCTAATTCTGTTTCAATTGAACATAGTGAAAGATGAAAGAAGGAAAGAAAGAAAAAGAGGAAGAGAAGTTAAATGGATTATTAAACTTTTTACATATTGAACTATTACCAATACTCTTAAGTAAACATATTCAAACATAATAATTAAAGTTAATCATACTGTGTATATTCCACAGGTCCTGCTATATAATATATATAGTATATAATTATATGCTATTGTGGTTTCTCTTGTCGATTTGCGAATGCATGAGGGTGTCATCCAATGAACAAACCTACCAGTTTTTGTTCATAGTGGTGAAGGATTGTGTTGGACGAATTCACACTTTTGGTACAGGAGAATTGTGCAGCAAGGGAATGCCACAAACCCAGTCAACCACTGAGCTCAAATCAGATTTTCCTTCCTAGACTGGTTTACCTATCAAGGTTTAAGAGCCAGTCTGCCCTAGTCTATTTTACCCATAGTGGGGGGAATATATGCATTCCATAGCTTTCAAAGTGGTATAGCTATGTGAATGCAAACAGCCTTGTCTAGGATTTGAAACGTCGATCAATAGAATCCATTTCTTATGCTCTAATCATATGCCTCGTGCCTTCATATTAATATATATTAATATAAAATTATATAATAATATATAAGTACAAATAACAAGAAGACTAAAGATTTAGCATTAGAGTGCTATTTCGGGATCTTGAAAAAGTGTCTAACTCTCCCACTCATCAGATGCGAATTTTGCATATATATATATATAAGTAGTAAATATATAACATATATAATAAAAGAGATAACAAAGACTTCGATCTATGAGTCGGGAGAGTTAGGACACTTTGTCTAAGTCCTGAAATAGACTACAAAGCTAAAATCTCTAAGGTCTTGTTGTATTTTTTACTTATATATTTGCCTATGAGCTCTAATACAATTAAGAGCCACCATTGAGCTCTCAAATCTGCAACGAGGTATATTTAAATAAACTCTTGTGTGTAAGGAGATTTCTCTCGCTTTTGGATATATTATATATATATGAGTAAGTTCGGGGGCGCGCCCATGTCGGTATCACAGCCAAAACAGCGAGGGAGTCTATCCCTTTTCAATAGGCTAGACCAAGGAGATGCTTTGGCATCTGAGGGGACGCCACCTACATCAGCTTCCTTACTTTACGCGCAGACCCTGTCTACTCATACGCTGAGTTGCGGGGGCCAGTATCGAACGCAAGAACCTTGAGATTCCTAGCCGACAACTCTACGACCATGAGCTAAAACGGCCATATACCATATATATTCAATGATTTCAGGTTCTATCATCAAGCGTGAAGGATAGTTGATGGGATTTCTATTAATCCATTAGGAATAAAAAGAAAAAATGATATATATATATATATATCAAATCCTTTTTTCATCTAATATTTATGTATACATAAATATGGTTGCTCTACTTAAAATTGATAGCTGTCTATGGAGTACAGACAAACAAACACTGTTGCAATTATTGATATAGACTTGTTTAGACTCGACTGAATACCTTTAGTGCACATACTGCCTCGAGTTATTTCTATTGATGTATCATTATTGTAATGCTACAAAAAAAAATCTATGCCATGTCATAACAATTAATCAGGCCCTTGGTCAGACGTCCACATAATGGAAGCCTAATGTGCTTGCTACTGTAATGTTTTAACATGTAAGTTTTGCATTGCCTTTTGAGGAAGAGAATATAAGAGTGCAAATTGCAAAAAATAATGTCAAAGAAAATCTCCCCCCCAAAAAAAAAAAAAACTATACCTTAAGAAAAGAAGAAAAACAATTCAAAGGAATACAGCTTTTTTTAAACTGCTAACAGAATAAGAACATTTCTATCAAGCAAAATATATTATCAAATACATCTCTCATTTCACAAGGTGAATAGGACTAGTTTAACTTTTAACCCTAATAATTTGCCTTCCTATTTTACTATTATTTATTCTATTTTATTTCAATCGTTGTGGTTTTTTCACATTAGTGTTTCTGGGTGACAACTGTCTCTCGGGTCTCCAGGACTCTGAGTATTCTAACAGATTGCAAGAAATGCAGTATTCTGAATGTATCAATTTTTCTCTGATTCCAGATTCTCCCAATCTTTTTCGACAAGATTTTTGTGACTATTCCAAGTGCACCAATACAATTGATATCACTTTGACCTCATATCCACAAGCTTTTTTCATTCTCTGGAGGCTCTTTCATTTTCCTTCATCTTCACCCTGTGGTCCTGCTGGAATGCAAAAATCCTACCAGTTGCAAGTTGTTTTTTGTTTTACATTACTAGGTCTGGTTCTCTTTGCTGGATAAAGTGATCCTTTTATTTCAAGTCCACAAAGAATTTTATGTTCTTCTCAAGAACAGATTCTGGTTTATCCATATGCCATTTTTGTTTGAATGGTCAAAATTTAATTTTTTGCATAATTCCAGTGGATACCTTCCCACCAGTCATGTGCTAGTTTTGTATCTTCCGTTGTGCTAGTTTGGCTACATTCATTATAAAGTGATGTTAGTCTACATTTATTTGTTTGGTTTATTACATTTTTGCTTTGATATACTTTGTCATATGGCAATTCATTTTGTGCAGCAATTATTGTGATTTAGTTTCTCTTTGAGTTTCTCTTCTTAAACACATGTACAAGTCTTTTCATTGCACTCTTCCGATTTGTCTTTGAAGTGTCCATATAATTGTTTTTCTTCCATTTTTGTTTTTTGTTTACGTTGTTTTTTTCTGTTTGTCATATATTAATCTGCTATTGTGCTGCCATATATCTGGTTTTGCTCTTTTCGTGTTTCTTGAGTTGTTTGTGTGCTCTATCGTCCTTTAATGTTAGCAAGAACTCTTCCACCTTCCTTTCTTGATACAATAGTCCTAATCCTCAATCTCTAGGTTAGACTGTCATTGTCATTAAATGTTCTAGTCTTGGGATCTGTCTGAGTTCTTTCTTAGTCATGTTAAGAAATAGCCAGAGTATTTATACTGGGGACAGGCCAGGTATTGTATGCTTTGTTAAGATTTCTGCTGTTTTGAACTTGGTTCTAGGAAATTTTCTTGTTCCGAGGTATTCAGACCAAGTGTTTTACCATCATCGGTATATAAATGAGAGTGAGATTAGAGGGTAGAGAGATATATAGATAGAGCGAGAAGAGAGAGAGAATAATTTACTTACTTCTTGCTACTTCTTTGGCTAATATGTTCACCTGTCTTCCATTTCCACTCTCCTCAGTGGCCGATCATTGTCTAGTGAGTTCTTCTTATTCTTACTATAGCTAAAAGCGACTCTCTTCTGGCTTTGCTTGTTTTTAATCAAATGACTAAAAAGCTAGTTGTTCACTTGATAAAGCTTTTGTTTTAATACCATATTGCTTATTTCCCACGCGGGAGAGACAACCTCAGAAGAGAACACATCTGCTCTGCTCCAAGTCAGGCTCAAATTTGAATTTCTAAACTAAACTAAAACTTTTTAATCAAATGAACTAACAAGCTAATTGTTCGCTTGATCAAGCTTTTTTGGTTTAATGAGCCATATTGCTTATCCCCGCGGGAGAGACCGAACCTTCAAGCAGAGAAACACATCTGCTCTGTCTCAAGTCAGGTAAATTTGAATTCTAAACTAAACTAAAATTTTTAATCAATGAATACAAAGCTAATTGTTCGCTTGATAGCTTTTGTTTTCATCAGTCAATTGCTTATTCCCCACGGGGAGGACAACCTCAGCAGAGAGAAACACATCTGCTCTGCTGCCAATCAGGTCAAATTTGAATTCTAAACTAAACTAAAAACTGTTTTAAATCAGAATGAACTAAAAGCTAATTTTCGCGTGTCAAGCTTTTGTTTCATAGCCCATATTGCTTATTCACGACATGGGAAGACGCCTCAGCAGAGAGAAAACACATCTGTCTGCTCTGTTCAGGTCGAATTGAATTCTAAACTATAACTAAAAATATACATGTCATCATGGCACTTTTCAAGGGACAGGGGGTATAACCGTCATTGTAAATTTCACTCTTGATCTCAAGTTAACAGCCCTTTTCTGCTAAAATTTTAAAAATTGAAATTCAATATAGGTTTTAAATCTTGGTTAAAGATTTTATTTATTAATATTTCAGTATTACAAAAATCATATAAACTTTTAAACACAACAATAAACACTTTCTTCTTCCATTCAAACACTAACTTAAAAAAATATTCTTAATTTCAAATATAAAAAATAAGATACTTATCCTTTAAGGTTACAAACTTTACAAATTATAATATCTAATTGTCTCAGAAAAAACAAACAAACAATAATAACTAAAAATTCAATTTAATTTATTTATTATTTTATAATTGTTTTTTTTTACATCTATATATATATATTTAAATTTTAATTTTTATAATTATATATAATTTTTATCTATCTTTTATTTTTATAATTTTCGATTATTAATAAAATTCAAATTCAGTTATATTTATTATTTTAAATAACTTATTATTAAAAAAATTATTTTATATTCTTATAATTAAAAAATAATAAAAATTATTTCATAATTTTATGACTCTCACTTAATTGTAACCAAGATTGGGTGATCCATTTGTATCTCAAGGTCCAGTTACTCATACTATTTCAAGTTAATTCTAATTTGTACATGTATCATTTGTCGCATTTCTGTGCTATGCTCTCGAGGTGGGTTCTCAGTCCAAGTTCTAAATTTTGTGTGATATCTTATTGTAATAAGTTTCTTGGACTTCCACTAATCTTTTTCTGTCAATAGAATAAGGGGCCTTTTAATGTTCTTCTTTAGTTTATATCATATATATAATATAGGTTTAGTATATCATATGTATATACTAGAGGAAGTAACGATTGGTAAAATCAACAAACATGTGACTGAAAAATTGAGGAAAAAGGGATAAAACAACAATTTCAATCATTAAATATTTTGCTTCTGTGTATTAAACGAAGCTTCATCAGACATTCTTTTGATGAAGTTTTGTAAATACTAATATTAATTGATTTATAATTGTTTGTGGTTCTATCTACTTTGTTCCTTAAATTTTCGTCACACACACCGCACACCACACACACATATATAATAAGTTAGTAAAGTCTCGGGGTTGGCTAAAGTCGTGTCAGTCAATCATGCAGGGAGTCTATCCTTTCACTATCTAGACGAAGAGATTGTTTTGCGTCGAGTGGAGCGCCACCTACATCAGCTCCTTCATTAACACAGTCTGTGCTACACATAACTGAGTGGCGAGGACCTGGTATCAACTAGAAATTGTGGTTTCTTAGCCGACTCTTACGACTGAGCTAAGCCGGCCTTATATATATCATATATATAATAACAATGTATTTATATTTATATAATAGCAATGATTAATATTGAAAATATAAATGAATAAATAACATATCGGAAAAATAAGACAAATTCAAACAAATAGTAAAATAGCATATCGCATTGACACAGTAGATTAAAACGCTGTCTTTTTAATCCACACAAAGGAAAGACTACCTTCCAGCATGCACCAAAACAAACTAAATCAACAGACTAAACTGTTTGATGTTGTTTTTTTTGTTTTGTTTTGTTTTACGGCAGATATAACCGTCAGTGGTCATTTAATGCCTGATAATGGTGAATAAATTGTATTTTAATAAATTCATTCTAATGAAACATTTTTTATAAATACATTTTTCTATAGTACCCATAGATGGACAAAACTGTTTGACTTGTTCCCATAATGCACAACAAACAGCAGTATAAGAAAAAATGCAAACAAAAGTATCCTTGGGTTAATCTAAATTACTATGCAATGTGAATGGGAAAGTAGTTGATCATAACTAAACATGGTGACAATGCTGGAGACTTATGGACCGGTTATCTGATCAACATATATATTTGATGAACATGACCCAGATGGGCAGTGACCCTTGTTGTCAACATATCATCATTTCATGCTAATAACACAATTCTCTGATCTCTCTCTCTCTCCTCTTCTCTCTCTTCTTTTCTCTCTTCTCTCACCCATCTGTCTATATTCATAGTTGCTTAGCAGGCCTCTACCCAGCAATCACAGAAACACACAGAGCTCAGTGGTGTAGGTATTTGTTGGTTGCACTGGTGTGTCATATGAACAAACTGAGATAGATAGATAGATATTAAAAGAGATAGATAGATATTAACAAAGTGAGATCGATAGATAGATTGATTGATTGATATGAAAAGACTGAGATAGATAGAAAGATAGATGTGTAGATAGATATGTACAGACTGAGATAGATAGAGATGCACAAATTAGACAGATAGATATGAAGGCTGAGATAATAGAAAGCTGTTAGAAGATATGTACAGACTGAGATAGATAGATATGAACAATGAGATAGATGTTAGATAGATACATGATATGAAAGGCTGAGATAGATAGATAGATAAATTGATATGAAAAGGCTGAGATAGATAGATAGATAAATTGATATGAAATGGCTGAGATAGAAAGATAGATGTGTAGATAGATATGTACATACTGAGATAGATAGATAGATAGATAGATAGATATGAAAAGTCTGAGATAGATAGAAAGATAGATGTGTAGATAGATATGTACAGACTGAGATAGATATTTTGTTCACTGAAATCTTCAAACATCAGTAATTTTTTCTGAAAGTCTTACAACATACAGAATTATCATGTTAGATTATCTGCCCTTGGCTTCACGATGAATTTTCTCAATGATTGCTACAAGGCAACTTTAATCGTTACCATAGCAAAAAGAAAAAAACAAACATTTGAAGATAATTCTCTTTTTACTCAACATGCCGTAGGAGGAAGACGTGCATGTTTGATGCCTCCCCTCCTTCAGGGGACGATAAACTTACTGCCATTGGCATAATCACAATGTCGCTTTGGTACCTGAGCCTGGTGCAGCAGTTATGAATATGCTGATCACAAATTTAAGGAAAGGACGTTACTGCAAATAGATGGGGCCCTAACAGGTACTACCAGTTCAGGTCAGAGTGGACTAGAGATCAATGGTGAAGGAGGGTTCTACATTCCCCAAATCTCCAAAAGTGGAACCTCACAATCAGATGTGTTTTACGTCATACCCAGGACATGAAGATTCACAGTGCTAAAATGGTGTTGATAAAAATTACAACGCGAGAAATATGTTGTTACAACTGCTAGCCTTTATTTCGTACTCGTCTCGTGTGCTGTATCGGAGAGGAGGAAAGGCAGAGAGAAAGTAGATATAATTTTATGAGAGAGAGTCAAAAATTATCCGCACTTTTGCCATAAGATATTTCTATTATTGCTACATTGCATTCTGCGCATGGGTACTTAGGGTTGACATTGTTGTGAAGGAGGGTTCTACATTCCCCAAATCTCCAAAAGTGGAACCTCACAATCAGATGTGTTTTACGTCATACCCAGGACATGAAGACCCTCAGCCACTGCCTTCTAGCACCGATATGATAAAAAGGGCCAAGGGCTTGCATAAGGGCAATAGGGTCGGGGCAATCACATAGGTTCTAGGACGCGCGTGGTGTAATGGTTAAAGTCATGGGAAATGAACTCGTCGCCCCAAGTTCAAATCCTGTAACGTTGTCCCTTTTTTTGAGCACTAAAATGATAACTGTAACGCGGCGGTGTATATTGTATAGCGGGTCTCGTCCACGTGCCTCCAAATTCACAGTGCTAAAATGGTGTTGATAAAAATCACAACGCGAGAAATATGTAGTTACAACTGCTAGCCTTTATTTCGTACTCGTCTCGTGTGCTGTATCGGAGGAGGAAAGGCAGAGAGAAAGTAGATATAATTTTATGAGAGAGAGTCAAAAATTATCCGCACTTTTGCCATAAGATATTCTTATTATTGCTATATTGCATTCTGCGCGTGCGTACTTAGGGTTGACATTGTTGTGGTCACAGAATTGGACTTTGAGCTTGATCGAGTCATTTTGCTTGCTGTCTTTACAGTATAAACATGGCCATTTCACTAGCAGTATGCACCAAATAATATCTTGATTCTACACATACTAAGGTTAAAAAGCCCAGTCTGACCTACTATTTACCCATAGCTGATGGGAGAATAGTTGGATTCATACTTTTTACAGCATCATCCAGGATTTGAACTCTGGTTGCTGAATCCATTTCCTTTGACAGTAATGAATGGCATAATTGTAAAAAAGGGGCTTCCTGAGTATGTATTTACCCAACCCCTCTGCCACAGCAACAGCCACGGGTAGGATGCACGAATAGAGAACTTATTTGCTGAGAAAAATTAAAATTTCTGTGGGGATTTAATTATAAAGGAAAACTAACAGAAGATCATCATCATCATCATCATCATCATCATCATCAAGTCATGCTGATAGCACGGATTCCTTTGGCTCTCTCTTGACATCCATTCCTATCAGCTATCACTCTTGGCGGTTCCCTATACCACATCAAGTATCTGCACAGAGCTGATGAATGTAATTGTTGCTGATCAGCCAATGCTGGTGTGTCCATGTGTAGGAGTCCACAGGAGAATGTCGCTGATGACTTCATCTCTGCATCTCCAAAAGTGACCAGCATGTCTTGTTCATCTTACTTGGATAAGAACTGGAACCTCACCATCAGATAGAGTTTAATGTCATTCCCAGGACATGTAGACCCTCAGCTACCGCCTTCTAGCACCCATATGCTAAAAAGGGTTGGGGCAGCTAAATAGGTGCTAGGGCTTGACGTGACCCGCTGATTGATTGGAGGGGGCCTCTCCGACCACCTGTCTAACCCAAGAAAGGACCAAAGTGGAGTATCACAAGTCATGGACTGCTCAACCACCTGGGTTCTATCCTTAAGCCTCACGGGTGACCACCCATGGCCAACAGGTGACCCCATTGGGGAAGTCTTACTTCTCTGCAGCGGTACAGTCGGGGTATTCTAACACCCCATCCGACAGGGCGAGGTGCAAGAGGCAGTTGCCAGGACAGTGACTACTCATGACCAAAATTTAGTAAATTCACATAAATTTGACACTCTCACATTATTCCCCCTCCTCTCACTCTCTCTTCCTTATTTCCCTCCCTCTCTCTCTCACTCCTCTCATGTTGGGTCTCATTTACTTGATCTAGCTCTCCCTACCATTGTCCATCTCTCTCATGCTCTCCCTTTCTTTCTCATTCTATTTCATGCTCTCTCTCCCTCTCTTTCTCTTTCTCTCTCTCTCTCTCTCTCTCTCTCTCTCTTCTCTCTCTTGCTCTTCATCCCACTCTCTCTTTCTCCCTCTATTTGTCACTCTTACTTTCTTCCTTCTCTCTCTCTTGCTCTCCCTCTCATTCTGCCTTTGTCTCTCTCTGTCTCTCTCTGTCTGTCTGTCTGTCTGTCTGTCTCTCTCTCTCTCTTCACTCTTCCTTTATCAATTTCCTTGCCCTCTCTCTCTTTTGTGTTACTCTCATTTATTCATGCTCTCTCTTCTCTCTCTTCTCTCTCTCTCTCTCTCTCTCTTCATCACACTCTCTCTCTTACTCTCTTTGTCACTCTCACTTCCCTCTCTCTCTATCAGTTTCCTTGCCCTCCTCTTTTTGTGTTCCTCTCATTTTATTTCATACTCTCGCTCTCTCTCCCTCCCTCTCCTCCCTCTCTCTCTGCTTTTCATCACACTCTCTCTCCCTCTCTTTGTCATTCTCACTTCCCCTCTCTCTCTATCAGTTTCCCTTGCCCTCCCTCTCTTTTTGTTCTTCTCATTATTTAATGCTCCCCCCTCTCTCTCTTGCTCTTCATCCCACACACACTCTCTCTCTTTGTCACTCTCACTCCCCCTCTCTCTCTCTATCAGTTTCCCTTGCCCTCCCTCTCTTTGTGTTTCTCTCATTTTATTTCATGCTCTCTCTCTCTCTCTTTGTCACTCTCACTTCCCCTCTCTCTCTTTATCAGTTTCCCTTGCCCTCCCTCTCTTATATGTTCCTCTCATTGGAGTTGGACTATGATTTATGAATGAATGAATCTTTCCTAAATCATATGAGTTAGAAAATGCCACTTTCATTTGTTAATTATTAATTCATAATTCAATTAATAATCCATTTATAACATAATTAATAAACATTAATTTATTAGGATGTTTTGGGCGAACTGGAACAGATTAATGGCATTTCAGTTTATTTCAATGGGGATGTAAGAACAGTCTCCCTTGTCTGAGGGTTTAGGGTAATCTCCTGCGTCAGAAGACCCTTTATTTGATCACGTGGCGCAGGAACCGAAGAAGAGAACCCTCTTTGGCCGAAGCTACTGAACAAGCCTGGATGTGCTTGTCACCTCTCTCCAGCAGACACCCATGGTGCATGCCAGACATTACAGACTCTACTTACAGTAAGTGGTTTCCACCTATTTTGTCTATTAACACTACTATGTATGTTTGGACACTTGTGACATTATATAGCCAGGGGAACTTCATTCTCCTATATATGTTATAATAAAAGTTATATAAATGTAACTAATGCGTTAGTTGTTTTCCTAACTGAGGTATTCGGCATTGGGTACTTATCCTTTAAGTAACCTAATGCTTTATAAGAACCAGAGTTAACCCTCCGTGAACCTCTTATAGGATTTGATATAAGAGGCAACTGATGGTTGGTTGGTTGGTTTGTTAATTTTAACGGTATATCAACCCGTCCAGGGTTATATTATGCCTAGCGGTTGAGGCAACTGAGTTACAAGCATAAAAAATTAAACTCGTAATTAAAGGTAACACTTTATCTTATTATAATGGAGATTGTGTGTTTTTCTGTCTGTAACCGAAACTACATTACTACTCAAGTCACAATTCCCTTAGTTATTGACATCACATTCTCCATGACTGCATTTTTATTTAAACCTCAATTATTGATAAAATTGTTTTACATTATTTATACTGTTAACCATATCTACATGATATTTACTGCGTACCCCACTTGTACGGGTCAGGCACAAAGTCCCTATTAACGTGGGACCACCCACAAGCCGAAGCTGATGGAGTGGCAGGTGAAAAATTCCGTCGATCCCGTCGGCATTCCCCCTCAAGGGGGGCGCCTCAGGCGCTGGGCAATAAACCCAGCCCTGCCCCTTTAAATCAAGGGGGCAGGTGTTGCCTGGGGGGATGGCCCCTGGGATCGACGCTGTTAATTATATCAATGGTCAGAGGCCGAAGCCACTGTTGACCATATCTACATACTAATAACATTCAATTATATTTATATATACAACAAAATTTTACTGTTGAACGGGAAGGCTAATTTGCATATTGATATTAAAAAGTTGATTTTAATAAATATGTGCTTAGTTATTGATTTCTAATTGTTTGGTTTTATTAATGAATATAAGCAAAAATCTCTTCAATGAATCTTAAATGAAATCCATTAACAAGAAAATTACAGTCATTTTATTCTTACTTCCTTTTTAACTAAATACTTAAATTAGAAAAAATAACAATGAAAGACGAGAGTGATGAAAGAGTAAGTTTCAGTTGTTCTATTTTTCGGTTATACCCTTTGTTACAAATCTTTTTATCTGCATTCTTATTTAGTTTCATTAGCCTTTTCTAATTTAATACAATATTTTATTACATTAAAACTTAAATACTTGCACCGGGAGGGTGCATATATTTGCTAGTATATATAATAATGATAATGTTGATAATATAAGTAAAAGCAAAGTAGGCAGAGTGGCCTATTGCCGGTATAAGCCAGACAGTGAGGGAGTCTATCCCATTTTTACTTGCACTTGTCTCCGGAGATTGTTTCAGCACTACACCTACCATCAGCTCCCCATTTTAAAGCACAGATCCAACCCATGCGGCTCATACGCTGAGTTGGTGACGGCCAGTATCGAACCTGGAACCTTGTGGTTACAAGGCGAATGCACTACCAACTGAGATAAACCAGCCCCATGTCAGCTATATTTATTAGAAGCGCATGGTGTAATGGTTAAAGTCATGGGAAATGGACTCGTCGCCCCGAGTTCAAATCCTGGATGTGGTAATTGCATTTCACTTAGTGCTAATACCCTTGGGAAAGGTATGATTCCAACTCTTCCTCCAGCTATGGATAAATAGTAGGGCAGACTGGGCTCTTTAACCTTGGTTAGGCGACTAGTCTAGGAGAAGGAAAACTCTGAATTCAAACCTGTTGAACTCCGCTTAAGAAATTGACCTTGTGTCACATCCTGATCGTGCGGAGGGGTTGGTAAATATATAAATATATATATTTATAAGCAAAGAGTCCTCAATATCATTGATAGAGCATATACAAGGTGTTTCAAAAAAGTATTGAGATTTTTTTTTGACACACCTTGCGATTTGAAAAATAATAATGTTCCATTCATTCTTCATTTCTATCTTGGTAAATACAGCTTTGAATTTGGTACTTTTTTGACACACCTTGTACTTTAAAAAAAATTAATGAATGTTATTTTTTTTCAGAATACAAGGTGTGTCAAAAAGTACAAAAAATCTCGATACTTTTTGACACACCTTATATATCTAGAATGGAATGTTATTTTTTTAGAATACAAGGTGTGTGGAGATGTCTCCTTTCTTATTGAAAAGATATAACACATACTCATGTATAACATGCACCCCTGATTTTGGACAACAAGATTCTGGTGGAAAAAAATACTAGTGTATAATACCCAAATAACTATGCAAATGCCTGAATATGTATGAAACTTTAAAAATGATCTGATTGTAGGTAGGGCCATAAATCTCATCTGACATTTCTAGTTTAAATGCATTTATTTATTTATCTATTTGAAAGCCTGCACAAAATGAGATTCATCTTATAAGCTCATCCATCTTTTGAGCCATCAAATATGTTATGTCATGTATTCCAACTAATTATCTATACATATACAAATATATTCCGGGGTAGCTCAGTCGGTAGAGCGTTCGGCTAGAAAACCACAGGGTTCTTAGTTCGATACTCGAATACGCCAACTCAGCGTTCTGTGGGTAAAGTAAGGAGCTGATGGTAGGTGTTGTGCTCCACCTCAGATCTAAAAACAATCTCCTTGGTCTAGTGCTAGTGAAAAGGGGATAGACTCCCTCGCCGTCTGGCTGATACCAACTTTAGGCCACCCTGACGACTTGAAAAAGAAATATAAAGGGCATTTGTGTGCATGTATGTATTTCCAGCTGAAACTACAAAAATAAAACAATGAATGACAAAGTAAATATATATATATATATATATATATATATATTTTGGAGGATATGTGCTTAATTGAAGTCATACTTAATTTTGAAAATTAATTAGTTAATAATTAATGAATTTAGGCGGGCGTATATGTTCAAATGTAAGGCTAAACAAATCGAGAAAATGTCAATGATTTGTTTAGCCTTACATTTGAACATATATGCCAGCCTAAATTCATTAATTATTAACTAATTAATTTTCAAAATTAGGTATGAATTCAATTAAGCACATATCCTCCAAAAATTGTCGGCTTAAAGCCATATAAAAATAAACACATTTGTTACTTATTATATATATATATATATATATATATATATATATGTATACACATTCACTATCACCAGATCTTGCTTTTTGATGGGTCAAGATGAAATGTAAAAGTGTAAATCCTGTTTATTTGAGGTAGCTTATCGTCCATATTCTTATTTCTTATGAGTGTTGTCACCTCAGCTAAATAATGAACCATTCTGTTTTTCAGAAAGGAAGAAAGGTAAGAAAAAGGACATGCTACACAGAAAAAATATTAGAAAAAAAGAGAGTAAAGGAAGATAAAGTGTAGGTGTGAGTGCACGGAAGCGATATCGCTAATCTGTTTCAATTGAACATAGTGAAAAGATGAAAAGAAGGAAAGAAAGAAAAAGAGGAAGAGAGAGTTAAATAGGGATTATTATACTTTTTACATATTGAACTATTTACCAATAGCTCTTAAGTAAACATATCAAACATAATAATTAAATTATCATACTGTGGTATATCCACAGGTCCTGCTAGTATATATATATATATATATATATATATGTATTGTGGTTTCTCTTGTCGATTTCGATGCATGAGGGTTCATCCAATGAACAACCTACACAGTTTTTTGTTCATAGTGGTGAAGGATTGTGTTGGACAATTCACACTTTTTGGTACAGGAAAGAATTGGTGCACAAGGAATGCCACAAACCCAGTCAACCACTGAGCTCAAATTCAGAGTTTTCCTTCTCCTAGACTGGTTACCTATCCAAGGTTTAAGAGCCCAGTCTGCCCTACTATTTTACCCATAGCTGGAGGGGGAATATATGCATTCATACCTTTCCAAAGGGTATTAACGCTATGTGAAATGCAAACAGCCTTGTCTAGGATTTGAACTCAGATCAATGAATCCATTTCTTATGACTCTAATCATTATGCCTCGTGCCTTCATATATATATATATATATATATATATATATATATATATAAGTACAGAAATAACAAAAGACTTAAAGATTTAGCATTAGAGTCTATTTCGGGGAGCTTAGACAAAGTGTCTAACTCTCCCGACTCATCAGATGCGAAATTTTGCATATATATATATATATAAGTAAAATATATATACATATATATAAGTAAAGAAATAACAAAAGACTTTCGCATCTGATGAGTCGGGAGAGTTAGACACTTTGTCTAAGCTCCCTGAAATAGACTACAAAGCTAAATCTCTAAGTCTTTTGTTATTTCTTTACTTATATATTTGCTCTATGACTCTAACATTAAGAGCACACATTGAGCTCTCAAACTGCGACAGGTATTTTAAATAAAACTCTTGTGTCGTAAGGAAGATTTCTTCTCTGGACTTTTGGATTATATATATATATATATGAGTAAAGTCGTCGGGGCGGCCCAATGTCGGTATCAGCCAAACAGCGAGGGAGTCTATCCCCTTTTCAATAGGGCTAGACCAAGGAGATTGTTTGAGCATCTGAGGTGGAGCGCCACACCTACCATCAGCTCCTTACTTTACCGCACAGATCCCTGTGCTACTCATACGCTGAGTTGGCGGGGGCCAGTATCGAACCAAGAACCTTGAGATTCCTAGCCGAACACTCTACCGACTGAGCTAAACCGGCCCATATATCCATATATATTAATGATTTTCAGGTCTATCATCAAGCGTGGAAGTGATGTTGATGGGACTTTCTATTAATCCATTAGGAATAAAAAAGAAAAAAATATATATATATATATATATATCAAATCCTTTCTTTTCATCTAATATGTATGTATACTAAATATGGTTGCTCTACCTTAAATTATTGAGCTGTCTATGGAGGACAGACAAACAAACACTTTGCAATTATTGATATAGACTTGTTTAGACCTCCTGAATTACCTTTAGTGCACATACTGCCTCGAGTTATCTTCTATTGATGTATCCATTATTGTAATGTACAAAAAAAAAATCTATGCCATTCAATAACAATTAATCAGCCCTTTGGTCAGACGTTCCACATAATGGAAGCCTATGTGCTGCTACTGGTAATGTTTTAACAATGTAAGTTTTTGCATTGCCTTTTGGAGAAGAGAATATAAGAGTCCAAATTGCAAAAAATAATGTCAAAGAAAATCTCCCCCCCCAAAAAAAAAAAAAACTAAACTCTAAGAAGAAGAAAAAACAATTTTCCAAAGGAATACCAGCTTTTTTTGAAACTGCTACAGAGATAAGAACATTTCTT
Organism: Doryteuthis pealeii; assembly: GCA_023376005.1. NCBI lineage: Eukaryota > Metazoa > Mollusca > Cephalopoda > Myopsida > Loliginidae > Doryteuthis > Doryteuthis pealeii. The sequence continues at coordinate 88,842,143 of CM042145.1, forward strand.
ATCAAGCAAAAATAATTTCAAATACATCATCCTCATTATCACCAAGGTGATAGGAATAGTTACTTTAAACCCTATAATTGCTTCCTAATTATTATCATTATTATTCTTATTATTTCAATAGTTGTGAGTTTTTCACATTAGTGTTCTGGGTGACAACAAGTCTCCTCGGGTCTCCAGGACTCTTCTGAGTATTCTACCAGATTGCAGCAATGCAGTATTCTGAATGGTATCAATTTTTCCTCTGATTTCCAGATTCTCCAATCTTTTTTCCAAGATTTTTGGGACTATTCCAAGTGCACCAACTACAATTGATATCACTTTGACCCTCATATTCCACAGCTTTTTCAATTCTCTGGAAAGGTCCATCTTTTCATTTTCCTTCATCTTCACCCTGTGGTCTGCTGGAACTGCAAAATCCACCAGTTGACAAGTTGTTTTTTGTTTTAATCAATACTAGGTCTGGTCTCTTTGCTGGGATAAAGTGATCCATCTTTATTTCAAAGTCCCAAAGAATTTTATGCATTTCATTCTCAAGAACAGATTCTGGTTTATGCATATACCATTTTTTTGCATGGTCAAAATTTAATTTTTTGCATAATTCCCAGTGGATTACCTTCCCTACCCAGTCATGCCTAGTTTTGTATTTCCGTTGTGCTAGTTTGCTACATTCACTTAATACAGTGACTGCTTAGTCTACATTTACTGTTTTGTTGGGTCTTATCAATTTTTGCTTTGATATAATTTGTCCTTATGGCATTATTTTGTGCAGCAATTATTTGTGATTTAGTTTCTCTCTTGAAGTTTCCTCTTCTTAACCATGTCCAAGTCTTTTCATATGCAACCTTTCCGATTTGTCATTTGAAGTGTCCATATAATTGTTTTTCTTCCCATTTTTGTTTTCTTGTTTACGTTGTTTTTCTGTTTGTCCATATATTACATCTGCTATTGTTGGCTGCCATAATTAATCTGTTTTTGCTCTTTTCGTGTATTCTTTGAGTTGTTGGATTGTGGCCTCTATGCAGTCCTTTATGTTAGCAAGAACTCTTCCACCTTCCTTTCTTGATACATATAGTCTATCTCTATCATCTCTAGGGTGTAGAGCCTTGTACATTGTCATTAATGTTCTAGTCCTTTGGGCAATCTGTCTGAGTTCTTCTTTAGTCCATGTTAAGAATAGCCCAGAGTATCTTATAATGGGGACGGCCCAGGTATTTATGCCTTTGTTAAGATTTCTGCTGTTGAACTTGGTTTCTAGGAATTTTCTTGTTCTCCTGAGGTATTTCAGACCAAGTGTTGTATACCATCATCAGGTATATAAATGAGAGTGAGAGTTCAGAGGGAGAGAGATATATCAGATTAGAGAGAGACAGAGAGAGAGAATAATCTTACTTACTTCTTGCTAACTTCTTTGGCTAATATGTTCACTGTCTTCCATTTCCACTTCTTCTCTGGCCGACATCATTGTCTAGTTGAGTTCTTCTTAATTCTTCTAGCTAAAAGCTGACTTCTTCTTCTGAGCTTTGCTTGTTTTTAATCAAATGAACTAACAAAGCTAGTTGTTCACTTGATCAAGCTTTTTGTTTTATCAGCCCATATTGCTTATTCCCCACGCGGGAGAGACCGACCTCAGCAGAGAGAAACACATCTGCTCTGCTCCAAGTCAGGTCAAATTTGAATTCTAAACTAAACTAAAAACTTTTTTAATCAAATGAACTAACAAAGCTAATTGTTCGCTTGATCAAGCTTTTTGTTTTATCAGCCCATATTGCTTATTCCCCACGCGGGAGAGACCGACCTCAGCAGAGAGAAACACATCTGCTCTGCTCCAAGTCAGGTCAAATTTGAATTCTAAACTAAACTAAAAACTTTTTTAATCAAATGAACTAACAAAGCTAATTGTTCGCTTGATCAAGCTTTTTGTTTTATCAGTCCATATTGCTTATTCCCCACGCGGGAGAGACCAACCTCAGCAGAGAGAAACACATCTGCTCTGCTCCAAGTCAGGTCAAATTTGAATTCTAAACTAAACTAAAAACTGTTTTTAATCAAATGAACTAACAAAGCTAATTGTTCGCTTGATCAAGCTTTTTGTTTTATCAGCCCATATTGCTTATTCACGACATGGGAGAGACCGACCTCAGCAGAGAGAAAACACATCTGCTCTGCTCTAAGTCAGGTCGAATCTGAATTCTAAACTAAACTAAAAACTATCACATGTCTATCATGGCACATTTTCAAGGGATCAGGGGGTTATAACCGTCATTGGTAAATTTCCACTCCTTGATCTCAAAGTTAACAGCCCTTATTCTTAGCTAAAATTTTAAAAAATTGAAATTCAATATTACAGGTTTTAATCTTGGTTAAAATTTTATTTATTAAATATTTTTCAGTATTTACAAAAATCATATAAAACTTTTAAAACAACAACAATAAACAAACTTTTTTTCCAATTCAAACACGTAACTTAAAAAAATATTTCCCTTAATTTCAAATATAAAAAAATAAGATACTTATTCCTTTAAGGTTACAAACTTTACAAATTAAATATCTTAATTGTCTCAGAAAAAAACAAAACAAAACAATAATTACTAAATAAAATTCAATTAATTATATTTATTATTTTAATAATTATTTTTTTTTAAAATCTTATATATATAATTTTCTAAAATTTAATTTTTATAAATTATATTATAATTTTTATCTATCTTTTATTTTTAATAATTTTGATTATTAAATAAAATTCAAAATTCAGTTATATTTATTATTTTTAATAACTTTTATTAATTAAAAAAAATTATTTTATATTTATAATTAAAAAAAAACAATAACAAATTATTTCATAATTTTTATGACTCTCATAAATTGTAACACAAGATTGGGTGATCCATTTGTATCTCAAAGTCCCAGTTATTCATCTCATTTTCAAGTTCAAATTCTAATTTGTACATGTATCATTTGTCGGCATTTCTTGTGCTATGCCTCTCGAGGTGGGTTACTCAGTCCAAGTTTCTAAATTTTGTGTGTATCATCTTTATTTGTCAATAAGTTCTTGGACTTCCACTAATTCCTTTTTCTGTCAATAGAATAGGGGCCTTTTATGTTCCTTCTTTAGTTTATATATATATATATATATATATATATATGTAGAGGAAGTAACAGATTCGGTAAAATCCAACAAAATGTGACTAAAAATTGAGGAACAAAGGGATAAAACACAAACAATTTCAATCAATTAATATTTTGCCTCTGTGTATTAACGAAGCTTCATCAGAAATCTTTTGATGAAGTTTTGTAAATACTCAAATATTAATTGATTTAAATTGTTTGTGTTCTATCTACTTTGTTCCTTAATTTTCAGTCACACACACACACGCACACACACACACACACATATATATATAAGTTAGTAAAGTCATCGGGTGGCCTAAAGTCGGTGTCAGTCAATCAGCGAGGGAGTCTATCCCCTTTTCACTAATGCTAGACGAAGGAGATTGTTTTTGCGTCGAGGTGGAGCGCCACACCTACCATCAGCTCCTTACATTACCACACAGATCCCTGTGCTACACATACACTGAGTTGGCGAGGACCGGTATCAAACTAGGAACCTTGTGGTTTCTAGCCGAACACTCTACCGACTGAGCTAACCCGGCCCTTATATATATATATATATATAATAATGTATTTATATTTATATAATAGCAATGATAATATATGAAAATATAAATGAATAAATTAAACCCACTATCGGAAAAAATAAAGCAGCAAATCAAACACAATAATGTAAAATAGCATATCGCAAAATTGACACAGTAGATTAAAACGCTGTCTTTTAAATCACACACAAAGAAAACTAACCTTCCCAGCATGCACCACAAACAAAACTAGAATCAACGAGACTAAACTGTTTGATGTTTTGTTTTTTTTGTTTTGTTTTGTTTTACGGCATATCAACCTCAGTGGGTCATTTAATGCCGATAAAGTTTTGAAATAAATCAATTCTTAATGGATAATACAATTTTTTTATAAATACATTTTTCTATTTGACCCATAGATGGGACAAAACTGTTTGATTGTTCCCATAATGCACCACACAACAGCATATAACGAAAAATGCAAACAAAAGTATTCACTTGGGTTAATCTAAAATTACTGCAATGTGAATGGAAAAGTAGTTGATCATAACTAACATGGTGACAACTGACTGGAGACTTACTGGACCAGTTATCTGATCAACCATTATCATATTTGATGAACATGACCCAGGACTGGGCCAGTGACCTCTTGGTTTGTCAACATCATCATCAATTCATGCTAATAACACAAATTCTCTTGACTCTCTCTCTCTCTCTCTCTCTCTCTCTCTCTCTCTCTTTCTCTCACCATCTGTCCCTATCATTCATCATGCTTAGCAGGCCCTCTACCCAGCATCCAGAATCCACACAGAGCTCAGTGGTGTAGGTATTTGTTGGTTGGCCAAACTGGTGTGTCCATATGTATGACTGTGTGACCATATGTATATATATATATATATATATATATGTATGACTATATATATATAATATATATATATATATATATATATATATTTACCAACCCCTCCGCACAAGCACCATGTAACACATGTTAATTTCTTAAGCAGAGTTTTAAGAGGTTTGAATTTAGAGTTTTCCTTCTCCTAAACTGGTTATCAGGGGTGCATGTTATACATGAGTATGTGTTATATCTTTTCAATAAGAAAGGAGACATCTCCACACATCTTGTATTCTAAAAAAAATAACGTTCCATTCTAGATATACAAGGTGTGTCAAAAAAGTATCAAGATTTTTTGTACTTTTTGACACACCTTGTATTCTGAAAAAAAAATAACGTTCCATTCATTCATTTTTTTTAAAGTACAAGGTGTGTCAAAAAAGTACCAAATTCAAAGCTGTATTTACCAAGATAGAAATGAAGAATGAATGGAACGTTATTTTTTTCAAATTGCAAGTGTGTCAAAAAAAAATCTCAATACTTTTTTGAAACACCTTGTATATGCTCTATCAATGATGTTGAGGACTCTTTGCTTATAGATATATATATTTATATATTTACCAACCCCTCCGCACGAGCAGGAAGTGACACAAGGTCAATTTCTTAAGCGGGGTTCAACAGGTTTGAATACAGAGTTTTCTTCTCCTAGACCGGTTGCCTAACCAAGGTTAAAGAGCCCAGTCTGCCCTACTATTTACCCATAGCTGGAGGGAGAATAGTTGGATACATACCTTTCCCAAGGGTATTAGCGCTATGTGAAATGTAGACAGCCTCATCCAGGATTTGAACTTGGGTTGACAAGTCAATTTCGTCCAACTCTAACCATTATATCATGCACCTCTATGTCATTGTGTGGGCATCAACAAGATAATGTTGCTGATGAGTTCATCCTTACTTCTCCAGCAGTGCCCAGCACATCCTTAGTTTTCACTTGTGCATGTGAGTTTACATGAAACTCTTAATTAGTAAATGAACTATTTTCTTTCCTAAATAAGATATTTCAAAACCTCAGTCATAGTAAAAATTAAACTGTTTCCTTTCGTATATATTGTATTGTGCTTAGTACTAAAATGATGATAGCAATACTATTACCCGTCTCATATGAATTCAATAAAGTTCCTCCCTCTCCTCATCATCAATGCATCACAGATTCTTTTGACTCACTCTTTCTCTCACCATCACTCTTGGTAAATCATCCAGATGGCACCCAGTGTCTTCACAGAACTGATAAATATATGTTTTTGCTGGATAGCCAATACTGTGTAGGAGTCCATAGGCAAATATGACCTATGAGTTCATTCTTACTTCTCCAGCAGTGCCCAGCATGTCATGTTTGTCTTACTTGGATAGTTTGTGAGATGGGAGGTAAGTGGTTGTACAGCTGCTTTTTGTTAGGTGCTGCTGCCACGATCTGTAAGACAGCATGCATCCTTCTAGAGCAGCTTCTATGTAAATTGTTTGTATAAAGCACACAGTATCCTTGTGATCCCCCCCCCTAGTTTAGCTCAGTTGATAGAGCATTTGGCTAGGAATCCCAGGATTCCTGGTTCGATACTGGCCCTTGCCAACTCCAGCACATGAGTAGCACAGGGATCTGTGCAGTAAAGTGAGGAGCTGATGGTAGGTGTGGCGCTCCATCTCAGATGCCAAAATAATCTCCTTGGTCTAGTGCTGGCTGATACCGACATTAGGCCGCCCCGATGACTTTACTTTTTTAAAACTTTTTATCCCTTTGTAGTTCCCACCTTGCTTTATCTCCCAGCGTTTCATTAAAGTCCAAGTGGTGCAGCCATAGAGTAGTACTGATAATTATATTGCTCTTATACACACCACATTCCATGCATTCATTGGCAGGACAAAGTGCCTAACACAGACATGCTGGAACGAGCAAACATAAACAGCATGCCCGCCATCATCTGCGAGAGACACCTGCGTTGGCTTGGACAGTGCAGGAGGATGGACAAAGGCTGCATCCCCAAAGACCTACTGTATGGTGAACTAGCAGAGGGCACCCGATCGGTAGGGAGACCACGCCTACGTTTTAAAGATGTCTGCAAGAGAGAACTGAAGACATGCCACATCGACATAAACCCATGGGAGGCTTGTGCAGAAGACCGTATGACCTGGCGCCTCCTAGTCAAACAAGGAACGAAAAGGAGTGAAAAAGAGAGGAAAGAGAGTTAAAAGAAAGGATCTCCAAATAGCATCACCTTTTATTTGCAATCACTGTACCAGAGACTGCCATTCAAAAATTGGTCTGTTCAGCCACTCACGTAGCTGTAGATTTTTAAAAAAGTGGACTCTACGCCATTGTCTTTAATAGATGGAAGGTTGCCAACTCATACACACAAAACATATGGAGGTGTGTAGTGTAATGGTTAAAGTCATGAGAAATGGATTCTGTTACAATTTTTGTGGCCATCCTTAAGCTTCAAGCCGGAGCGCTGTCCAACAGATATCATCTGTGCTAAGCAGAGAGCAATCCTTGGTGAAAAATCCTTTGGTTGCTCCTTAGTGTCCCTTAATATTGGGTATGATCCTTTGGTTGTTCCTTGGTGCTCCTCGGTCTGGCTGGTTCTTCGTCAATGAATGCAAATGGATGTCTGTCAATATCAGCTGATTAAGTAGTTAACCAACCACATATTTGAGCTGTTGATTAGCTGAGGTTTAAACCACGTGACTTCACTTAGTCTATAAATTTAAGTGGTAGATTGCAGCACGGCTTATGTACCAAAAATAACCCAACAGATTCATCAACCCAAGTTCAAATCTTAGATAAGGCTGTTTGCATTTCACATAGTGCTGAAACCCTTGGGAAAGGTACGAATCCACATACTCTACCTTCAACTATGGGTAAATAGTAGGGCAAACTGGGCTCTTTAACTTTGGTTAGGCAACCAGTTTAGAAGGAAAACTCTGAATTCAAACGTGTTAAACTTTAAAATTGACCTTGTGTCACATCCTGCTCGTACTGAGGGGTTGGTAAATATATATTTTTCAAAGAAGTAAAATATGCTGTAAATGATGTAATTAAGTCGTCGGGGTGGCCTATAGTCGGTATCAGCCAGACAGCGAGGGAGTCTATTCCCTTTTAAATAGCGCTAGACCAAGGAGATTGTTTTGGCGTCTGAGGTGGAGCACCACACCTACCATCAGACTCCTGTGCTACTCATTCGCTGAGTGATCGAGGGCCGGTATCAAACCCGGAACCTTGTGGTTCCTAGTCCGATGCTCTACTGATTGATGTAATTAGTATTCATTAATTGAATTTAGAAGAAAGATAAAGAGAGCAATTAATTATCTCAAGTGATTAACCCATCTAATTATCCGCTGAGATTATTCCATTTAAGCAAAAAGCATCTCTCAAAAGTATCACACTTCAGTCTGTTCAGTTTCATGTTGTTAGAAAATACTCCAAAAACCTATCCTATATGATAATTACAAAGAGGAGAAAAAAAATGGAATAAAGAAGTTTTTTTTTACATAGATACATAGATAATTTACGTAGATAATAACATATTCTCACATCTAGGTAAATCAATAATTAATAGCTACAAAAATACTACCAACCCCCAACCATAGCAATAACAACACAACATAATATATATACATATGTATATATATATATATATATATATATGAGGAAAAGGGGGGTTGGAATGAATCCGACAGAATGAGGTAAAATATAAGCAATGAAAGAACAAAAACTCAGACAAAAATAGTGTAGTATTTTTCGCTGGATGTATTGGGACTCAGCTTCTTTTCTTTTTATTTATAAATGAGTTGA
>CM042145.1:88850559-88880559 GCA_023376005.1 Doryteuthis pealeii
AGAGAGATCAGTTTGCTCAGGTCGGTAGGATTATTGGCGGAATCCCAGGATTATGGTTTTCAATACCGGCCCTTGTTACCCAGCGCATGAGTAGCACAGGGATCTGTGCGATAAAGTGAGGAGCTGATGGTAGGTGTGGTGCTCCATCTCAGACACCAGAATAATCTCCTTGGTCTGGTGCTAGTGAAAAGGGGATAGACTCCCTTGCTGTCTGGCTGATACCGACATTAGGCTGCCCCGATGACTTTACTTTTTAAAATATTTTCATCCTTGTGTAGTTCCCACCTTGCTTTGTCTCCCAGCATTTCATTAAAGTCCAAGTGGTGCAGCCATAGAGTAGTACTAATAATTATATTGCTCTTATACATGCCGCATTCCACGCATTTCACTGGCAGGACAAAGTGCCCAATACAGACATGCTGGAATGAACAAACATAAACAGCATGCCCGCCATTATCTGCGAGAGACACCTGCGTTGGCTTGGACATGTCAGGCATAGGCTGCATCCTCAAAGACCTACTGTATGGTGAACTAGCAGAGGGCACCCGACCGGTAGGGAGACCACACCTATGCTTTAAAGATGTCTGCAAGAGCGACATGAAGACATGCCACATTGACATAAACCCATAGGAGGCTTGTGCAGAAGACCGTACGACCTGGCGCCTCCTAGTCAAACAAGGAACGAAAAGGAGTGAAAAAGAGAGGAAAGAGAGTTAAAAGAAAGGATCTCCAGAAAGCATCACCTTTTATTTGCAATCACTGTACCAGAGACTGCCATTCAAAAATTGGTCTGTTCAGCCACTCACGTAGCTGTAGATTTAAAAAAAGTGGACTCTACGCCATTGTCTTTAATAGATGGAAGGTTGCCAACTCATACACACAAAACATATGGAGGTGCATAGTGTAATGGTTAAAGTCATGAGAAATGGATTCTGTTACAATTTTTGTGGCCATCCTTAGGCTTCAAGCCGGAGCGCTGTCCAACGGATATCATTTGTGATAAGCAGAGTGCAATCCTTAGTGAAGAATCCTTTGGTTGCTCCTTAGTGTCCCTTAATATTGGGTATGATCCTTTGGTTGTTCCTTGGTGCTCCTCAGTCTGGCTGGTTCTTCATCAATGAATGCAAATGGATGTCTGTCAATATCAGCTGATTAAATAGTTAACCAACCACATATTTGAGCTGTTGATTAGCTGAGGTTTAAACCACATGACTTCACTTAGTCTATAAATTTAAGTGGTAGATTGCAGCACGGCTTATGTACCAAAAATAATCCAACAGATTCATCAACCCAAGTTCAAATCTTAGATATGGCTGTTTGCATTTCACATAGTGCTGAAACCCTTGGGAAAGGTACGAATCCACATACTCTCCCTTCAATTATGGGTAAATAGTAGGGCAAACTGGGCTCTTTAACTTTGGTTAGGCAACCAGTTTAGAAGGAAAACTCTGAATTCAAACGTGTTAAACTTTGCTTTAAAATTGACCTTGTGTCACATCCTGCTCGTACTGAGGGGTTGGTAAATATATATATTTCAAAGAAGTAAAAGATGCTGTAAATGATGTAATTAAGTCGTCGGGGTGGCCTATAGTCGGTATCAGCCAGACAGCGAGGGAGTCTATTCCCTTTTCAATAGCGCTAGACCAAGGAGATTGTTTTGGCGTCTGAGGTGGAGCACCACACCTACCATCAGACTCCTGTGCTACTCATTCGCTGAGTGATCGAGGGCCGGTATCAAACCCGGAACCTTGTGGTTCCTAGTCCGATACTCTACTGATTGATGTAATTAGTATTCATTAATTGAATTTAGAAGAAAGATAAAGAGAGCAATTAATTATCTCAAGTGATTAACCCATCTAATTATCCGCTGAGATTTTCCATTTAAGCAAAAAGCATCTCTCAAAGTATCACACTTCAGTCTGTTCAGTTTCATGTTGTTAGAAAATACTTGAAAAACCTATCCTATATGATAATTACAAAGAGGAGAAAAAAAATGGAATAAAGAAGTTTTTTTTACATAGATACATAGATAATTTACGTAGATAAATAACATATTCTCACATCTAGGTAAATCAATAATTAATAGCTACAAAAATACTACCAACCCCAACCATAGCAATAACAACACAACATAATATATATACATATGTATATATATATATATATATATATGAGGAAAAGGGGGGTTGGAATGAATCCGACAGAATGAGGTAAAATATAAGCAATGAAAGAACAAAACTCAGACAAAAATGTGTAGTATATTTCGCTGGAGTATTGAACTCAGCTTTTATTGAATTACTCAGATCATACAATCATTATCAACTCTCTTCCGATCTGATTTCCTTCCCATCTTCCCCAAAGATGTCCCCTATAACCAATCAAATCTTTCCCTCACCACAAAACTTACCCACCTACCTACTTCCCCCTTCTATGAAACACTTGTATGATCTGAGTAATTCAATAAAAGCTGAAGAAGCTGAGTTTAAAACTCCAGCGAAATATACTACACATTTTTGTCTTTCATTCCTTATATTTTACCATATATATATATGTATATATGTATATATTATATATAATATGTATGGAGGTGTGTGGGCTAGTGGTTAGAGTCGTGGAAAATGGACTCGTCAGTTCGAGTTCAATTCCTAGACGAAGCTGTTGGCATTTCACATAGCACTAATACCCCTTGGAAAGGTATGAATCCATATATTCTTCCTCCAGCTATGGGTTAAATAGTAGGGCAGACTGGGCTCTTTAACTTTGGGTAGGTAACCAGTCTAGGAGAATTCAAAATTCATGAGGTCAGTCGTTGATTGGGTTTGTGGCATTCCTTGATTCACCAATTCTTTCCTATCGACTGTGCCAAAAAGTGTGGAATGGTCCTACACAAGCCTTCACCACTATAAACAAATCACTGTGTTGGTTGTTCACTAGATGAACACTCATGCATCGAAAATCGACGAGAGAGTCCATTTTTTTATATATATATGTATGTGTTAAATAGTTTAACAATTAATACCTCTTTTTTTATACATTAATATTTAGAATGAATATGTCACACACCTCTTCAACATCTACTTGTGGGTCAATCACATTTGGCTTTTCGATTACATGTGTTCCTATCATTCATTTTTGCTTTCGCATGCAGTAATCACGTCATCAACATTCAACTATAAACGCCACTCAACTAACGGTAATGAACCTATTTCCACACATTTTTCTAATTCAACCCATACAAAACATCCATAATCTTTTATCCACATAAATCCTTGTTTTCTTCTCATTTTCACAGTCCTGAAGAAGGTTTCCATTGTAAACCGAAATGTTCGAACATAGACTATAAATTTCCATCCATCATAACATCCCGTGTTTGTTTCTAAATTTTCTCCACATAGATAAATAAATAATCAGTGATGAGTCTCCCTTAGATCAATTAATATAATTCCTGGAGAAAAAAAATGTTTTTAAATAAACGTCTTGTGAAATAATATTCTGTCGCATGAGCACGCTTCACATTATACAAACACTGAACAAGCCACTTTTTCAATATTTAACTGCCTGAGGATTGCAAAATATGTATGAAACTATAATAACGGTAAATTAGTACTATGATATTTTATTTGAGATTATAATATGGTCTGCTAATCTAATATTGAGCACTTTTGTATGCAAACACTTTTCATATTTACTACTCTCCATTACATCATATATATATATATATATATTAATATTTGGGTAAGGCCTTAATACCATGGGTATCGTGGTTATGGACCATATATATATATATATATATATAATATATTATTATATATGAGATTTGATAATTTGATTTGGAAGCATTGTTGAGTAAAGTATATTATTATTTATATTTTTTTGCTTGAAGGCAATTACAATGCTTATATCATATAAAATACAATAATTATTGAAAATAATCATGACAAGCGAACTCGGCAAATAACGCGCGCCACTTAGAACATCGTACAACTGTTTCAACTTTATTAAGTCTCATCAGCGATGTATACTTACGATTTCCTTCCGACAGAAATCGAAACCTCCAAGCACACAAAATCAGAAACTCTAACCCTGGGCCACCAATACGTAGCACACAATACCTGCGAAAATAATTTGTCAATGATAAACACACCACTACTATACAAAGTACAGTGGACGTTGAGAAGATTGCAAATTAAGCTTATGCTCCGGCATAAGAAATTATGAGATTTGATAATTTGCTTTAGAAGCATTGTTGAGTAAAGTATATTATTATTTATATTTTTTGAAGGCAATTACAATGCGTATATCGTATAAAATTCGATAATTATTGAAAGTGAACTGCATACTGGGTTTTTGGTTTTGATTTCTGTCGGAGGGAAATCGTAAGTATACATTGCTGATGAGACTTAATAAAGTTGAAACAGCTGTACGATGTGCAACGTGGGGGGTGATATTTGCCGAGTTCGCTTGTCATGATTATTTTCAATAATTATCGAATTTTATACAATATACGCATTGTAATTGCCTTCAAGCAAAAAAATATAAATAATAATATATATATATGTGTGTGTGTGTGTGTGTGTGTCTCTGTGTGCATGTGTTTCTACAGTGGGGACACCCGCTTAATAATTTTTTAATTAAATTTAGGAGTTGTTCTTCTCAAGTTAGATGTGAGTGGTCAGTGTCTGAGTATCTGTCTATGTCTGTCTGTCTGTCTGTCTCTCTCTCTATATATATATATACATACATACACACACATATATATATATACACATATCCATACACTCATACATTCACACACATATATACCCACATATAGGAAGCGCGTGGTGTAATGGTTAAAGTCATAAGAAATGGACTTGTTGCCCCAAGTTCAAATCCTGGATGTGGTAATTGCATTTCACTTAGCGCTAATACCCTTGGGAAAGTTATGAATTCTACTCTCCCTCCAGCTATGGATAAATAGTAGGGCAGACTGGGCTTGGTTAAGCAACCGGTCTAGAAGAAAGGAAAACTCTGAATTCAAACCTGTCAAACTCCACTGAAGAAATTGACCTTGTGTCACATCCTGCTTGTGTGGAGGGGTTGGTAAATATATATATATATACCCACATATACACACATGCAAGTACATATATAAATCCACTCATATGTTCACACACACATATATATATATGTATTTACAGGGCCTGGTTTAGCTCAGTTGGTAGTGTATCCACCTAGTAATCGCAAGATTCCTGGTTCAATACTGGTAGCTGCCAACTCAGCGCATCAGTAGCAAAGATTTGGTAAGCTGATCTGTGCATTAAGAGGGTTGAATACTCTGATAGAAATATTGTTAAAATACTCTGGCACATATAGTTATGTGATATTCTATCAAAAATACTGAAGAATATTCTGATGAAATACTCGATAAAATACTCTGAAAGAAATATTGTTAAAATACTCTGGTATAAATACTTATGGAATATTCCAGAACAAATTATTAATATTTGATAGGACAGCATGCAAAAAACAAAAACAAAACAAAACAAATACTCTTAGGAAACAACTACACAAAAAATGTGAATTTGAAATTACAATGAATGCACTTCCTTAACCATTAATGTATAAATCAACTAGCAGCGACTACCCGGCATTGCGTGGGTAGAGGGGGATTTTTTTAAGTTAGTCCCGCAGATCCATTATTACTTAATCGTGAGTTGAATCCTTGTGAGATACCCCATTTAAATCCCTATGTAAAAAAAAATAGACCTTGCATTCTGAAAAGAAATGTTAATGTCTACTATCTAAAATATTAAATGAAAAAAAAAATCCATGCTGTTATCATTTAATTTTATTTTTTAATTATCTTCACGAATATAAATCAAATCTCTATTATTTTTGCTCAAAAACCAAGCCCTGGTGATATTTAGTGTGTGTATATATATTTACTTTATTGTTAATTGTTATATTTTCGAAGTTTACTCCAGACATACAGATTCACATACAACTGCCCTTTATATATGTATAGATTATTTTACCAAAATAAATTTGGCTCTGGTAATGAAACAATAAAGTCAAAATCCTCAAGTCCAATGCTTTTACTACACAGCTATCACTCCAGACTAAGATAATAGTTAAATAAATTTCATGAAGGGCATTTAGCCGATTATCTTAAGAATAATAATGACGCATTCTTTTATGAACCATTCTTTAAATGTTTGGCGTCCTTGAAGACTTTTCTTCTGTTTTTGCATCTTGAAACATTAGTCATCCTTTGCTTCTTTTTTTAAACCACAGATCATTTCAAAATGTTTAAGAACTTTTTTCAAAAATTCGCCTTTTCTTCTTTTTCTTCTTCTAACAATTCTAAAGAATCAACAAAAGATACTTTGAAATAAAGTTCCAATTTTTCTTTTTTTTTCTATTCAACATATATTCCTACATTCATTATGAATACAAATAGAGGAAAAAAAACAGGACATAAAAAAAGAATTTGAAAATATCTTAAAATAACAAAGAAAGGAAACAAGTTTAAGTTTCATATGTGGGTATATATGAGACTGAATGGTACAGCCTAGTTATGTTGTTGGAGCTTTTCCGTGTTATATACCCTTTTGACTTGGGTATATATATGGCCAAGGAGGCGTGTGGTCTAATGATTAGAGTCGTAGGAAATTAATGGTAACTTTCCATTTACAATACCGTTATTTAACATTAACAACACGGGCCTTTCGAGGCCTGTTTTTGTTAATGTAAATTAACAGCGTTGATCCCAGGGGTCTATCCCTCCAGGCAACACCTGCCCCCTTGATTTAAAGGGGCAGAGCTGGGTTTATTTCCCAGTAACTGAGGCGCCCCCCTTGAGGGGGAATGACAACGGGATCCATGCTTTTTTTGTGCCTACCACCCATGAGCTTCGGCTTATGGGTGGGCCCACATAAAAATGTCCTTGTGTCACGCCCTCATAAGTGGGATGAGAGGCAAATACCATACCGTTATTTAAATTTTACTACACTGCAGTCATAATTCGTAGGCAACCCATGAGTTATGTAACATTCCGAAAATTTCAGATGCACTTGGCATTCCAATGTAAACATGTACTAAAAGGATTTTGCAAAAATCATTAAATTCATCTGAAGTGAAAATCTTCATAAAACATTGTTTATGTTTACAAACTAACTAGAAATACTTTTTCTCTGAATGTTTGAGATGAGGCTTGAAGATTAGTATTATCTGCGTTATTCGGACTATTATCCCCATCTTCATTGTTATTTGTACAACGTTTCGGCCGATATACCCTCCAGCCTTCTTAAGGTATTTCTTGTCAGATGGCTCCCGAATACGACAAGAAAGTTCCCGAGTTCGAAAAGAAGGTTCCCGGGTCCGAGAAGGTTCCCGAGTCCGAGAAGGTTCCCGACTCCGAGAAGAAATACCTAAAGAAGGCCAGAGGGCATATCGGCGAAACGTTGTACAAATAACAATGAAGATGGGGACAATAGTCCGAATAACGCAGATAATAGAAAGACTTTGTCACTCCTCTTTTATAATACTGTTATGTTAGAAACGTTGTTTACCTAAAAAAAATCTCCTTATTTTTATATAATTTCTCCTCGTCTTCTGGGAAACATTCTTGTTATACCATTTTCCAAATCACTTTACATATTGCCTTGTTTTAATACTTGGCAAGTCGTTAAAAGGCCTGGCCATAGTCAAAGCCAATAGAGAAATTTATCATCTGAACTGATTGCCAATAATAAAAGAACTAAACATACTTTATAGATTGGGAGGCTGTATTAAATTTATCAGTAGAAAAACCTACCTTACTTATAAAAACTAGCAAATATATGCACACTCCGGGTGCAAATATTTAAGTTTTAATGTAATGAAAATATTATATTAAATTAGAAAGGCTAATGAAACTAAATAAGAATGCAGATAAAAAGATTTGAAACAGGAGTGTATAATCGAAAAATAGAACAACTGAAACTTACTCTTCCATCACTCCTGTCTTCATTGCAAAATTTTCCTAATTTAACAATTTAGTGAAAATAAGAAGTAAATAATAAAATTACAGTTATTTTTTCTTGTTGATAATTTTTTTAAAAGATTTATTGAAAAGATTTTTGCTCATATTTATTAAAATAAAACCAAACAATTAGAAATCAATACTACTAAGAAAATATTTATCAAAATCAAATTTTTAATATCAATATGCAAATTAGCCATCCCATTCATGCTGTAAACCGTTATTTTGTTGTGTATATAAATACAATTGCATGTTATTAGTATGTAGCTATGGTCAACATTATTAATAATGTGAAACAATTTTATCAATAATTGATGTTTAAATAAGAATAAAATCATAAAGAATGTGATGTACATAACTCAGGGAATAATGATTTGAATAGTAATATAGTTTTGGTTACAGACAAACACACAATCTCTATTATAATAAGATTATAGAGATCTGTTGTAAACCCAGGCAGCCTTAAGTTATACGTATATAATTTGAATTCATAAAATAACAACCAATATGTCCTGCTCTCTCTGGTTCTATTTGGAAAAGTGAAGGATTTTATTAGAATTCAAAGTTTGTGTCCCTTAGCATCAAATAGGAGAACTGTGGTAAGTAAGGAATGTAAAGAATGAAGGAATGTAATGTTAGATAATGAATAGGCATAGCCTTTCATTTTTAGGATGAAGTGTAAAATAATTTGAAATAACGATATTCTGTGGAAAAATATGATGCCAGAGTCGTTTAGTTTGATTGGCATAGTATCACATCAGGTTTGTCTGGAATGACGCTTCTCATTGGCTTAAAGCAGGGTTATCCAAACTTTATGCAAAGAAGGCCAAATTTGATAAAGGAAGATGCCCAAAAGCTAATGTTTTTCTGATGTTTCTTGATGCTTTTAACCACAAAATTACATGCAAATAAACACTTTGAATACTTCTGGAAGCTAAGAGGTACAAGAGAAAGCAATGGCAACAGAGCACCGGCACACCAACATCCAGGTCAGCCTTCACAGGCAACATCTTTGGTCAGGTTTTTTTTTTCAAACATTGGTCTTCAGTCACAGAAAGAACTGTAACTTCAGGGGCACAAGAAATATATAGTCTTCCAAGATTGCAATGCCAATGACATACAAATAAATGGGACCATATGACCTTTAGGCACCCCTTTTGTGATCTCAATTGATAAGGACTTTTTTTTCATTTACACTGTCAAAATCCAGTTGTTTGTTAGGGGTTAGGGTTAGGGAATAGGGTTAGGGTTAGGGTAAGGGGTTAGGGTTAGCGGTTAGTTTTATAATTTAAAAGTCAATATTTTAGCAGACAGTTGATAGACGACCTCGTGAGTAACCTTCTCATTTGTATATGTTTGTACTACTGTTTTTTGTTAGTATATTTGTTTACCTTATTTCCTCTCTTGTGTCTTTAGTCTGGCCCCAACCAGGCCACAACAACATCCCTTTATATACTCTTGTATATAGGGCATGATAAACAGCTTGATTTCTTTGTTTCATTGTTTAATGGTATATCAATCTTTTTATGTTATTTGATACCATAGCCATCCTTGTAGATAGGAGTTAATTAGCATTTCTAATTGATAAAATCTTCTGAATGTTAATGACCCTTCTCAAAACTAAAGATAGAAGTTAATTAGCATATCTAATAGATAAAACACACGAGAGATTATTCAGTCATAAATGTCGATAACATACTGATTTCTATCCCTAGTTTTTTGACATTTAAAATACCATTTATAGAAAATACAGATTTTTGCAATATTAAAAAATAAATAAAAAATTAAATATATATATATATATATATATATTCTCAAGAAATGTGAATGTTGGGAATTTTTAAAAATCTATTATTACTTGTTAACCAGGATATTACTGGATTTAATGTTATTTGTAGCACCCAATGAAAGAAATAACTTTTCTCTCTCTCTCTCTCTCTCTCTCTCTCTCTCTATATATATATATATATATATATATATATATTGAGGCCTCTAGTGAATTCATTTCCACTTAAAAATGTAGCGATTAAATAGTCTCCTATATTTGACAGCTGCCTGTGGCCGTACGGGTAAGAGGATTGGCGAACGAAAGTTAATTCGGGTCTCGAACTTGGCCAGAGGTAACTGTTAAAACGGTATAACCACACTGATGAGAGGTGATACCTCGAACACATGTCTGTGGATTACTTTATTTTTATATATATATATATATATATATATATATATATATATATAATATTTTCATTCAATAAATAAGTGGAATCCTTTTTAGAAAGACAAATTATTATTTTTTTAATAATTTTTTTCAATAATGTAAACTCTGCATTGTTTGGAATTGGTTTATTGCAAAAATTATTTTCACCTCGCAAAAATTTTTTTAGGTTATTCAAAATAGCAGAAAATCAAACGAGTGGCCCAGACTGAACAGAGTTCTGTTATCAGACCTATGGTGGCTGCTAATTGCAAACCATGTGAAATCTACAGAAGAATGTGTTATGTGCATGGAGAAGGATGTTTTAGTAAAAAAAAAAGAGAATGTTTACAATTGAAATACACTGACTCTCCAGTACAGAAAAAGTTCCAGCTACAGCGGTCAGATAATATTGTGTCTTCTAGGAAATGAAAGTATCCATCACGATTGATTTCCTTGAAAAAACAATTGAATGACACTTGTATATATTCACAAACACACACATGAACAGAGAATTATCTTCCCTGCCGCTAGGGGGAAAATCGCCAACAGGAGGTTGGCACGAGAATCAAACCAAACCTAACTTATCAGGGAGCAGTCAATGAGGGAAGTCGCAAAAATAAGCGATCCCTAGACTTTACTTATCACAGAACAGTTACCAGGGAAGGATGTGAAAATAAGCGTCTCTACAGAACTCTACCACCAGCAAACTTTCTAGGCATTGTATTAGCAAATGTTCTAAGGCTGATACAATAGCATACTAACAGAAGGCTGAAGAACGAGAAATGATCTGACGAAGCATCTTAACAACATTTCAACCAGCGACCAGAATACCCCTGTTATCACCACTTTTTCTAACGAACAGTATTTAACCTCACAGATAAGTCTCGTAGCAAATACCAATAACATTTGCAACAACATTTCTGTACTTTTTGATAATACAAGTGTCTGCATTTTATATTGTATTTGTTTCTTTCTTTCGTCCGAAATAGGCAACTATGGAGAATAAGGGCTCCAATGAATCCCCGTAAATACTCTTAGTCTTCAGGTTCAACATCATTTTAATCAACTAAATTCTTAATGTAACAGAAATAACTGTGAAATTCTTATTAGGATCCTTCCTAAATAGAAGTATCAATATAATCATGGACAGCAGTTTACTATGAAATGCTAATTAGAATCCTTCAATCCTTTCTAAATAGAAACTTCAATGTTATGGACAACTGTTAAGTATGAAATGCTAATTAGAATCTTTCACTCCTTTTTAAATAGAAGCACCAATATCATCATGGACTGTTGTTGGCTATGAAATGCTAATTAGAATCCTTCACTCAATGGATTCTATCTAAGTATAATTAATTTGACAAGTATTTTCTTTCCTGAATTAATTGGATTGCCATTCTGTGAGTGTGTTATAATAATAATAATAATAATAATAATAATAATAATAATAATCTGTCCCCATTATAAGATACTCAGCACCATTCTTAAAATGGACAAAAGAAGAACTCAGACAGATAGACCAAAGGACGAGAAAATTAATGACCATGCACAAGGTTCTCCACCCTAGAGATGATAGAGATAGATTGTATGTGTCAAGAAAGGAAGGGGGAAGAGGTCTTGCCAACATAGAGGAATGCGTAGAAACTACAATCCAACAACTTGAAGATTACACAAGGAAGAGCAAAGACAAACTACTTATGGCGGCCAACAATAGTAGAAACGGCAGATGGACAAAAAGAAAAATGACAAAGACTAGAAAACAAAAATGGGAAGAAAAACAATTATATGGATGCTTCAAACAACAAATAGAAGAGGTTGCACAGGAAAAGACTTGAACATGGTTAAGAAAGGGAAACCTCAAAAGAGAAACAGAATCACTTATAATTGCTGCACAAAATAATGCCATAAGGACAAACTACATCAAAGCGAAAATTGATAAGACCCAACAGAATAGTAAATGTAGACTTTGCGGTAATAGAGATGAAACTGTTAACCATATACTCTGCGAATGTAGCAAACTAGCACAACGAGAATACAAAACTAGACACGACTGGGTTGGGAAGGTGATCCACTGGGAATTATGCAAAAAATTAAATTTTGACCACACAACAAAATGGTATATGCATAAACCAGAATCTGTTCTTGAGAACGAAATGCACAAAATTCTCTGGGACTTTGAGATAAAAACGGATCACCTTATCCCAGCAAGAAGGCCAGACCTAGTGTTGATAAACAAAAAAGAAAGAACTTGTCAACTGGTGGATTTTGCAGTGCCAGCAGATCACAGGGTGAAGCTAAAGGAAAATGAAAAAATGGACAAATATCTGGACCTTGCCAGAGAACTGAAAAAGTTACGGAATATGAAAGTCAAAGTGATACCAATTGTAGTTGGTGCACTTGGAACAGTCCCAAAAGGATTAGAAAAGGGCTTGGAAAGTTTGGATATCAGAGGAAGGATTGAAACCATTCAGAACACTGCACTGCTGCAATCTGCCAGAATACTCAGAAGAGTACTGGAGACCTGAGGAGACTTGCTGTCACTCAGACTCCAGTGAAAGACCATCAGCTAATGCTGATGTGAAAACTCATAATAATAATAATAATAAAAATATAATAATAACTAGAAGGACCTGTGAATATACCACAGTATGATAATTTAACTATTACAACATTTGATATGTTTAGTTAAGAGCTATGCTAAATAGTTCCATATGTTAAAAGTATAATAATCTTGATATAACTCTCTCTCGCTCCTTTTTTTCAGTCTTGTGTTATAATAATAATGATAATTAAGAATGCAGCAAACTAACACAATGAGAATACAAGACACGATTGTGTTGAAAAAGAGATCCACTGGTAATTGTGCAAAAAACTAAACTCCTACAACAAAATGGTATATGTATAAACCAGAATTCATTTTTGAGAATGAAACACATGAAAATTCTCTGTGACTTTGAGATAAAAAAGGTCACATTATCCCAGCCAGAAGACCAGACCTAGTATTGATTAAAAAGAAAAAGAGAACTTATCAACTGGTAGATTTTATAATCCAAGCAGATCACAGATCAAAAGATATAAAAATACATGGACCTTGCTAGAGAATTGAAAAAAACTGTGGAATATGAGGATGAAAGTGATACCAATTGTAGTTGGTACACTTGGAACGGCCCCCAAAAGTTTAGAAACAGACTAGAAGAATTGGAAATCAAAGGAAGAATTGAGACAATCCAGACAACAGCATTGTTGAGATTGGCTAGAATACTCAGAAGAGTCCTGGATACCGGGGGAGACTTGTTGTCACAGACTCCAGTGAAAGACCATCAGCTAACTCTGGTTTGAAAAACTCACAAGGAGTGAAATAAAGATAATATAGAATCCTGGAGATCTGAGGAGACTTGTTATTACTCAGACTTCTGTGAAAACCCAACAGTTAAAACTAGAGTAAAAAACCTGCAAATAATAATAATACTAATACTAATACTAACTACTACTAATAATAATAATAATCCCTTGGAATGGGACCCAAGCTTTTGGAAAACAGACTGGAGGAATTGGAAATCAGATGAAGAATCATGACCATCCAGACAACAGCATTGTTAAGATCGGCTAGAATACTTAGAAGAGTCCTGGAGATCTGAGTAGACTTGTTGTCACTAGTAGTGGAAGACCACCAGATAATGCTGGTGTGAAAAAAACTCACAAGGAGTGGAATAATAATAATAATAATAATAATAATAATAATAAGTGAAAGTGATACCAATTATAGTTGGTGCACTTGGAACAGTCCCAAAAGGATTGGAAAAGGGTTTGGAAAGTTTGGATATCAGAGGAAGGATTGAAACCATTCAGAACACTGCACTGCTGCAATCTGCCAGAATACTCAGAAGAGTCCTGGAGACCTGAGGAGACTTGCTGTCACTCAGACTCCAGTGAAAGACCATCAGCTAATGCTGATGTGAAAACTCAAAAGGAGTAAATAATAATAATAAGCAAAAATTATGAGATAAAAGAATGTATATGAGAAAATTAATGACATTGCTTCATCTTAAATGTAGATAAAAAAAAAACTTATTGCAATTTTTCAAAAGAAAATTTTGGATTCGTCTAGATCGATAGATACAAAAAGTGACATAAATGCAGGCAATGTTTTTTGTTTTTTTGTTACTGAATTCTTCTGAGTTCATATGGATAATTTTCAAGAAGGTTCAACTTTTTCATTATCTCTTAAATTCAAAATACTTGACAGTTTTTGTCTGAGATCTAATGATTGGTCGTTATTATTCAACAATGTTTTTATTTTCTGTTTTACATTCTCTATCTTTAATTGACAGTTTTTGTCTGAGGTTTTGTAGATTTTCAACATAAAACGATGGCTAACAAATTAGTCTCATAAACGGGTCCGGTGTCTGGTGACTGAGAATTCAAATAAACGGCGTGATCCCAGGGTCCATCCTCCAAGGCAACATCTGCCCCTTGATTTAAAGGGCCAGGGTTGGGTTTATTGCCTGGTTCCTTAGGTGCCCCCCTTGAGGGGTAAATGCTGACTGGATCCACACATATATTGTGCTTGCCATTCATGGCTCACATTAAAAGAACCATAAGTGGGATGCACAGAAAATACCTGAGTAATAAGAGAGGTTCACTCTCTCATTATCCGTTATTGCCCACTTTGAATAAGATCAAACTAAGTGACATATCTATTTACCCAACCCCTCTGCCATTGGCATCATGTGACACAAGGTCAATTTAAGTATTTCATATTTTCTTTTGTATTAACTCTTAACATCCTATACCACCTCATTGTAGAAAGCGTGTGGTGTAATGGTTAAAGTCATGGGAAATGGACTTGTCGCCCCGAGTTCAATTCCTGGACGTGGTAATTGCATTTCACTTAGCGCTAATACCCTTGGGAAAGGTATGGATTCTACTCTCCCTCCAGCTATGGGTAAATAGTAGGGCAGACTAGGCTTTTTAACCTTGGTTAGGCAACCGGTCTAGGAGAAGGAAAACTCTGAATTCAAACCTGTTAAACTCCGCTTAAGAAATTGACCTTGTGTTACATTCTGCTTGTGCGGAGGGGTCGGTAAATATATATACCACCTCTTCCACCCGGCCTGAAGTCACATTCATTTTTCTAATCTACCCCAAATTATAGCCTTTGTTTAAATGTAATATTAAAATATTTAGAAGTCTTTTATTAAAGGGAAATAACAGGTAACTTTAAATGAAAAGGCCATTTTTGGCCATTTATCGATAAATGGTTATAGGAATTGGGCTCTGGACTTATAAAATTCTCAACAGGATGTTAAGAGTTAAAGGTATTTGGGATGCATTGACATTTTTCTAGTTTTCAGTTTTGGTTTCTTTGTTTAATGGCATATCAAGCTTCATGGTTTATCTAATGCTAAATCCATCCTTGTAGAAGACCAGTAGAGTATGTAACATAACTGTGTGGGGGAAACGTTTCATACCTTTCCCAAGAGAATTAGTCTCACAAACTATAATTACTGAAGTGAGTTTGATCCTCACTCATTACCCCTTATTATAGGCATGATGTGACACAAGGTCAATTTTTTTAAAGTATTTCATATTTTCTTAATACTTGTGAATTAAAGGTATCATGCATATATCAACAAAGCAATGAAGACAAGACATCAAGACATGTTATTCATTGATTCATAAACTTTGGAAGAAAAATAAATAGGCTATTTAATGTTGGAAAAAAGCATTTTAAAAATTCTCTTATATCCTCAAACTTATAAACTCTTTTGATCAGGATATTGACTTAATGGTGACTTTATTCAAAATAAAATTTCTGAAAAGTAGTTTGACCAAAATTATGTTTCATTCATTCAGTAAATGAAAATTAAAGAAATAGTTTCAAATATCCACCATCTTAATGATATTAATCAAACAAACATTGTATCTGCTAAGTAAAGTTGAGGTGTCTATTTTATTGTATCAGTGATGTAAACATCCTGATGTAAACATT
The DNA here is from genome assembly GCA_023376005.1 of Doryteuthis pealeii. Taxonomy (NCBI): domain Eukaryota; kingdom Metazoa; phylum Mollusca; class Cephalopoda; order Myopsida; family Loliginidae; genus Doryteuthis; species Doryteuthis pealeii. The sequence continues at coordinate 88,866,751 of CM042145.1, forward strand.
GGAGAAGCAATATTCCAATTACCATCAAATTGGCAGACGAGGCAACAAGCAAGCCATAACTCAATACAGATCTTGCATTGGTTAAGTATCTGGCCGCCATCCTTGGCCAGTTGTAAAGAACTTAAAGTAAATAAGTAAGTAAGTCCTGAGTTATAAAATCCTTTGGTAAGTGAATAAGTCCTAAGTTTTGGAATCCTACGTAGTGTCAAAAAGGTCCAGCGATATAATCCTATGATCCATCGTCCACGAAGATCCAAGTAGTAATGATTAGGTATGACCAGAACAGTATAAATAATAATATCAGCAGCAGAATACTGCCAATGGTTGGTCAATAGGTTGGTCACATGTTTATTGGCGAGTCTTTAAGTAGAAGTGGTCATTTGACACACACCTTATATTACAAAAACGTGAACACATTGTTGTAAGCCTACTGAAGAATAGTAGATTATTCATCTGGCACCATAATACCACTGGAACCAAGTAGCCAATCAGGACTCAAATAATGGAATCACCCAAATGCATGAATGGAGTATTCCTGAGTGCCATAAATACAAGCTGTTTTGGGCACCAGTTCAGTTGTACTTAGTTGTTGTTCAAACCAATAATATATTAACTCACTACAACATGGCACTGCGAACAGGATTCAAACCTGTGATGGAATATCTGATTGGATTTCGAATCCAATGGGATATTCCCTTACAGTGAACTCAGATAAAACTGGGTTTAATGAGTTTTAAACAAGATGAACAAATCTCCACATTGAATCAGTGAACCCATTCCCATATCTAGGTAGTAATATCCCATCTACTGAAAGTGGTGTCATAGCAAGTCTAGCAAAGGCATGGACTGCTATAGACAGATTATCAATGACATGGAAATCTGAACTCGTAACCATATCAGTACTACTGTACAACCGCACTACATGGACCCAAATGAAGCACGCCTTCTAGCACATATATGATAAAAAAGGTTGGGGGTTTGCCATAAGGTTGGGACAATCATAGATGCTTGGGCTTAATATGACTAGCTAATTGATCAGAGGGGGCCTCTCCGATTGTTCCTCTAGCCTAAGTAAAGGTCAGAATGGAGTATTTCATGTCATAGACTGCTCAGCCACCAAGATTCCATCCTTAAGCATGACAGATCACCTCCAATGGCCAATAGGTGGCCACATAGAGGGCGTGGTCTTACTCCTATGCAGATGTGCAGTCGACAGGGTGGCTAGTAAGCAGGTGAAAGGGATAACTTTGTATACCAGTTACAATAAATAAGGGACAGTTTAGCTCAGTTGGTAGAGTGTCCGGCTCGAACCTCAAGGTTCCTCGTTTGATACTGACCCTCACCAACTCAGCGTATGAGTAGCACATGGATCTGTGCAGTAAAGTTAGGAGCTGATGGTAGGTGTGGTGCTTTGCCTCAGACATTAGAAAAACAATCTCCTTGGTCTAGTGCTAATGAAAAGGGGATAGATTCCCTCACTCTCTGGTTGATACCGATTTTAGGCCACCCCGATGACTTTACTTTTTTACTTACGATAAACACTAGTTAACCCATGTCCTTAACCATTGAACCACTCATATCTTCACACCCCCAGTAGATTATCTATGATTCAGCTCTTTCTAGCTAAGCCAAAAATAGACTGTAAACTCAAAGAGACAGGATTAGAATGGTAATCTTAATCTATGCCTTGTCGCTGTCTTTAGATGAAGAATTTTGTTTTCTTAAGAAGAAGAACTAAGAATGTAGATATTTAAGAACCTCGGGTTATTTATTCAAATTCCCATGCAACACAAAAGTGGTTATTTGATGTGGGGAATCGATATCCCCTGATGATAGGAAACAGAACACCAGGTTGCATCTTTAATATGTGTTTTGAAACAACATACCCGAAGCCTTCAGCCAGCACTTCACAGGCTCTAAGGAATTAAAGAAGAAAAAAAAATCTCTATAAATACAAGATTTCTATCCTGAAGTGTCCAACCATTTTTTTTTAATATCTCAATAACCGGTTGTGTGGCCTTGATGCAACTCAGTAATAAATCAAATGGCATTTTACTGCACTGTTTGGTTATTATTATAGTCATTGTTGTTGTTGTTGTTGTTGTTAGCTGAAGGGAGGGTGATGGCTCATCTGATAAACATGTTTTCTTTTTACCACACTCCGTAGCAGACTGTTCATGTCTGAAGCCACCCTGGCACAACACCATGAAGATAAGAGGTCCAGAAGAAAGTGGCGGCAACAAAGCACCGGCACATCACCATATTCAGGGAGAGCCTTCACATTCGACATCTGTGGTTGATAATGTTTTTCAAACATTGGACTTCACAGCCACAGGAGGCACTAGAATTATATTATAGTCTTCAGAGACTGCAATGCCAATGAATGGTGTTGTTGTTGTTGGCTGAAGGGAGGGTCATGGCTCATCTGATAAACATGTTGTCTTTTTAGTGTAATTGTGATTAACATAGTAAATGGAATCGGTGAGCAGAGTTCAAATCTGGGACAAGGCTGGTAAGTGCTGATAATACTGTTTTGCATATGGGTAATTCCATGTCAAATCATCCAGAAAAAAGTAAAATTGTCACCCATCCCCTTCAATTTTTCTATGAGTTCTAGAGCTTCCCTTCTCCTAAAAATTGGTTTGTTAAAGCATTTTTGCCCAAGGAATCCAATAATGCCATCAAAAAAATATTAAAGTCAACAGTTTTTAAGTTATTGATGATTTCTGATTTTTTCATAGCAAGATCAATATCCTGATGTGGCACTGCTTCTAGGACAAAAATCTTTTTCTATTATTATTTCACATATATTGTACCAAAAAGATAGTTTGATATTTGCTCAGAACCAAAGCTACAACATTTTGCAAAAATCTTTAGGAGTAGGGAAGCTCTAGAACTCATTTTACAGACAAAAATAGTCACCATTTTTATGACCCCCCTCAAATTTAGAGAGCTAAAAATCGGTATAACTCTGCCATTTTTTAGAATTGGAAGCTCAAATTTTGGAGATTGTCTAACTTTATCATAACCCACAATTGGACAAAATTTCAGAAAAATTGAAGGGTGGTAGGTAATATGGCCTGGATGATTTGACATGGAATTACAAATTGGTGTGTAAAATAGCAATCAGATTTACAATCTTTTACTAATGAATCAAATTTCAGCATTAAATAACCCATAAGGTGTTGATATGCCATAAAACAGCTGTATCATATTCTCATGATTCAAGTCAATGTTGACTTTTTTCTCACTTTTTAAAAATTTGTTAATTAAGGGTACAGGGGTAGGGATAGGGATAGCGATAGAAAGCTGCGGGGAATAACTGAGAGTATTCAAGTCATCTCATTCCTGATGAGAATCTACTGGAAATGAAATTGGGCTTAACAAAACAAAAACAAAAAAACAAAAAATATAAATTACGGTTCAATTATTGAGCACAGTGTGTAATTAACCTACATAGAACATTAAAAGGAAAGGAAAAGGCTCAAAGGAAGAAAATAAGAGAAAAGAAAAATAAAGATAAGTTAGATAGAAAGAAAATGTCCCATCGCCCTCAAAAAAAAAAAAGAATGAGAAGAAAAAGAAAGAAAAGAAAGAAAGAAAGAAAATGGCTCAAAAAAAGAAAGAAAGAAAGAAAGAAAGGAAAGAAAAAAAAGAAAAGAAGAAAGAAAGAAAAGAAAGAAAAGAAAGAAAAAAAAAAGATGAAAACAGAAAAAGAAAAAGAAAGAAAGAAAGAAAGAAGAAAAGAAAAGAAAAAGAAAAAGAAGAAAAAAGAAAAAATAAGAATACAGCACAAAAGAAAAAAGATAGAGGAAAAGAAAAGAAAATAATAAGAAAATGGCTCAAAAGAAAAAAAGAAAAGGAAAGAAAGAAATAAAAAAGTTCAAAGAAAAAGTAAGAAAATAAGAGAAAAAGAAAGAAAGAAAAAGAAAATAAGAGAGAAAACAGCTCAAAAGTAAAAAGAAAAAAAGAAATTAAAATGAAAAAGAAGGAAAGGAATAAAATGGCTAAAAAAAAGAAAGAAAGTAAGGAAAGAAAAAGAAAGGAAGAAAATGGCTCAAAAGAAATAAAGAATAGAAAAAGAAAGATAGAAAATGGATCAAAAGTAAAAGAAAAAGAAAGAAAAAAAAAAGAAAAAGAAAGAAAGAAAACAAAAAGAAAGAAAACAAAAAAGAAAGAAAGAAAAGAAAGAAAACAAAAAAAGAAAGAAAGAAAGAAAAGAAAGAAAGAAAAAAAGAAAAGAAGAAAAAAGAAAAAGAAAAACAAAAAGAAAGAAAACAGAAGAAAAGAAATAAAGAAGAAAAGAAAGAAAGAAAGAAAGAAAGAAACAAAAAGAAAAAAGAAAGAAAAAACGGCTCAAAAGAAAGAAAGAAAAAAAGGAAAAACAAAGAAAGAAAATGGTTCAAAAGAAAAAGAAAAAGAAAAAAAACAGAAAAGAAAGAAAGAAAGAAAAAGAAAAAGAAAGAAAAGAAAAAGAAAAGAAAGAAAGTAAGAAAAAAAGAAAAGAAAAAGAAAGTAAGAAAGAAAGAAAGTAAGTAAGAAGAAAGAAAAGAAAGAAAAGAAAGAAAAAAGAAAAGAAAGTAAGAAAGAAAGAAAAGAAAGTAAGAAAAAAAAAAAAAGAAAGTAAGAAAGAAAGAAAGTAAGTAAGAAAGAAAAAGAAAGAAAGAAAAAGAAAGGAGAAAGGAAAAAGAAGAAGGAAAGCAAAAGAAAGTAAGAAGGAAAGAAAATGATCCCAAAAAACCAGAAATCAATAAAATTGTAAGCCACTAAGATAATTAATCATAGAAAAGTCAGTCAGTATTTTTTTTTCCTTCTTCTCTGATCTGTGAAATTTAATTTGAACATTTCAACTATTTCCTATCAGTAAAACCTTATAACAATAGGGACACAATTTCTTGTGGAATCTAAAAATAAATAACACATCTGAGTAATGAAATGCCAATATAAGTAGCTGAATTAGTGATTAGATCAGCAAAAATGTTTGATTCAAAAGGATGCTTCACAATTAGGTCATGAACAATTTTGCCAATGTAGAGTTCATCATCATCATCATCATCATCATCATCATCATGCCGCTTAGCTCAGTCAGTAGAGCGTCAGCCAAGAAGCCACCAGGTTCTGGTTTCGATACTGGCTCTCACCAACTCAGCATATGAGTAACACAGGGATCTGTATGAAAAAGTGAGGAGCTGATGTTAGGCGTGGCACTCCACCTTAGATGCTAAAAAACAATCTCCTTGGTCTTGCATTAGTGAAAAGCTGTCTGGCTGATACCAACTTTGGTCCACCCTGACGACTTTACAGTAAGGGCCGGCTTAGCTCAGTCGGTAGAGCATCAGCTGAGGAACCACAAGGTTCCTGGTTTGATAACAGCCCTCACCAACTCAGCGTATGAGTAGCACAGAGATCTGTGTGATAAAGTGAGGAGCTGATGTTAGGCATGGCGTTCCACCTCAAATGCGAAAAAACTATCTCCTTGGTCTAGCACTAGTGAAAAGGATATAGACTCCCTCACTGTTTGGCCAATGAAGAGATAATCATTATCATCATCATAATCATCATCATCATCATCATGCCAGCTTAGCTCAGTCGTTAGAGCGTCAGCCAAGGAACCACCAGGTTCTGGGTTCGATACCGGCCCTCGCCAACAGCATACAAGTAGTACAGGGATTTGTGCGGTAAAATAAGAACTGATGGTAGGTGTGGCACTCTACCTCAGATGCTGAAAAACAATCTCCTTGGTCTGGCGCTAGTGAAAAGGGTATAGACTCCCTCGCTGTCTGGCTGATACTGACTTTAGGTCACCCTGACGACAACAAAAAAGTGCTGACAGCACAGATTCCCATGACTCTATCTCTCACCACCCATCCTATCAATCATTGCTCTTGGTACAGCATCAAGTATCAATACATAGCTGATCAATATAAGTTTTTGCTGATCAGCCTGCACTGGTGTGTCCATGTGTATGAGTCCATAGGTTTGGTTTGGATTGGTTTTATGGCATGTCAACCTCAGTGGGTCATTTAATGCCGACAAAGTTTTGAAATAAATTCATTCTTAATGGATAATCAGTTTTTTTTATGAACTCATATTTTTTTATTTAACCCATAGATGGGACCCTAACAGGTACTACCACTCCGGGTCAGAGTTGACCAGGGAGCAATGGTGATTAAGGGGTGCTCCATATTCCCCAAACCTCCAAAACTGGAACCTCACCATCAGATAGAGTTTAATGTCATTCCCAGGACAAGATGACCCTCAGCCACTGCCTTCTAGCAACCATATGATAAAAAGGATTGGGGTTTCCCATAAGGTCCATAGGGTTGGGGAAATCATATAGGTGCTAGGGCTTGATGTGACCAGCCGATTGATCGAAGGGGGTTTCTCCGACTGCCTGTCTTGCCTAGGTAAGGGCTTAAAATGAGTGTTGCATGTCATGGATGAGTCCATAGGAGTTCATCCTTGCTTCTCTAGAAGTATCCAGTATTTGTTTGTTTAGCCACAATAGATTAATATGTATAACTACTAAATTTGATATCCATACTTATCAGACCTAGAGGAGAGTAAAATGTTTGTTTCTTACAAGAAAAGTGGGTCTCACATTGAAAGGGTGTCTTAACAAGTCCTCAGTATGGCATCCAATATCCTCACAAAGATGATCAATGTTTAATATACCCACATCAAACATCAAACATTGAGTATATAAATGAGAGTGAGAGAGTTCTTGGATGATAGAGAGAGAAAGACAGATTAGAGACTTTCTTGGAGAGGAGATGGTCTTACTTTATCACTTGATTTCTCTAGTTACTCTGGTTCTTGCTGATTCTTCTCCCATCTCCTCTGGCTGCCATCTTGTTGTCTAATTGCTGACTGATTCTTCTAACAAAGGGCTGACTTTTTCTTCTTCTGAGCGTTACTTGTTTTCAATTAGATGAACTAGCAAGACTTTTTTGTTGCTTGATCAAGCTTTTTTATTTAGCCCATGATTTTCCGTGCGGACTAGATCGACCTCAGAGGTGGATGCTCTACCGACTGAGCTAAGAACAGTAGTGCTACTATTTAACCCATAGTAGAGGAATGAGGTGGGTTATACCTTTCCTAATGGTATTAGTCCGAAAGTGAACGTAATAGTACTGTTGTATACTCACATTGAGTATATAGATGAGAGAATGAGTTCTCAGATGATAGAGAGAGGGACCGATTAGAGAGAGGGACAGATTAGAGACTTACTTTGAGAGGAGATGGTCTTACTTTTCTCTTCATTTCTCTAGTTACTCTGGTTCTTGCTGATTCTTCTCCCATCTCCTCCAGCTGCCATCTTGTTGTCTAATTGCTGACTGATTCTTCTAACTAAGGGCTTTGCTTTTCTTTTGGGCTGATTTTGGTCATCGTAATTAAAACAAGACTTGTTTTTTTTCTTGATCAAGTTTATTATTTAGCCCATGATTTTCTACTTGGACAAGATCAACGCAGCAGGGACACGTCTTCCTGCTTCAAAGTCAGATGAATCTAATCCATAAACTTAAACTATATCACGTGTTTCTCATGGTGCGTGAGATTCGTGCCTCTAGGAGTCAAGGGTTAATAACAGTCAGAGGTAAATTTCCACTGGATCCTCTGATCTCAAAGTTACCGGCCCTTATTCTCAGCTACAGGGTCTGCTAACAATTTATAACTCCATAAATTGTAACAAATGTAAGTTTTTACTAGTTGGACAACACTGGTGTGTCCCTGTGTAGTTGTCCACAGAAGAACATCACTTATTTCTCCAGCTTGTTTCTCTTACTTTGATAGGTCATATGAGTGGGGGCAAGTGGCCGTACAGCTGCTTTTTTGAGAGGTAACCTCTTTAGGACAAAAGCCTACGTCCTACCATCTTTATGGTACATTTATGTATCTGTTTTACACCTTTGTATACCTTCTATTCTTATATGTGTTACTTATGTATCTACTTTGTCATTTGTATGCGTATTCTTGTAAATGTTTGTCCGTGCTCATGTATTAAAATCCGTTTGTTACATTTCACACCCTTGTCGGAATATTGCTTGTACTTATATGTACTCCCGCTGGAAGGCCATCTAGCCTTCCAACCAAATATAATAATAACATTAAATCCTACACATCAAATATAGTTTCTTTTGTATAAGCATGCAATACATAACTTCACCTGTAACCAAATTAAAAAATGAAATAAACTTCAAAACATTGTAGAGATTATATTTCTTACTTGCCATGGTTCTTCTGTTAGGCGTTAGGCAGTATTGCAAGTAGTCTTATAAAAGTGGTAGCACTAAAGTCAAACTTTCTTTGACCCTCCAGCCTTTAGAAGTATGATACACTAATTGGGTCTATCTCTATAGGATAAGGGAGTGGACTTTAACCCCAGCATTCTGTATGTATGGTACAGGAGAGCTTTCACTTTTCTGTGTATAGAGGTAACACATACAATTTGTGTCTCCTATCTGGGGAACTTTGCCCCCAGACATTATTACTAATAAAATTTAATGACACACCTCTTGTCATTTCTATCTAGTTTTTTCTTAAAGCGTTTTGTTACTCCAAGTGATGCAGCTATACAGTAGTACTGAAACGGTTACAGCTTTTAAAAATTCTTGCTTTATCTTAAAAGAGAGATTTCCATATAAATATCTGTCTACAGCAGTCTATGACTTTTTTATGCATGTATTGACATCACTTTCTGTAGATGAGATATTACTACCTAGGTATGTGAGCTCTACTAATTCAGTAAATACTTTAGTATTTACTGAAATTAGTAGATGGCTTTCTCATCACAGACTGAGCAAAGTACAAAATGATGGTCAGTTCATTAAAATTGAGCAGAATGAATTAAATTACAATAATAATAGGATTTTATTTGAATAGCAACGTTCTCCTGTGGAAGCCAACACATGGACATGCTAACATAGGACACCCACTAAGGACCTACATTGACCAACTATGCGAGGACTCGGGATGCTGCACATAGGACCTCCCAGAGGCCATGAGTAATAGGGAAGGTTGGCAAGAGATAGTCATGGATATCTGTGCTGCTTGCATGACATGATGATGAGGATTTGAATAGAATGAGTTCTGGATTGAATAAATAGTGAACTTTAAAATATCCCATCATACAGGTAAAAAATACAAAGAAAATTTAGTATAGCTATGGGGGGAAATTTGGTAGGCAAAAGTGTTAATAAAGGCAGGGGGTTCTCAATTTCTCCTCTCATAAACTTCTTCTGGTCTCTGTGTTATTGCTATTCTATATATGTCATTTTTTCCCTTGACTATTGCTTTCTATTGTCTAAAAATTCTTATCAGAGTAGCATTCATAATACTGCAAACAAAATGGATATTATTAGGTATTATTTATGACCAAATTCTACAGCATTAAAATGAAATTGCAAGACCTCTTTAACCAAAAATCTTATTAGTTTGCAAAAAAACTTATATAAGCGATTTTACTCCTTGATTTTTGGCTTTTTCCATCTTATTATGTTACAAAAGGATCAATCGACCAAGATGCGTGGTACCTGTTCATCCCAAGGGTGAATTGGAGTTGCTTTTGGAAGCGTCCATTAAACTCAGTAAAGAATGTGAGTGCTCACTGATGCTTTCTCCTTCCTCTTCCTCACTTTCTTGTTACATCATGATAGGCATAGCCTATCATTATTGTAATGTAATGTAGTTAGGATTTAAATTTAATCACATGACCACTTCAAATTTTAGATACAATGTAAATAATGTCCTCAGGATATTGGCTGATATTTCTACACTTGAAGACGATGTTTTTGAATGAAATAAAGAAAATATTGACTTTGTTTCTGATTAATATGATTAATATTTATTTCATTTTGAATCTTTTTTCTCAATCTTCTTTTTACTGAGTCATTGCCATTAATTAAATAAACAAGAGAATCCTATTTATAATATTTGATTTAACAAAATTTACAAAATGAAACTTGATGATTCACTCATCACAAATAAAATTAGAAAATTTCATATCAAATGAAAATCATTTCATTTTAATCTATTTGTATTTTAGTGGCAAAAGACAAAAGATTTAATTGTTGATTTTTTATAAAATTTAACATAAAAAGGGACTTCTTTTTTTTAATAAGCATAGCTTAGTTGTGGCACAAGGCCAGAAACATAGTGCACCCAGTAAGTAAAGGAGCATTTAATAGCAGTCCCAGTAAGCATCCCTGTGTGCAGTCACTGCACCAGAGACTGCTATTCAAAAATTAACCTGTTCAGCCACTCGCGCAGATGCAGATTAAAAAATTGGACATTACGCCATCGTGTTTAGCTGACAGAAGGATGCGAAAACACATTTTTTAAATGTTTTTATACAATACAGTGCTATCTTTTTATTTTAAAAAACGTAAAAAAGATTTTTAAATACTGTATCCCCACGCTATTTCGCGGGGTGCGAATCCCGAAAATCCACAAATTATTGATGCAGTTTTAAAACGCCTATGTATGATATTCTATACGCTAAAATATGCTTCCCAAACACATTCTAAAGACAGTCTTACTCATTAATACAGTAATAATGTAGTAATATGTAATAATATGTAGTAATGATAAATTAAAAACAGTAATAATATAGTACAATATGTACATAGTAATGATAAATTAAAAACATTTTAATCTTATTGTACTCACCAATAATGACATTGTTATTTTAAAATTATTTACCAGTTATACTGTATCATCTCTCTTTTCAAAATATTTTATTTTATATTAACTGATATTGTTATTTTAAAGTTATTTACCAGTTAGGGTGAATGTGAGCGTTTTTTCTGCTAAAAAATGGCCTAAGAAATTCACGAAATTGCCAACATTATGAAAAAAAGATTTTGAGAGCAAAGTCCGCAAGTATGAGGGGCCGCGAATGGTGAACCGCAAATGGGTGAGGGTATACTGTATGTAGGTCCCTGCAATATCAGTGACAGGAGTGAGAAAGAATGATCGATTTTGTGACTTATTTTTTAAGGGAATATTTTTGGTGTCCCTGATTTTTGGAGGTTCCAGCCGTATCAATAAGTGATGGTAGATTTAAGTATTTTCCACGAGTATTAGTGCTAAGCAAATGAAAATACAGTAGTACCTTGACTTACAAGTGTCCCAACTTATGAGTTTTCCCAGTTATAAGCTGTCATTCGGTGAACGTTTTGCTTTGTGTTGAGAGGTAAAATTTAAGGTACCAGCAAGCTTAAATACTTTTATGTTAAGAAATTCACTAAAAGCATTTAAGTTCTGAATTTATTACACCAAAGAAAAATATTTATTTATAAAAGAATAAACATTAAAATGCATTGCAGCACGTAATTCATTACATTCTATTTATTGTTTTTTTTATACAATACTATTTTTTCTCTGAATGTTTGAGATGAGGCTTGAAGATTAGTATTATCTGCATTATTCAGACTATTGTTGCCATCTTCATTGTTATTTGTACAATGTTTCGGCCGATATGCCCTCCGTGATGGCTCCCAAATACAACAAGAAAGTTCCCGAGTTCGAAAAGAAGGTTCCAGAGTCTGAGAAGGTTCCCAAGTCCGACAAGAAATACCTGAAGAAGCCCGGAGGGCATATCGGCCGAAATGTTGTACAAGTAACAATGAAGATGGGGACAATAGTCCGAATAACGCAGATAATACTAATACTATTTTTATCTTTACTATCTTTGTACTATCTTTTTATTTAAAAAAAAAATAACACTTTTTAAAAATCTGTACATCTTTGCAATATCAGCAGCAGAAGTGAGAGGGAATGATAGATTTTGTGATTTATTTTGGAAGGGAACATTTTTGAAGGGAACGTTTTTGGTGCCAGTGTTTCTTGGAGGTTCCAGCCGTACCAATAAGTGATGGCAATAAATTTTTCATTCAATAAGCTTCAACCAATTTTGGGAAATAAACCTGTAGTTTATTGGCAAAATCACTAAAAATATAAATCATTCTTTTTTTGGTTCAGATTATTAAAATGCCACACAAAGTCGTATTCAAGGAATGAAGTAATTATTTTTGGATTATTTGCTCTCAAAAAAATAAGAAAAAATAAATAAAAAGAAGAAAAAGAAAGAAAAAGAAAAAAGGAACGGTAAGAAAAATAAAACAATTATTATTAAGTTTATCGTCTTCTGCTACAAAGTCTTAATTACTACTCTTGAGATATTGGAAATTTTCGAAAAATAAATATATAAACTTACAAGTAATTTAGATAAGAAATCATTACCTTTTTCTTTTAGTCAGACAATAAACTTTCTTTATTTTCTCTTTTTTCTGTTTTTATTTTGTTTTAATTTATTTTATTCCCCTCATCCAATTAAGCTGACCAATTCTGAAATTTTTTCCTACCAATTCATAATATTCTCTACACACATACACACACACTGTAAGGTAAACTATATACATTTAACTTCTGTCTTAGAGACAATAATGGCTAGAATGAATTTTTAAAGAGCCTCTGATAAATAAAAATACAGAAAGAAAAAAAAAATGTATTTCACTTTTTATTGTTTCTCTTTATTTTCTCTTTTCTTTTATTTTGTGTGTGGATATTTTGTATTTTGCTAATAAAGACTTAATCCCAACCCCAAGCCCAACCCCCATTTCCAAGAAAGGCTTATTTGCCCTCCTCCAGAAAATGATAATTAAATTGCATTGTATCTCCAATTGTTTATTTATTTAATTTCACTTTGCTTTTTATTTTTTTTAAAGAACTGGAATCATAAATATGAGAGAAATTAATTTCATGGCTTAAAAATAAAATTTACGAGGAAAATAGCAACAAATCTGTCAGACTGCCAATATATGTGTCCTACCATTTTTTAAAATGGTTGTCAAAAGTCTTCATTCCAAGACTTTTGGGTTAATGAACTGTATGATCAAAAATTAATTCCAGGGATTGGTAAGATCTCAATACAAGGTGTGTCAAAAAAGTAACAACATTTTTGTACTTTTTGACACACCTGCATTCTGAAACCAATAACGTTCCATTTATTAATTTTCTTCGGAATACAAGGTGTGTCAAAAAAAGTACCATGTTTAAAGCTGTATTTACTAAGATAGAAATGAAGAATGAATGGAACGTTATTTTTTTCAGAATACAAGGTGTGTCAAAAAAGTACCATGTTTAAAGCTGTATTTACTAAGATTAAAAATGAAGAATGAATGGAATGTTATTTTTTTTCCGAATACAAGGTGTGCCAAAAAGTACCATGTTTAAAGCTGTATTTACTAAGATAAAATAAAGAATGAATGGAATGTTATTTTTTTTCTGAATACAAGGTGTGCAAAAAAGTACCATGTTTAAAGCTGTATTTACCAAGATTAAAATAAAGAATGAATGGAATGTTATTTTTTTCAGAATACAAGATGTGTCAAAAAAGTACCATGTATAAAGCTGTATTTACCAAGATTAAAATGAAGAATGAATGGAATGTTATTTTTTTCAGAATACAAGGTGTGTCAAAAAGTACAAAAAATCTCGATACTTTTTTGACACATCTTGTATATCTGTCTAAGATCAGGGAATTCACCTCAGGTTAAGATGTTGCATGGCCTTCTTCTTACGTTTGGTATGGTTAGTTTGGATTTTATGGCACATCAACCCTTGTTGGGTTATATTATGCCAAAGATGTTTTGTTTATTCATGCTTGATAGGTATACTTAATGGTTTAAATCAAAATGAATAAATCCTGGATATGACACTAAACTGCATTTGATGGTGAGGCTCCAGTTCTGGAGATCTATGGAGTGTGGAATACCCCTTCACTGCCATTACTTGCAGGTTCTCTCA
>CM042145.1:88885559-88895559 GCA_023376005.1 Doryteuthis pealeii
GTGGCTAGACATTTGTGAGCTACCTACTTCCGGGATAGAAACTTGATCGATTCAGCATCAGTCGGACAGCTTAACCGCTCGGCTATCATCACCCACAGAATGCAAAGGGGATTTTAACTGTTTTAATACACACATCTGTATGTATGTAAAGGCCACCATAGAGTACTCTATCCCTTTTATAGGAGAAAAGTCAAGAATCTGTGTCAAGTCATAAGCTAAATAATTTTAGTTCCTTTTGTGTATATATATATATATATATATATAATATATAGACAGAGGACAGAGAGAGAGAGAGAGAGAGAGAGAGAGAAGAGTGAGTGAAAGAGAGAGATGAACAAAAGTGATAATACACCACATAACTAAAAACACCATCACCATACCACTTCACCCCTACCCCCACTACCTTCATCCCTACTACTACCATCATCATCACCACCTACACCTCCGACATCATTGTAATCATCACCATCACCTCCCCCACTCCCCCACCTCTACTTCCATCATCATCATCATCATCATCATCATCATAGTTAAAAGATCAAGTTCTATTCATTATGCTCTAATTTTAAATTACTGAGCCAAGGATACGTGCACTTTATTGCTTAACTAGCTATGGAAAAAAAAAAGCCAGAAGATATGGAACCTTTTTCGAGAGTGGCTTAATCTTCTTATTATAATGTTTTTATCTGCCTGTAACCGAAACTATATCACTACCCAAGTCACAATTCCCTTTGTTATTTATGTCACATTCTCCATGATTTGATTTTATTTAAACCTCAATTCTTAATAAATTCTTAATTTTACATTATTAATACTGTTTACCATATCTACATACAAATAACATGCAATTGTATTCATATGAACAACAAAATAGCGGTTTACAGTGTTAACAGGAAAGTTAATTTGCATATTGATATTAAATAATTGATTTTAATAAATACGAGCTTAGTATCATTGATTTATAATTGAGATAAGTCTTAAATGAAATCCACTGGCAAGAAGAAATAACTGTAATTTTATTCTTTACTTCCTATTTCAACTAAATAGTTAAATTAGGAAAATTTATCAATGAAAGACAGGAGTAATGGAAAATGATGGAAGAGTTAGTTTCAGTGTTGGTCTATTTCTCAATTATACCCACCTCTGTTTCAAATCTTTTTATCTGCATTCTTATTTAGTTTCATTAGCCTTTCAAATTTAATATTACATTCTATTACATTAAAACTTAAATACTTGCACCAGGAGGGTGCATATATTTGCTAGTATTTATAAAAAAAACCCAATAAGGCTTTCTATTGTTCATATTTCATTAGTTTTAAAGTGCGAGGTCAGCAGTCTTCTTCAACCGTCCCACCCCCAACACCAACACCACCCACCCGTGCCGATCAGATTCGAACCAAAGTTGCAATAAACTGAATCTGAGCCCCGGTGAAAAAGTAGTTTAGGGTGTTTTTTTGTTTTGTTTTTTTGTTTGTTTTTTTTTTACTTATCTTTACTTACTTCCATTGATCTTTTCTTTGATGCAGTCTTGAACAACTCTTCGGCGAAAAGGTCAAATGAAGAACGCCTGAATCTTTGAGAATACATTGGAGAACAGCAGAATCATCTGAGAACACGGTTAAGTCTTTCTTCGGCATCTAAGCTTGTTTCTTTTTATTAATGCTTACCATTTATTAGGCATTAGCGAAGCACTTAATCCCCCAAGACAAAGAACCAGAGACGACAGATAAAGACATAGGAGAAGCTCTAATGTCGTATCTTGTGTATGCATATGTATGAACTCGGCCATGTACTGGTATTAGAAAGAAAGATGTTTCTGACATACATACATACATACATATATATATATATGTGTGTGTGTGTCTGTGTGTGTGTGCGTGTGTGTGTGAAGAGAAATGGAAGTGAATCCGATGGTATGTAGTATAGGGAGAAATTTGAAAAAACACAGGTTAAGATAGAATGAGTGGTAAGTTTATTAGCCGACGCTGCAGTGTTTTGATCTGTTGAGTAGATCTTCTTCAGGGCTTTTGTTGATATAAGGAAGAGTAAAAAAAAATTTTTTTTAAATAATTTTTTTTACTCTTCCTTATATCAATAAAGGACCTGAAGAAGATCTACTTAACAGATCGAAACACTGCAGCGTCGGCTAATAAACTTACCACTCATTTTTATTTAAACCTGTGTTTTTTCAAATTTCTCACTATACTACACACACACACATGCATATATATATATATATATATATATATATATATGTGTGTGTGTGTGTGTGTGTGTGTAAAGTTCAAGTCAAGAATCTGAGTCATGTCTTTTTGATAAGATTATGCAGAATGTCTACTGATGAAATGATTTGTTTCAAAAGTGTCAAGATTTTAGTCTTGAATTTTTAAATTTCAAAATTTAAATTTTAAATGAAGATATATACACATAGAAGACAGTGATCATAGAAAGTTGTTAAAAAAAAGATAGAAAAATGAAGATCAGTAAATATGTAGGAAAATTAAGTAGTGTAGTCTACCTAGATATTACCCGTGAAAAATCACAGATATATTTGAATTTCAAGAAGGAAACCTATTACAATTTATACATATCCCTTCTTTATGAAAGATAATTAAACCTTTTAAAAAATGTAACTGCATATATGTATTTACCAACCCTGTTAAGATTGTTGTGGCTATTATTAGGCTTCAAGTTAGAGCAATTAACAGTGGAGATCCCTTCTGTTAAGCAGAGGCTGATCCTAAGTGAAGAAACCTTTGGTTGTTCCTCGGTGTCCCTTAGTGTTGGGTAGAATCTTTTGGTTGAGCAGAGATCGATTTTTCACTTTTTTAAAATTTCAAATTGTCCAGGTACGTGAGAATTGTGTGTTAGTATACTGAATACCGATACCAAAAATTAGATCTTTTACTTGCACCATAGTTTGAGGAAATAGCATCAAAGATCATCTGCTAAACTGCACAAAAATTCCTTGTTTTTAGAACATTTAGCCTAGAAATTGGTTAGAAAATTTATCAATTTCAATATTTAAAACAGAAAGGTTACCATTTTAAACGAAACAAATAAAATATTATAACTAGAATTCAAATTGAAAATATGTCCACATTACACCGATTGCTTTTTATCTAATAATTAAGCTGTAACAATGATAACATTTCAAAAAATTGAAATCTATTTCCTCAAATGAAGGCAAAGTTTTGAAGAAAAATATTTTGTGGAATAATTCCTTATGTTAATTTGCAACTTTTACCACATGGGAAATGTTACAGTTTCAAAATCGACCTACCCTATAGATCAGTGAGACTACCTCACTAACCATTACACCGTGATGGAAGTCATAGAACATCAAAGATGTATATTCAAGGTGTTATATACCTCTTTTATTCTTCTGGCCGGATCTGGTATATCTTCTACAGGTCTGGTCTTTCTTGGGGATTCCGTGTCTGGTTCTGCTGGGGACCATTTCTTATCAGAAGCCTTGTGTCATTGTTAGCTTTTAGTAATAACAACAAGACTTCGATTTGCTTTTGATGTTATTTTATTCTGGAACCCCAGGACCAGACAAATGCGCGCAGAGAGTCACATCTTGCTAGCTTCAGTCCTAACTCTCAACTGACTAACTGCAACTAACTACTGCAACTGACTTACTCAGTTGCCCACCTTAAACCGGAAGCGGGCTTTCTATCGGGGTTCCGTTCTCACGATTCTATCCCCAGAAAGCAAGGTGAGAGTGAGGTCAAGCATTGTCACTCACTCTCAAGGCCATCAGCTGTACTGATTGCCATAAGGATCTCTATACTACCTTAAAAAGTAATAGGGATCCAATTAATATGTAACAAAGGCATCATGAGCTTTTGAAAGATTGAGTAAAAGACTATGGAAAAATCACAATTGTCTCTGTAAGAGTAAAATGCAAAGAGTGAAGTGCCGTCATGATCTCAAAGATCTGTACAACTGTGAATGCTTAACAACGTAGAAGACTCAAGTGAAAAAGATACACTCCATCATCGTGATAATATCAAGTGGTGGCAACAAGGGATGAATGATGAGGTATCAAAGCAATCTGGCTACCAAAGTGTGCACAGCAAACCAATACAGAGAAATATAAGATGGGTCAGCCATGCTGCAAGATCAGAAAATCATCACCTGCCAATGGAAATCCTATTTTCACAGATCGCAAGTGGTTACAGAGACTGTGATAGATTGAAACTTAGACGCAAGGACACTTTAAAATGAAACCTTTATAATCTTCAATTACCAATGGTCATCTGGTCAATTGCAGTGAATGAAGAAACTTGATTCAGAGCAAAGCAGCTTGACCGGGGGCCATATTTCTGAGATAAGTTTTATTAATTACATGCTGGTGTATCAAAAAAGTATCAAAACTGATGCCTTACATGACAGATAAATAGATCTTCAGACAGACAGACAGATAGATAGATAGATAGATAGATAGATTGTATGTGTGTAACTATACAAAGTTTCAAGAAGTATAAAAAGAAGTATAAAAACTGGCGCCTTGCTTTTAAGTAACAGAGAGATCAATAGACAGAAAAACAGACATGCACACAGAGACAGATAGATAGATAAATATATTGATAGATAAAGACTGAGATAGATAGATAGATAGATAGATAGATAGATAGATAGTTGTATGTGTGTAACTATACGAAGTATCAAGAAGTATAAAAATTGATGCCTTGCTTTTAAGTAACAGAGAGATCGATAGACAGAAAGACAGACATATACAAGCGTGTGTGCACATAAATGGGAATACATATAGACACACTTGTATATATATATATATATAATCTAAAGGGAACACACACACACACATACACACATACGCGTATATATCTATATATAATGGAGATTAAATAATGTTCTGTCTATAACCGAAACTACGCCACTGCTTACGTGACAGACACTTCAGGTGTAATGTTAAAGGGATACGCAGGTGTCTCAAAGTCTGAAGAAAATATGATAATGTGAAAAAAAAAAGGGTTGATGGGGGAGCGATATTAATTTGCCAATCCTGGCTAGAAATAAACAAAATGAGACCCTATGTTTTCTTTTTATAAACAGTTTCGCCAAAATAGCTATATGGCCTAGAGTAGGGATACCCAATTTTTGTCTGCTTTTCATTTTAAAAACGAATTAAAATTAATTAAATCGATTATTTAAGGTCAAATTTTTATCTAAGTCGAAAAGTAGTAACATAATGAGCATCAGTAAAAAAGAAAAATAATATTACACATGAAATTTATTTTTAATACATTTAAAACTATTTTTCGGTCAATTTTGATCAAATAAATTTAAGATGGCCGCTGTGAGTTTCTGTAAAATCTGTATTTACATTTTTTGAATAACTACTTTACTTTTGTATCTATAATTTTTTGTCGAAAACTGTATTGGAAATTTAGCATCCCCTTTTAAACGGAACAAATACTAAATATATTTTTCTTTTACAATTTTATAGGGTTCGGGTTTAGGGTTAGGGTTAGGGTTAATGTTGGGGCTTAGGGTTAGTTTAATGGGAAAATAAATAAATAATTTGGGTTCTGTTTTTCTGGGTCCCCCTGTATACAGGGCAACCCAGAAAAACAGAACCCACAAATTTTGTAATAAAACTGTTAATTTTAACTAGGGAGATTTAGGGTTAGGGTTTAGGGTTAGGGTTAGGGTTAGGGTTGGGGTTTAGGATTAGTTTAATGGGAAAATAAGTAAATAATTTGGGTTCTGTTTTTTTCTTGGTCACTCTGTAATATATTTTAATTTTCCGACCGATTTGCAAGTTTAGCCCAAATGAGAATGTGAAAATTTACATGGGAATCAGGTTAATTTTCAAAATTTCATTATCCAGAATATAAAAGCAAAGTTTGAATGAATAATGACCATTTTATATGATTTTACAACATAAGCAATTAAGGAATTACATAATATCCAGGAATAAAATAATGCCCCCCCCCATATATATGAAAGTCTCCGTGGCAGGGTGGCTACAAGCTGGACTCTGATACTGTAGTAAGCGAGTTCAAACAGTAGTCACGCTATAAATTAAATAATTATCGCAATAAGTAAAAATAAAATCTACTAAAATTAGTTTTTAGTTTTTATTTTCATTTGATTTTCTGATTTTCGGTACTTATTTACTACCAGAGCAGATTACTTAATATTTTTTTCTTCTATTCACACCTTCGGTCTTTTGTCTTTTTATTTATGCAGAAAAAAAGTATCAGTCACATATAACCCCACCGATATATTGCGCCCCAAAAATAAGTGACCTGAAAAAAATCAGAAAGTTTTGAAATAAAACAACTGGAGCATTACATAATGAAATTAGAATAGTAAGATTCATCTTTCCCAAGAGTATTAGCGCTATGTGAAATGCCATGCAGGATATGAACTCTGATAGTCAAGTCCACCTCTTATGATGATAACAAATACGTGATGACTGTTATATACCCTACCTATAAATAGTAGTGGGTATGTCCCAATCCTCAGAAAGTTTTGAAATAAAATAACTAATGCATTATAAAAGTTGTTTATTGATAAATCAACACTGAAAATTTCATTAAGATTGGATAATTTCCTGATTTTTGGTATTTTTTTTTCAATCGGGGAGGGGGGGGGGAATTTGTTTTGTAAAACACAGATTTTTCGGCAACTCACGACGGCCATCTTAAATTTAAATGCCTACCCTATAGATAAGAGATTATTTCCAACTTTTTAATGTCTGTACAACGCTGAATGGCTCTGCTAGTTGTTTATGAATATTTGAACAACTAAGCCTTTTACTTGGCTTTTAAGAATTAAAGAAGAAATGTTATGCAAGGAGAACTAAATTTTATTGCAATCAATATAACATCCCGTGTTTGTTTCTACATTTTCTCCACATGCATATATATATCATTTGACAAGGTTAATTTCGCAGGGATTGTTAGCTGTGTACTGTGGCCAAGGTGGTATAGTGTTTGACTATGCCTGCTGAGGTCACGGTTTCGATTTCTGTTGGAGGGAAGTTGTTAGTATATATCGCTGATGAGATTTAATAAAGTCGAAACAGTCTGTACAATATTCTACACACCGAGCAATCCTTTGCCGGGATTACACTTGTCAAGTTCATTTTCTATGAGAAAAAGTATCGAATTTTATGCGATACATGCATTGTAAGTGCCTTCAAGAAAAAATTATATATATACCCCCCCACACGAGTAGAATGCGACACAAAGTCAATTTCTTAAGTGGAGTTTAACATGTTTGAATTCAGAGTTTTCCTCCTCTTAGACCGGTTGCCTAACCAAGGTTAAAGAGCCCAGTCTGTCCTACTATTTACCCATAGCTGGAAGGAGAGTAGGATTCATACCTTTCCCAAGGGTATTAGCGCTAAGTGAAATGTAATTATCATGTCCAGGATTTTAACTCGGGGCAACGAGTCCATTTACCATGACTTTAACCATTAGACCACGCGCTTCCGATGTATATATGTATATATATGTATGTATATGAATATATATATGTATGTATACATATATGTATGTATATATACATGTATGTATATGAATACATGTATATATACATGTATGTATATGAATGTATAGTCATCCATAGACACTGTGTTTTGATGTATCATGTCTTTTCAGTGTGACTAGACATTTGCAGTAATATGGACGGATCACTCTTCAGTATGGCTAAACATTTTATATATATGTATGGACCATTCATATAGATACATATGTATGTATATATGTATGTATGTTTATATGTATGTATATATATGTATTTAGTCATGTTTTGTTGTTCTGAATACTAATTTATGGAGCCCTGTCGGTGGGGCTTTAGAACACACCGACTGCACCTCTGCAAAGGAGTAAGACCTCCCAAATGGGGCCACCTGTTGGCTGTGGGTGGCGACCTGTGATACTTGAGGACAGAAACCTGGTGGATGAGCAGTCCATGACATGTAACACTCCACTTAAACCCTTACTTAGGCTTGATGGGCGGTCCGATCAATTGGCTGCCCATGTCAAGCCCTATTGCCCTTATGGCAAGCTGCCAATCCTTTTTTATCCTATATGAAGGCAGTGACTGAAGGTCTTAGTGTCCTGGATATGATGTTAAACTGCATGTAGTTGTGAAGTTCCAATTCTTCATTTCCATTACTCCTAGGTCCTCTCAAACTCGGAGTGGTAGTACCTGTTAGGGTCCCATCTATGGGTTGAATGGAAGAAAATGTGTTTAAATTTAAGAATGAAACAAAATGTATTTGGTGTAAAATGATCCAACAAAGGTTGACATACCAAAAAATCAATCCAACCACCACCAACCAACCAACCAACAAACCAGTCAATGCCAGGTTCTCTCAAAATCAGATTGGTAGTACCTGTTAAGGTCCCATCTATGGGTTGAATAAAAAAATGAGTTTAAATTCAAAAAATGTAAAAACTCATCAATGAATGAAACAAAACATCTTTGGTGTAAAATTGTTGAAAAATTTCTGATATAAGGTGTGTGTTAAAAGCCCACTTCTATTTATAGACTCGCTGGGCACCATAGGATCAAACTCTTGGCCAATCACTAACAGTACTCTGCTGCTGATACAATAGATATACCATAACTACTTTGACTTTCATTGATGACGGACATAGGATTAAATTACCGGACCTTTAACAATACGCTGGATAGGAATTATACGCAGGATAGGACTTATATGCTTACCAAAGGATTCCATAACTTAGGACTTACTTACTTTAAGCCCTTTTCAACTGGCCAAGGATGGCATTTAAAAACTTAACAAAAATAATCCAGCAAAGTTTGACATGCCATAAAAACCAAACCAACCAACCAACCAACCATCCAACCAACAAACCAGTCAATGCAGTTCTTCAAGTTGTTTACGAATGTTTGAACAACTTAGCATTTGGCTTTGAATTGCATGGTTTTAAGAGTTAAAGCAGAAATTTTTATGCAAGAAGAATTAAATTTTATTGCAATCAATATAACAAGACATGTATTTAGTCCTGTTTTGTGGTTCTGAATACTAATTTATGGAAAATGTCATTTTTAATAGAAGAAAGAAATTAGAAATTAGAATTTTGATCAGAATCAATCAAGATGATTGAAAAGGTGAATTTTTTTCACATTGTTCTTTAGAAGTGTTGGCAAGTTAGTAAGCTAATTTGAATCTTTTCACCTTTGTTCAAAATCCTTAATGACATAAAGAATCTTGAGAAAGAAATCATCAAGTATTTTGAACTGAAATGATGAATAATGTATGTTTCACTGCTCTAGGTCATTCTTGTTCTTGGTTGAGAAGAGAACTTTCCCAATCTCCTCATATATATATATATATATATTTTTTGGAGAATAAGTGTTTAATTGGAGTCGTACCTAATTTTGAAAATTAATTAATTAATAATGAATTAGGCGGGAATACCTATTAAATGTATGGCTAAACAAATCGAGAAAAATCAATCTCTGTATGTACATTTCGGCCTATCAGGCCTCATCAGCAGAGCTATAGATCGGAAGACCGCCCTGTGCGTGATTTGAAACCGGACTGCCAAGCTGACAGGCCGATCCCATAACCCCAACACCAAACGAACTTCTTAGATTTTATGATTTGTTTAGAGTAGGTTAACATTCCTCTTCTAGTGACTTTTATTACACGACGATGTGGTAAGTTGAAAACAAGGTTTGTTTAGAATGGCTTTTTGCCGATAATTTTTTGGAGAATAAGTGTTTAATTGGAGTCGTACCTAATTTTGAAAATTAATTAATTAATAATGAATTAGGCGGGAATACCTATTAAATGTATGGCTAAACAAATCGAGAAAAATCAATCTCTGTATGTACATTTCGGCCTATCAGGCCTCATCAGCAGAGCTATAGATCGGAAGACCGCCCTGTGCGTGATTTGAAACCGGACTGCCAAGCTGACAGGCCGATCCCATAACCCCAACACCAAACGAACTTCTTAGATTTTATGATTTGTTTAGAGTGT
>CM042145.1:88898059-88908059 GCA_023376005.1 Doryteuthis pealeii
ATATATATATATATATATATATATATATATATATATATATATATATATATATATATATATAAACATTTATACACACACACACATATATATATATAAAGATAGAGAAAGAGAGAGAGAGAGACCAAGCTTTTATGTCTAATCTTTTTTTAACTTAGATCTACATATGCCCTATCACCTATATTGAGCACTATTCTTGTTTTGTTTTTGTTTTTTCATTCCAAAATGTCCTTCTTTCTTTCCATTTATTCTTTCATTTCAGTCATGGTTATTTTTTTTAGTTCCTATATTCTTTCTTTCTTTGTTATTTACTTTCTAATCTTTTTTTAAATTTTTTCTTTCTTTTTGCTGTATTCCTTTCTATGTTTTTAAAAAATTTTCTTTCTTTCTATCTTTCTTTTTCTTTCTTTTTTTCTTTTTTTCTTTCTCTTTTTCTTTCTTTCTATCTTTTTCCCTTTTTATTATTAAATGTCAGCGACAAACAGAATAGGACTACAAAGCTGGTTGGTTGGTTGGTTGGTTAGGAAAACAAATGCTGAAATTAGAAAGTGTCCACCCCAGATTTCAAGCTTTCGTTTCGGTCGCCCAGACGGGATTAAGTGATCCATTTGTACCTCGAAGTCCCAGAGAATTTTATGTGTCTCCTTCTCCAGGACAGGTTCAGGCTTGTATGTATACCAGAGCAAATTACATTATTAACATATATTTATATACAGTGGGGAAAGTATTTCACCCACTGCTGATTTTCTTAGTTTGCCAACTTACAAAAATAGGAATGGTCCATAATTTTCAGGATAGGTTCATCTTGAAAGTGAGGGATAGAATATAAAAAAAGAAATTTAAAAACATCCCATTATATCATTTTTTGAACATTCATTTGTATTTTATTGAAAAAATAAGTATTTCACCCCATAGCAAAATATAAGTCAGTACTTGGTGAAGAAACCCTTGTTGGAAAGATGTATAATATATAACTCAGTACTTGAAGGGAACCTTTTTTGGCAAGCGCAGCAACTAGATGTTTCCTGTAGTTGGTTATCAAGTTTTTACAGATCTCAGGGGGGATTTTGGCCCACTCGTCTTTGCAGATCCTCTCCAAATCCTGAAGGTTTGTAGGTTGTTGTTTGGAAACTTGAAGCTTCAGCTCCCTCCATGAATTCTCTAAAGGATTAAGGTCTGAAGACTGACTAAGCCACTCCATTAACTTAATGTGTTTCTTCTTGAGCCACTCCTTTGTCGCCTTAGCTTTATATGCTTTGAGTCATTGTCATGCTGGAATACCCAACCATGACCCATCTTCAGTGTCCTGTCTGAGGCAATGAGGTTTACACTCAAGATTTCCCTGTACTTGGCCCCATCCATCTTTCCCTTGACCCGATGTAGTCATCCTATCCCCTTAGAAGAGAAACAGCCCTAAATCATAATGCTTCCACCACCATGTTTAATGGTTGGGATGGTGTTCTTGGGGTACAACTTTTTTTCCCTCCAAACTCGGCGAGTCGAGTTGATGACAAAAAGCTCAATTTAATCTGACCACAGCACTTTCTCCCAACCCTCCTCAGAATCATCCAGATGCTCAATTGCAAACTTCGGGAGGGCCTGTTCATGTGCCTTCTTGAGTAGGGGAACCTTGCAGGCACTACATGATCTCAGTCCACTACAAAATATATATAAATGCCTAAATAAGTCAAACATGTTGCAACTAACAGACACAGATACATATGAATATATACACATAAACACATACATACATTTCCCTCTGTTATTTACTACATTCTGTCAGATTTACTCCTATCCTCATATATATATATATATATATATATATATATATATATATATATATGTATCTGTAAATGCCTGATCAATATACACACACATATTATACAAATATTGCATCCGTATCTATATGAAGAATAAAGCCAGCTGCAAACTCACATACTCTGATACACACACTGTACAAGTTGAGACCAACAAATATATACAAATGTATGCACATATGCACATACATACAGATGTATATATATATATATATATATATATATATATATATATATAATATTCCACCCTGATATTAAAAAGACGGCCACACAGTTAGAAAGGATTGAACAAAAACTTGTCAGACAAGAATTGTAAGTAGAGTTTAAACAAAACATGTTTAAAAGAAAAAATGCTGCCAAAATATACTTTTATATATATATATATAATGTGTCTGAACAAAAATATACTTACAAATATTATACTAATATTACATCTGTATCTATATGCACATATACACACATTAAGTCAAACACCAAGTACAAGTTAAGACTAACTAAATATATACATATATATGTGTATATATATATATATTTTGTGAATAAAGAATATATATATATATATATAATATATACATACAGATGTATTTATATATATATATATATATATATATATATATATATATATATATGTAAATATACATATATATATATATATATATGTGTGTAAATGCTTGATCAAGAATATACATACAAATATAATACAAATATTGCATTCATATCTCTGTGTAGAATAAAGACATGCACCCAACTTTACTGTGCTCTTTAGAAGTGTATGAAATCCATTTAATGAGTTTATTCTTTGGCAAAAATCATCAAAGGAAGTGAAAATGTACGTCTCCTTGATTTTTCTGGCAGCTTCACATCTCTCGACCAACTTGCACATCTCTAATTAGAAGGTGGAAATTTCTCATAACTTATCGAATATATTATCAACCACAAGGTGACAAATAAACATAGTTAAAGAAAACTTTTATCTTGCACTTAAAATTTTCAATTTTGTACTTGCGTAAATATACTTATACATAATAATAAATATGTCTATATTTGCATATGTACATATACAAATTTGTGTCATATTTGCATATGTACATAATTGAATGTGTCTAATATTTGCATATGTAAGTCTCTATATATTAGTGTGTGTATGTGATAAATGATTTCACATCTTTATATGTCAGTATATATAGATAAATATGTCTATATTTGCATATGTACATATACAAATTTGTGTCATATTTGCATATGTACATATACAGATATTAGTGTGAGTATGTGATAAATGAAATCCCATCTATATACATCGTATATATAGGTAAATATGTCTACATTAGTGTGTGTATGTGATAAATGATTTCACATCTTTATACGTCAGTATATATAGATAAATATGTCTATATTTGCATATGTAGTCGTCGTCGGGGCGGCCTAATGTCGGTATCAGCCAATCAGCAAGGGAGTCTATCCCTTTTCACTAGCGCTAGACCAAGGAGATTTTTTTTGTCTGAGGTGGAGCGCCACACCTACCATCAGCTCCTTACTTTACCGCACAGATCCCTGCGCTATTCATACGCAGAGTTGGCAAGGACCAGGATCGAACTAGGAGCATTGTGGTTTCTAGCTGAACGCTCTACCGACTGAGCAATACAAATTTGTGTCATATTTGCATATGTACATAAACAAACGTGTCTTAAATTTGCATATGTGAATATCTATATATTAGTGTGAGTATGTGATAATTGAAATCACATTTATATACATTGGTATATATAGGTAAATATGTCTACATTTGCATATATAGAAATTTGTCTTATATTTGCATATGTACATATACAAATGTGTCTTGTATTTGCATATGTGAGTCTCTATATATTTGTATGTGTATATGGGATAAACAGATTCATATCTATAAACATTGGTATATATAGATATATATAGAATGTGCTGTATATGTATGTGTGTGTCTATATCAGTGTCTCTGATTAATACTCTTGTATTTGTATGCATATGTACATGTCAATATATACATTTTTTTTTATATATATTTGCATATGTGGGTCTGTATATCTTTGTGTGTATCTGATAAATAAATCTACATCTGTATACATTCTTATATATCAATGTGTATGGTTGGGACTATTATACTTGAAGAAGCAGTAGTAATCCAACATACAGTGTTATTAGAAGAGTGCTCAATATCTGTTATAGAGCATTAACAGATAAATAAATAAATATTTTAGTATATATTTATTTGCATGGGACCAAGTCTGCTATCATTGGTTTCATGCTAAGTAAGCTTAATTTTTTAAGAAGAGCAATCATCAGGCAATGAAAAATTTTAGAAATTCTATAATTTTCCATTTTTTTTTTCTGTCTGATGATTGCTCCACTTAAAAAAATTAAGCTATCTATCTATTATTTATCTATGTTCTTATATATAGATATATACAACATATACATATGAGTTTGATAAATATGATTGTATTTCTATGTGTATATATATCTAGATATATACAAATGTGTTTGTATTTGTATATGTGAGTCTGTATATGTTTGTATGTATCTGATAAAAATGTTTGCATCTGTATTTATACACACACACACACACACACACACACACATATATATAATATATATATATATATATATATATATATATATATATATATATATATTTATACTAAAGCTGAGATTTTCACCTTTCAATCTCTAAAGGCTTTTTTCCTGGCACAAAAATTTATACTATATTGACACAAAATTTATACTAAATTATTCCTTAGTTTTAGAATTACTAAATGTTTGAAAAAAATTCCACTTTAATTGGTTCTAATTAGTCATAATTTTCAATTAAGTCAAAAAACTCACCCGACTCTCTCTTAAATATCTGGTGCAATTTTCACCCCTCGCTAATATTGTCTAGAGAGTTAAGACAAAGAGAAGTGTCTGTGAAAAAACTTTATCAGCTTGAAAAATCAGCTGGCAAAATCTTGTCAAGTACCATTTTAAGAAATTAGATTTAAAATAAATTGTTTTAAAGTTTGTTTGAATTGTACAACTACTTTTTAAGCAATTAATTTTTAGATTGCTTGTCAAAACTATTTTAATCTTTTAGTTTTTAAATAGTTTGAAATATATTTAAATATATTTCAAATATATTTGCTGGCATAATAGCCTGTGATCTATTTTATTAGGACTGGTAAAATAAGCCTAAAGTAAGTCTATTTTACTGAAACCGGCAAACTAGTCCATTCAAAAAATTTATATAAAATTACAGAATTAGATTGTTTTATTTCTAAATAAATGTAAATAAAAATAAGATAAATAGGAAACTTAATCTTTGTAAATGAAGAGATTTTCAGACATATGGTATGGCAGACAAATCTAAGCATCTACACATGTGTAAAACTGACGTAGGTAAATTATAGAAGTTGCAAAAAAGTACAACCCTCATTTTTTGTGTCTATTCTCAATAAAATCCAACTTATTTGGACAGTTTTGGAAAACTTTAAATTGACGAAACATTTTGCGGACCTTCTTTTTTATAAAACATTTAATTTTCTCCCATTAGACCCATAACAACACTTTTTATATGTATATATATAGATATGTATATAAAATATGTTGCATATGTGTGAGCGTTTCTGTATATTAATGTGATCAATATACTTGTATTTGTATGTATATGTACATATAGATATATAGAAATGTGTTTGATTTTTGCATATGTGAGTCTGTACATCTTTGTGTGGGCCTTATGAATAAATTTGCATCTGTATACATCAGTATATATATATATATATAAATATATAATATATATGTAGTCTAGTACTAGTCAAAAGGGGATAGACTCCCTCACAGTCTGGCTGATACTGACTTTAGGCCACTCCAACGACTTTACCTTTACATACCATCAGCTCCTCACTTTACCCCACAGATCCCTGTGCTACTCATATGCTACTGATGCTAAACCGGCCCTTATATATATCTAAATATATAAGACTAAGTTTTTGGTATGTACGTGTCGACGTATAAGTTCAAAACGGGAGGTCACTCTGATTCGAAATCTTGCATACATATTAATATCCTTCTAACTAAGAAGCACGCCAAATTTGGTTATTGATTTTTACTGATTAATTAATTAAGCCAACATCACCCAATTTGCAAAACTGTCCGTATACCAACTCCTGCTGATGATAAGATATTGTCCCCTGCCTGACTTTTTGTTAAAGGATATGATGAAATGCCAATACAATACTAAGAGATTTAAAGTCTTCTGGTAAATCTATTTAGTTGTAGTTGTTTTTTTATCATATGGTAAGGGAGGAGGTAATCTTAATAATACATTAATGAATTATGGATCTTGTGCCTGCATTTCCCTAGAAATTCATTTTTACTGTTAAAGAGATTTTTATTATCTGGGAACCTAACTGATGCTAAATTTTCTTATAAACACAAGAAGCAAGGGTCATTTAAGCTTTGGCAAATATTCATTTTCTTTAAAATTTCCCATTTAATAACTGATTTTATATTTTGATTCTTTAAGTACCAAACATAGCTAGCAAAGGTTGTTATATTTTTACATGTTTTGCACATGTGTATGTGTGCCTGTATATTAGTGTGTCTTATAAATATTCTTGTATTTTGAATCATATGTACATGTAGATATATACAAACGTGTTTCATATTTGCATATTTAAGTTTGTATATCTTTGTGTTTCTGATAGATAAATTTGAATTGTATACATCGGTACACAAAATGTGTTGTATGAGTATACATGTGCCTGTATATCAGTGTCCTTGTAAGTATGCTTATATCTGTATGTACATGTACATGTACATGTATACAAATGTGTTGCATATATGTGCATGTGTTTGTGTGTATGTCAGTATGTGTGTGTGTGTCTGTCTGATAAATATGCATGTACCTATCTGTACGTATCTGCATATATAGATATATACAAATGTGTTCTATGCATGCACACACATGCACATGTTATATATATATATATATATATATGTGTGTGTGTGTGTGTGTGTGTGTGTGTGTGTGTAAGTGTGTATTTGGGCAGCATTCTATCATTTATACATGTGGAATTAAACAAAAGACAGGTCTCCTGTTTAACGATTTTATTGATGATCTTTTCAAGCTTTCTGGCCAACTTTTTTATATTTGGATGGAATCCGTGGATTAGTCCACTGAAGGTCGTATATATATATATAATGTGTGTGTGTGTGTGTGTGCATGTGTATCTCTATGTATCTCTGTATGTGCCTGTGTTTGTATATCTATGTGTGTCTAATAAATATGTATGAATCTAGGCATATATATGTGAATTTTGCTATATATTTATATATAGATATATTTTAAGAATGCACATCTGTATATATACATATATAGATATACTTTACAAACATATCCTTATATATACATATGTATGTGTATATATATATATATATATATATATATATATATATATATATAATCATATAATATGAACATACCCACACATACCCACACACATATATGTAATATATATAATCTGTATATATATGTATATACAATTTATATATATGATATATACATAATTCATATATATATAATGTATTCACATAGATTTATATGATATATTATTTATACACACACACGCACACACACACACACACAGAGAAAGTACACACATTATAGAATCTATATATATGATATACACAATTTATATCTATAATTTATACACATAAATATATATGATACATTATTTATACACACATACACAGACACAGACACAAACACACACATCTATCTATCTATATATATACATATATATATGTTTTTGAAGAGGAGATGACTTAACAGAGAAGGCAATAGATTGAGCATATCTCAGCACTTTTATATTCATTCTGTACAATCTTTTTACTATATATATATATATATTATATATATATATATACATATATATATATGTATGAATGTATATATAAATTAAGTTGTTTTTATACTTTTCATGGTAATGTAAACATTTATTTTTATTGATATTTATGCTTTTTTATCATAATTGTTTTCCTACCCACCATCCTCAAACCATGTAAATATTTGAATTTGAATTTTATGGAGAATTTTCTTTTTTTCTTTTTTAAACAACATCTTATCCAAAATATTTTAATAAGTATTTATAAACATTTCAATTTTTTTTCCTTTTTTAATATCTGAAAATTCTGCAATATTTTTTGAAAATTATGCACACATAATTGTTGATCTACAGCCAAACACCAAAATAAATACTGGAAAAGTATAATTTGAAACTATAATTTTGAGGAACTCATTGGCAATCTCGAGAGCTGAAAGGCAATCAAAGTCAGAAAGTAATTAATGTCAGGTGTGTCATTGATGTCAGGAGATAATCAGAGTCAAAAATGTAATCAAAGCCGCACTGTATTTTGATTTAACTGTATAAAATCCATGTTACTATAATTATATTATCTGTATTATTCGGACTATTGTCCTCATCTTCATTCAATCTGTACAACGTTTCAGCCGATGTGCCCTCCGGCCTTCTTCAGGTATTTCTTTTGGGACACATGGCCTAGTGGATAAAGGAGTTAGGTTAAGACAGTTCTAAGTGACAATTATCTCTGGACTGCAGGTTCAATCCTGGCCAGAGTCAGTAGTAACATAGAATAATAATTAACACAGCTTAACGCCTCTACCCCAGCTATGGTTAGTGGAATGAGAACAGGATACCCCTGTGGACTGAATAAAGGGTTAGGTTCAAAGTTCCGTGATGGCTCCTGATTATGACAAGAAGGTTCCCAATTATTACAAGAATGTTCCTGAGTTTGAAAGGAAGGTTCCCGAGTCCGAGATGGTTCCTGAGTCTGAGATGGTTCCTGAGTCCAACAAGAAATACCTGAAGAAGGCCAGAGGGCACATCGGCCGAAACGTCTTAAAACTTAGTTTAATTCTAACAATTTATTAAAGGCAAATAAAAACCATGAGTAACAGTATATAGTCCTTCCTCTGTATAAAGTTGAGTTACTGGCATGCTGGAGAAGATATTTCTTGGAAAGGATTTAAAGTCGCAACCTCGTCAGATCTGGTTTGGAGTCTCTCTGTGTCTTAACCCAACACCTTCATCCACTATGCTATATTTAAAGAAATAGTAAAAAAAAATATTTGATTTTTTGGATAAAAGAATCATTTTGATTTTCTAAAGAATTCTGTAAAACTCAAACAATTTTAATCTACATGATCTTGTAGAACATTTTATCATGCGTAATGTTTTGTATGACACCAAGTCATGTAAATTGATCTTTAAGATGCTGGATACAACATTGTTGCAGCCCTGTTGGCTGGGGCTTTAGAATACACTGACTACAACTCTACAGAGGAGTAAGACCTTCCCCCTAAATGGGGCCACCTGTTGGCCATGGGTGGCGACCCGTCATGTTTAAGGACAGAAGCCTGGTGGATGAGGAGTTCATAACATGCAACATTGGCCCTTACTTAGGCGAGACAGGCAGTCGGAGAGGCCCCCTTCAATCAATTGGCTGGTCACATAAAGCCCTAGCACCTATATGATTGTCTCAACCCTATTGTTCTTATGGCAAGCATCAACCCTTTTTATCATATATGTGCTAGAGAGCAATGGCTGAGGGTCCTCATGTCCTGGGTATGACATTAAAATCTATCTGATGGTAAGGTTCAAGTTCTGAGGAATGTGGAGTACCCCTTCATCACCATTGTTCCCAGTCCACTCTGACACGGAGTGGTAGTATATGTTAGATCTATGGGTTAAATAGAAAATTTGTTTACAAAAAAAATGATTTAAAAAAATTTTCTTTTAAACTATTGCTACGAATCTTTTCAAAACTTTGCCAGTATTAGATGACCCACCGAAGTTGATATGCCATAAAACAAACAAACAAACAAACAAATTTTTTGTAAATGTATACATTTTTCTACTTTGTATTATTTAGATTTTTTGGACTGTTGCCCTCATCTTTATGAGGATGCTTTCTCCAGCCTTCTTCAAGTGTATCTTTGAAAAGACATGGTGAAAAAAAACAAAAAAAAACAAAAACATTTGTAATATATTTATATGAAAAATGAAAACAATGTTCAACAGCAAGTTAATATATTGCCTGATCAATGAGTTTGCACCTGGGAACCAGGAGCAGATAACTGGTGTGTGGGC
>CM042145.1:88913059-88928059 GCA_023376005.1 Doryteuthis pealeii
GTAACAAAAAAGGAATGAAGATACAAAAAAAGTAAGTGTGTGTGTGTTTTATAGAAAGGAAATATTGGACATTTTACCTACTTGGTAAATAAGATCATAGGTAAGTTATAAAATGGGTTATTGCTGGTTGTGATCTCTTATTCATGCAAGCTTCCAGTCAATTGTTCTACAGACAATGTTACATATTGAGGAGTGTCCTAAAAATCTGAAGTGACTTGCTGTCACTTGTGACTACTGGTGTGAAAAACTGCAAAGAACAAAATAATTGGCTTCTGATTATATTAGTTGTGGAATATGAATATGGACAGTAATACCAGTCATAGTTGGAGTACTCAGAACACCGTTACAAACCAAGTAAACAGAATAGGAGAACAATGAATCCAAAGAAGAATTGAGTCTGTCTTGACCACAGATTGCTGAGACCAGCAAGGATACTGAGGAGAGTCCTGAAAAGCTGAGGTGAATTGTTGTCACTTGTGACTGATGGAGTGAAAAACTTACAAAGAACAAAATAATTGGCTTCTAATTATATTAGTTATGGAATATGAATGGGACAGTAATACCAGTCATAATTGGAGCACTCAGAACATGCTTACAAACCTATTAAAGAGAATAGGGTAACTAGGAACCCAAAGAGAATTGAGTATGAGACCAGCAAGGATATTGAGAAGAGTCCTAAAAAGCTGAGGTGACTTGCTGTCACTTGTACTTCCATAAAACCCACTAGTTATGAAGGGGACAGTAATACCAGTCATAGATGGAACACTCAGAACACCCTTGAAAACCTATTAAATAGAATGGGGGAACTATGAATTGCTGAGACCAGCAAGGATACTTAAAAGTATCATGAAAAACTGAGGTGACTTGTTGTCACTTGTGACTCTTGTTGGGAAAAACTTGCTAAGGACAAAATAATTGGCTTCTAATTATATTAGTTGTGAAATATGAATGGGACAGTAATACCAGTCATAATTGGAGCACTCAGAACACACTTAATAACCTATTAAAGAGAATAGGGTAACTAGGAACCCAAAGAGAATTGAGTATGAGACCAGCAAAGATATTGAGGAGAGTCCTGAAAAGCATCCAGAAAAGAGAGTCCTGAAGTGACTTGCTGTCACTTGTGACTGCTGGTGTGAAAATCTCTCAAAATAATTGGCATCTAATTATTTCTTGAATTAACAATTCCTATCTGATACGAATACATTTTTATGGCTTCACCATAAATGTTCAATTGGATTTCAGCCAGTAGATTGAATAGGCTGCTGAAAGACTTCTACATTGTTCTGAAGAAACCATTCACAAGTTACTTTAATTGTAGGGCTTGCTATCTTGAAAGAGCCAACCCTCCTTAAGCAACACCGAAGAGAATGTTAGCTTATAGAATACTCCAAGAGATCATTCCATTCATGGTCCTTTCAATTACGTGAAGTGCTCAAGTACAGTTGAAAGAGAATCCCACCCACACAATTACGTTACCTCTATTCTATACTATGGAGATAGCGTTTTGTTTTTATTATAGGTACATCAAATTTTTCTTTATACATGAAGGCCCTATGTGGAGGTGTGTGGTGTAATGGTTTCAGTCCTAGGAAATGGACTTTTCGATGTGAGTTCAAATCCTGGACAAGGCTGTTTGCATTTCACATAGCGCTAATATCATTGGGAAAGGTATGCATCCACGTACTCTCCCTCCAGCTCTGCATAAATAGTAGAGCAGATTGGGCTCTTTAAGCTTGGTTAGGCAACCAGTCTATGAGAAGGAAAACTTGAGATTCAAACCTGTTAAACTCTGCTTAAAAATTGACTTTGTGTCACAATATGCTCGTATGGAAAGGTTGGTAAAGGCCCTTATGGTGTAATGGTTATCATCAATGAAAATGGACTCAGCGACACGAGTTCAAATACTGGATGAGGTTGTTTGCATTTCACATAGCACTAATACCCCTGGGACCCTAAAAGGTAATACCACAGTGGGCCTGGGAGTAATGGCTACAAAAGGATACTCCATGCTCCCCAGAGCTCCAGATCTGGATGAAAACTCACTCTATTTGTTGTGCACCCTGTCTTTGAATTCTGAGTTTTCCTTCTTTAGACTGGTTGCCAAACAAAGTCTAAAGAGCCCAGTCTGCCCAACTATTTACTCATAGTTGGAGGGAGAATAGATGGATTCACACCTTTCCAGATTATTAGCAAACAGCCTCATTCAGGATTCGAACTTGTCTTGTCATATCCATTTCTTGCGACAATAACCATTACACCATGTGCCTGCACTGCCTAAATATTGGGATGCTGCTTTTCAACTCTAATGATTCATATGTGCTGTTGATGAGCTTAGAATACATTGAATATATGTTACAATTTTATGGGAAGCACGTGGTGTAATGGTTAAAGTCATGGGAAATGGACTCGTCGACAGAGTTCAAATCCTGGACGTGGTAATTGCATTTCACTTAGCGTTAATACCCTTGGGAAAGGTATGAATCCTACTCTTCCTCCAGCTATGGGTAAATAGTAGGGCAGACAGGGCTCTTTAACCTTGGTTAGGCAACTAGTCAAGGAGAAGGAAAACTCTGAATTCAAACCTGTTGAACTTAAGAAATTGACCTTGTGTCACATCCCGCTCATACGGAGGGGTTGGTAAATATATATGTTACAATTTTATAGGCTATCCTTTAGGCTTCAAGCAGAAATGCTTGTCCAGCAGAAATCCTTGGTAAAGAATCCTGTAGTTGTTCCTTGGTGCTCCTCAGTATTGCAAGTCCTTTGTCAATGATTGCAAATGGATGTCTCTCAATATCAGTGATTAAGTAGTCAACCAGCCACGCATTCGAGCTGTTGATTGGCTGAGGATTAAACCATGTGACCTCGCCTAGTCTATAAAATTAAGTGGTGTATTGTAGCACATCTTATATATCAAAATATTAGTAGGAAGCGCGTGGTGTAATGGTTAAAGTCATGAGAAATGGACTCGTTGCCCCGAGTTCAAATCCTCGACGTCGACGTGGTAATTGCATTTCACTTAACGCTAGTACTCTTGGGAAAGGTATGAACTCTACTCTCCCTCCAGCTAGGGATAAATAGTAGGGCAGACTAGGCTCTTTAACTGTGGTTAGGCAACCGGTCTAGGAGAAGGAAAACTCTGAATTTAAACCTGTTAAACTCCGCTTAAGAAATTGACCTTGTTTCACATCCTGCTTGTGCAGAGGGGTTGGTAAATATATATATATATCAAAATATTGCAGCACTATATCCCCTGAGAAAAAGAGTTTTATGAGCATGACACTAAACTGCATTTGACTTCAGTTCTGGAGATCTGGAGAGTGTGAAATTGGTTTGTTGGTTGGCTGGTTGGTTGGTTTTTACAGCATGTTAACCCTTTTAGGGTTATTTTATGCTGAATTCATTCTTGATGGTTTTTGAAACTTTATTTTAAACTCAATTTTTCAACACATTTTTTTATCTCATTTTCTTCTATTTAACACATAGATGGTACCCTAACAGGTACTACCACGCCCAATCAGGTTGGACCTTGTTGGGGTAATGGTGATGAAACGATACTCTACACTCCTCAGTAGGGCAGGTTGATTTTTCACTTTTTAAAAATATCAAATTGTCCATCTACACGAAAATTGTGTGTTGGTTTTTACAACATTTGGCAGTGTCGCGTGGTGATGTGGATTCCCATTTTCAATTTGAATTCTATTTAAAATATTTAATTTGTTTCATTTTAATGAAATAAAATAACATTTTCTGATCTAAATATTGAAAACGGTAAATTTTCTAACGAATTTCTAGGCCAAATGTTGTAAAAACAAGGATTTTTTGTGAATTTTAGCAGAAAATTTTTAATGCCATTTCCTCAAACAATGGTAAAAGTAAAATATCTAATTTTTTTATATCAGTATTCAGTATACTAACACACGACTTTCGCATAATTTGATATTTTTGAAAAAGTGAAAAGTCGACCTACCCTAATTGTGTGAGTGTGCAAGTAAAATATCTAATTTTTTTATATCAGTATTCAGTATACTAACACACGATTTTCGCATAATTTGATATTTTTGAAAAAGTGAAAAGTCGACCTACCCTAATTGTGTGAGTATTATATTTCATCAGTTGTAAGATTTAAAGCTGAAGTGAATTCGGATTTGATTGCTGTTGGGAAAGTAAAGTTGCTTGTCAGTGGTTGGTCAATCAATTTCTCTTAGTGTTTGTATATTTGCTCTAAGGCAAACAAGGTTGGCTTTTAAGGGAACTATATCAGCATCACAGCTGCTACTCCTCCTTTTGCATTCACTTCCTTTTTACTTTACATTGTTTACTTACCATTAAATACAAAAGCCAATTGGTTATCAAATGGTATAATCCCCAAGTGCAAATATTCCCTGAGTAAATCTGAAATTACCAAAGTAAACAAATCATACAAAGTTGGTGATTAGGTGAACAAAAAAAATTGTGTTTTGTAGCTGAAAATTTGCTCTATCCAATAGTGTTCTTGATTTTCCTGCATTGCATTTGTAGCTGAAAAACGTGTTCTTGGGTTTTCTTGTATCTGTTGTAGTTTCTGTAAAAATGTTCCTATGGTGGTGATGAGGTAAAAAAAATAGTGTTTTGTAGCTGAAAACTTGCTCTATCCAATAGTGTTCTTGATTTTCCTCTATTGTATTTGTAGCTGAAAACGTGTTCTTGGGTTTTATTGTATTTTTTGTAGTTTCTGTAAAAATGCACCAATTTTTATAACGTGGTGAAAAAAATAGTTTTTTGTAGCTGAAAACTTGCTCTATCCAATAGTGTTCTTGATTTTCTTGTATTGCATTTGTAGCTGAAAAACGTGTTCTTGGGTTTTCTTGTATCTGTTGTAGTTTCTGTAAAAATGCACCAATTTTTATAACGTGGTGAAAAAAAAATGGTGTTTTGTAGCTGAAAACTTGCTCTATTCAATAGTGTTATTGTACTCCTTGTATCTGTTGTAGTTTCTCTAGAAAGAAATAAGAAGCATTATTTTTAGAGCATCTCACGTATCTATGGTCAATGATGATGACTATATGGAAAAATAGTTTTTGGTAGCTGAAAACTTGCCCTATCCAATGGTGTTATTGTTCTCCCTGTATCTGTTGTAATTTCTGTGGAAAGAAATAAGAAGCATTATTTTTGGAGCATCTCACATATCTATAGTCAATGATGATGACTATATAGAAAAATAGTGTTCTGTAGCTGAAAACTTGCTCTATCCAATAGTGTTATTGTACTCCTTGTATCTGTTGTAGTTTCTATAAGAATAAATAAGAAGTATTACTTTTGGATCAGCTCTCTTATGAGCACAACAAAGGTGGTGTTTATGGGAAATAATTGTGTTTTGTAGCTGAAAACCTGCTCTATCCAATGGTATCATTGTACTCCTTGTATCTGTTGTAGTTTCTGTGGAAATACATAGGTGTCATTACTTTTGGAGCATCTCACATATGTAGAAGTCAGTGATGATGACTATGTGAAAAAATAGTGTTTTGTAGCTGAAAACATGTTCTTGGGTTTTCTTGTATCTGTTGTAGTTTCTGTAAAAATGCACCAATTCTTATAATGAGGTGAAAAAAAAATAGTGTTTTGTAGCTGAAAACTTACTCTATCCAATAGTGTTTTTGATTTTCCTACATTGCATTTGTAACTGAAAATGTGTTCTTGGGTTTTCTTGTATCTGTTGTAGTTTCTGTAAAAATGCACCAATTTTTATAACATGGCGAAAAAAATAGTGTTTTGTAGCTGAAAACTTGCTCTATCCAATAGTGTTTTTGATTTTCCTGCATTGCATTTGTAACTGAAAATGTGTTCTTGGGTTTTCTTGTGTCTGTTGTAGTTTCTGTAAAAATGCACCAATGCTAGTGATGAGATTAAAAAGTTTTGTAGCTGAAAACTTGCTCTATCCAATTGTGTTATTGTTCTTCCTGTTGTTGTAGTTTCTGTAAAAATGCACCAATTTTTATAATGAGGTGAAAAAAAAATAGTGTTTTGTAGCTGAAAACTTGCTCTATCCAATGGTGCTATTGTGTTTCTATTTTGAATTAAGTCTCTGATTAATCTATTAATCTAAATTTGTTCTATCAAGCAGGGTTTTGTGCTTCCTGTAAATAAGGAAAGTAAAGTCTTCGGGGTGGACTAAAGTCGGTATCAGCCCGAAGCAAGGGTGTCTAACCTCTTTTCACTGGTGCTAGACCAAGGAGATTGTGTTTGTGTTTGTGGTGGGGCACCACAACTACCATCTGCTCCTTACTTTACCACACAAATCCCTGTGCTACTCATACATTGAGTTGGCAAGACGTCCTACCAACTGATCTGTTGTAATTTCTGTGGAAAGGAAACAAGGGCATTACCTTTGAATCAACTCTCTTATGAGCAATCTCAAGATGAGCCGTATCACTTTTTTTCTTATCAATAGCTCAATTTAACTATTTGAACTATTTTAGGCTATCAAAAGTATTCTTGCTTCTTTTTCAGACCTTTACTTCAAGGCTTATTTGATGATTACATGAAATGACTCCACTAGATTATTGATATTATTACGATTGGTTATATTGGTATATTCGGTAATATCAAAAGTATTCTCAGTCTTTCAGAACTTTACTTCAAATGTCATTTCATGAATACATTTAAAGACTATCTATGTATTAGTACACTTTTACCTACGTGTGTCATACCCTGTCGTCACCTCAAATAAATAATAGACCATCTCATTAAAAATAACAGCATAAACATGTAAGAAATATTGAAAGAAATAGATGAGAAGAGTGAAAGAAAGACAATGATTTAGGCTTCTTTCACCAGTCATAACCACCAAGTGGCAAAGAAATATCTCCCTGGCCAGTAGTAGTGTCTTGCCCCAGTTAAGGCCTAAACTTGAATGGCCGAGAGATTCTCCTGGGGGTCAGAAGTTGGGTCCTTTTTTTCCACACATGCTCGGAGGGTTCTTCCAGTGAAGGCTCATGGGAGTTAGTTATTTTTTTATTTGAATTTTATTTCAATCCCCACAAGAGTGAAAGAAAATTATATGATGGATTTAAAAAAAAAATCATTTAATTTTTTTTCCTAGAAAATGAAGAGATACAAGCAAAGCTAAAAAGGAAGAGTATAAGATGAAGAAAAGCTTTTTTTATCAACTACCATGGAATTTCCATTGATCCAGCTAGTTTATATTATTAATATTATTATTGTATATATTTGAATGTATCAAAACTATTTCCATTTTTTTAGAGATGTTGCACAAGGTTAATTTTTTACGTGGTATGCAGCTGATATTAAATTGAGAATTTTCTTTCTCCTTTCTCTTTTACATAAAGTGAAATGTAAAAATGCTTGTCCAGGATATTAACATAAAGTGAAAGGCAAAAATAAGTAAAGTTGGTGGAGTGGCCTATGTCGGTATCAGTATTTCTAGACTAAATAAGAACTTTTTATTACAGTGTTCCTAGACTAAATAAGAACTTTTTTATTACAGAATTTCTAGAATAAATAAGAACTTTTTATTACAGAGTTTCTAGACTAAAGGAGGACTTATTTTTATTACAGTTTTCCTAGACTAAATAAGAACCTTTTTATTACAGCATTTCTAGAATAAAGAAGAACTTTTTATTACAGAGTTTCTAGACTAAATAACTTTTTTATTACAGCATTTCTAGACTAAGTAAGAACTTTTTTATTACAGCATTTCTAGACTAAATAAGAACTTTTTTATTATAGAGTTTCTAGAATAAAGAAGAACTTTTTTATTATAGTATTTCTAGACTAATACAAACTTTTTATTATAGTATTTCTAGACTAAATAAGAACTTTTTTTATTACAGAGTTTCTAGACTGAATAAGAACTTTTTTTATTACAGAGTTTCTAGACTGAATAAGAACTTTTTTATTATAGTATTTCTAGACTAATACAAACTTTTTATTATAGTATTTCTAGACTAAATAAGAACTTTTTTTATTACAGAGTTTCTAGACTGAATAAGAACTTTTTTTATTACAGAGTTTCTAGACTGAATAAGAACTTTTTTTATTACAGAGTTTCTAGACTAAATAAGAACTTTTTTTATTACAGAGTTTCTAGACTGAATAAGAACTTTTTTACAGTGTTTCTAGACTAAAGGAGGACTTTCTTATTACAGACTTTCTAGACTAAATAACTTTTTTTATTACAGAGTTTCTAGACAATATAAGAACTTTTTATCACAGAGTTTCTTGATTAAATAAGCATTTTTTACAGTGTTTCTAGAGTAAAGAAGAACTCTTTTTACCTGAGGTAAAAATAAAGGACTTTTTTTATTACAGTATTTCTAGACTAAATAAGAACTTTTTTATTACAGTGTTTCTAGACTAAAGGAGGACTTTTCTTTATTACAGTTTCTAGACTAAAGAAGAACTCTTTTTACCTGAGGTAAAAATAAACCTGATCAGCTTAGCTTTTAGTACAGTACTCTGCAATATAGATTCTATATATCTGATTACAATACAGGATAATTTGCTTTGGATTAAATATAGTCTAATTTTTTGGACAGGGACATTAGGATGCCAATTTTAAAAATCATAATTATATATTTGATTCTTCAACTAAGGAAAACTTTTAAGAGATAAGCATATCTTTCATTTTTTTTTCTCGTGTAAAATCTCTTGAAAAGCAGTCTCAAAAAGGAAGGTAAAAAATAATGATATTTAATATAAGTTCACTGTGGTATATCGACATGACAGAAGATTGTAAAGAAAAAAAGATGAATGAGAACAAGCAAAGACAGGGTTTTTGTTAAATACAGAGAGAAACAGGAGGGAAAATAATGATGATAATAATTTTTAAAAAATAATAATAAAAATAAGTGAGTACAACAAATATGATCGTAGTAATGAACTGAAGGGGACATATCAGCATATACGCAAAAAAAAAAAAAACTTAGAAAAAGTATCACTTTAAATAAAAAGATTAAAAAATAAGGTAGATGAAAGAAAGATAACCAATAGCCTCTGTTTCATCTTGAAGCAAATATGAAAATGGGTTAAATCTTGGGTCATGTAATGCTTGTAATAGACAAACTTGTCTTCCTGTTTGCAAACAATTTGTGCCGTTTGAAACTTGCACTAAGATCCGATTGACACTAATTGCTTTCACTCATCTCTTTTATGGGAAAATTTATCGACTCCCTCATATGAGTCATAAGAAAGAAAAAGACGAGGCAAATAGATAAATTCAAACAATGTTTATATATCTTGTGCGTATAATTGCTAAAACATATTCTTTCAGCGGTCAATAGTCTTACAAGAGGACAAAGTTCAATTTATGTAGAAAACACTTTTCTTTGTGGTGGTGTTGGATTGGGTTTACCAGTCTCTGTGCCTCGACGAGTCCCTCAACAGAATTAATGAGGGAACACAAATAGAATAATAAGACAAAGTCACATATACAAGTTACCATGTTTATTACATATAACATATAAAAAACAATTAGTATTATCTGTGTTATTTGGACTATTGTTCTCATCTTCATTGTTATCCCTAGCACCTATATGATTTTTCCCAACCCTATTGCTCTTATGGCAAGCCTCAATCCCGTTTTATCATATGGGTGCTAGAAGGCGGTGACTGAGGGTCTACATGTCCTGGAAATGACGTTAAACTCTATCTGATGGT
The DNA here is from genome assembly GCA_023376005.1 of Doryteuthis pealeii. Lineage (NCBI taxonomy): Eukaryota > Metazoa > Mollusca > Cephalopoda > Myopsida > Loliginidae > Doryteuthis > Doryteuthis pealeii. The sequence continues at coordinate 88,922,720 of CM042145.1, forward strand.
GAAGTTCCTGTTCTGGAGGTTTGGGGAATGTGGAGCACCACTTCATCACCATTGCTCCCTGGTCCACTCTGACCCGGAGTGGTAGTACCTGTTAGGGTCCCATCTATGGGTTGAATAGAAAAACATGAGTTGATAAACAAAATTGTATTATCCATTAAGAATTGATTTATTTCAAAACTTTATCGGCATTAAATGACCCACTGAGGTTGATATGCCGTAAAACAAAATCAAACCAATCATTGTTATCTGTACAACATTTCGGCCGATATGCCCTCCGATATATGTACAGATAACAATGAAGATGAGGACAATAGTCCGAATAACACAGAAAATACTAATCATCAAGCCTCATCTCAAACATTCAGAGAAATAATAAAAAAACAATGTTGTACAAAAGTTGTACTCACAGTTCTAATTCTCCCTCATCAGGAACCTTGAGCAGCAGCCTCAAATTCATGAGAACACCTTTGGATGGTTTCAGGAACCTTAATGGCTTGATATTTATTAGCACAGAACATCAATAGAAATAAATTAATCTTATTTTCTTCATATAAGATGGAATTAGAATTGTCCACAAAGATAGGGAGGGTAACCCATATGTTTCAGAATTTTCAAGAGTTGGGACCAAAATGGTACTTAGCATTTTGTGAACCAAATCATCCCACGTCTTTTCTTTTTTTTCTTTTCTTTTCTTTATTTTATTTTATCAGCAGAACATTATGTGGTTTTCAAGATCTTTTTCTTGGGTTTTCAAGATCTTTTTCTTGGGTTTATCAAGAAAACTTGGACTACACTGGTCCACAAATTTGTTTTTGAAAAATCAAAAAATAGTTCCTTGTTGTCATAAAGTGCTGCTTTCCTTTTCTCTCTGTTTCTCTCTTCCCTACCTGACTCCCGTTCACTGGATGATCAGTTTTTCATCCCTCTTCATGTAAGCAGGTGTATTTACTTACAACTACTTACCCATATACATTGCACTCTACTATAAGAAGCTTTCTCTCCTCGCTTCTTGCTTCTCATTAGTTACAGCATGCCTGCAAGCCATTTTTGAACATACACCCAATACCAGCTCGTCAGTAAATACTTTTTGACCACCGTTAAAAATAAGGTATACTGGGCCAGCTTAATATAAAATGGGTATTTTCTTTCTTTTTAAATTTTGTGTTTTCTTGATTTTATAATAAACAAACACCTTGATTAATGGATGAGATACAATAAAAGGATTGATTTTTCCCCACTTTCCATCTTCTTTATATGATTTCAACTGCTAAATACTATCATTGGTTAAATCGAACTTAACAGATCTAAATTCCACCATCGTATGACACCCCGCCAAAAGAAAAAAAAATACCAAAAATCAGGGAATTAACTGAATTTAATGAAATTTTCAGTATTGATATATTAATGAATAAAGATATAATGCACCAGTTATTTCATTTAAAAAATCTTACATTTTTTCAGTTCAGTTAACTTGGAACCACATATCTTTGAGGCGTAACACAGATTCTCAAATATACATGGTTCAAAGTTAATTGGTTATGGTAGGATTCCGGTGGTGGTAGAGCTGCTGCAAGTGGTTTAAAGCTAACAAAGATTAAAGAAGAGGCTTTAGTGTTAAACGTAATCATTGGTTTTAGAAGAAAGACTTTTGACTTACATGTAAAATTGAGATCTTGTCTGTGGTATGAAGAAATTATGTGGAGCAAGTAGCCCCCCACCTGTTGTGTAGACAGGAGAATGTAAAGTACACGTGTTATATTCTTTGAGCGAACTGTAGAAAGAGAAAGATTTTGATTTTAGTGCTTCCAACTTTTACCTGGTACGCCACCTAGTGGCCAAAAAGAGAAACACGGGAGAAACACGGGCGTTTTTCTTTTACTCTCTCATTTACTGGAATGGTAAAGTCTACCAGTTGACAAGTTCCCTTCTTTTTTATCAACTAAAAGTAGGTCTTGTCTTTTGGCCTGGATTGGGCAATCCATCTTTATCTCAAAATCCCAGATTTATCTATTATCCATCTAATCAATAACGGTTCCTCACACAAATGGAAAGTTACAAAAATATATATATATATGTTGTTGTTTTTTTTTTAGCGGTATGGCCTTTCATTTTTACTTTTTATTTATTGTTTATTCTCTCGAGATAAAATCACTCAGAAGATGGGGACATCCAGTCTAAAGCTTTTAGCATGTGCTAAAATGCATATCGATGGCATCCTTTGTAGAAAACTGCAATCTGTCGGACATAGAAAGTCTGAGAATGCATTGATACACCCTCTACCCCCCCCCCAAAAAAAGTGCAAGGTTGCAAGATAAGCTCTGTGTATAGAACTTATTTGTTATCTCTATTTTTATAAGCAAAGTCACAGGCTCCGGCTATATTTGATTTCTTTTTTCTTTCTTTCTTACTTTTACTATTTTTCTTTCTTTTCTTCGTTCCTACCGGTACGTTCTTTCTTTCTTTCTTTTTTTCTTTCTTGTTTTCTTTCTTTCTATCTTTCCTTCTTACCTAGTTTTACTTTGCTTTCTTTCTTTCTTTCTTAGTTTTACTTTGCTTTCTTTTTTTTCTTTCCTAACTTTACTTTTCATTTTTTTTTCTTTCTTTCTTTCTTTCTTTCTTTCTTTCTTTCTTTCTTTCTTTCTTTCTTTCCTACCAGTACGTTCGTTCGTTCTTTCTTTCTTTCTTTCTTTCTTCTTTCTTCTTAGTTTTACTTTTCTTTCTTTCTTTCTTTCTTTCCTACTGGTACATTCTTTCTTTCTTTCTTTCTTTCTTTCTTTAAGTTTTAATTTTTCTTTTTTTCTTTCTTTCTTTCTTTCTTTCTTTCTTTCTTCCTAGTTTTACTTTTCTTTCTTCTTTCTTCTTTCTTTCTTTACTTTCTTTCTTTTTTTCGATCCAAACTTTAATTTTCTTTCTTTCTTCTTTCTTTCCTACCTTTACCTTTTCTTCCTTTCTTTCTTTCTTTCTAAGTTTTACTTTTTTTCTTTCTGTCATTCTTTTCAATTTTTTACTTTTCTTTTTTTCTTTTTTTCGACCCTACCTTTACTTTTTTCTTTCTTTCTTTCTTTTATTTCCTTTTTTCATAGTTTTTTTATAATTTTCTTTCTTTCTTTTATTTCCTTTTTTCATATTTTTTTCTTTCTTTCTCTTTTTCTTTCCAACCATTACTTTTTTTCTTAATATATTTCCTAAGTTTACTTTTTCTTTCTTTTTTTCTTTCTTTCCTAGTTTTACTTTTCTTTCTTTCTTTCCTTCTTTCTTACCTTTACGTCTCTTTCTTTTATTCTTTCTGTCTTTCCTACATTTACTTTGATAAAAAAGAACCTGTAACCAACAGGCTCCTTCTATATTTGCTTGTCTATCTATGTCTTTGATAAAAAAAAAGAAAAAAGAAACAGTAACCAGTCTTAAAGATTCCTTTTATATTTTATGTTTTTTGTAAAGAACCTTAAGGGAGAACTAGCACTTTAATAAATGTAGCTCATGTGTATTTTCAATTGTTATATTTTCTTTCATTCTTTCTTTCTTTCTTTCTTTCTTTCTTTCTTTCTTTCTTATGGGTTTTCGCAATAATGAGTCAAAGAAATGATAGAGCCAAAAAGTTTATCTGGTTCTTCTATTTCTCATGATTAAAAAAATCCGCAACTGTGAAGCTTTATCTCCTGAGATTTTTAGCATATATATTGAAAGAAAAAATATACATTGTGGTGTATTGGCCTTCATATGAACTTTTCAGCCGACCATCATGTGTTTATATATATATATATATATATATATATATACATATATATATATATATATATGAAGTAGACAAACAATGTGTTTGAGATGGCGAAAGCCGACAATTTTTGGGAGATTATGTGCTTAATTAAAGTCATACTTAATTTGAGAATTAAATAGTTATAATTAAATGAATTAGGCATGCATATCGGTTTAAATGTAAGACGTAAACAAATCGAGAAAAAGTCAATCTCTGTATGTACATTTCAGCCTATTAGGCCTCATCAGCAGAGTTATAGACAGGACAGTGATTTGTGCGTGATTCGAACCTTACCTGCCAGGCTGACAGACAGGGACTCTAACCATTACACTAGCTAGCTTTCCCAGATTTTCTCGTTTATTTTAAACTGATATATATATCGCACTTTTTTGGTTGACTTACAGCACGACAGTATGAAGTGGACAAACAATGGGTTTGAGATGGCAAAAGCCGGCAATTTTTGGGAGATTATGTCCTTAATTAAAGTCATACAAATTAGGTATGACTTTAATTAAGCATATATATATATATATATATATATATATATATATATATATATGTCATCAACAGACACTGTGTTTCGACGTTTCACGTCTCATCAGTGTGGCTAGACACAGCAACTAACTCCGACCAGGAGCGAAACCCGATTGACTTTACGTCTGCCTGATCCATTAACCTCTAGGCCATCGCCAGCTACCATTAAGGAGCGGTGCTTTAACTGTTTTGAATACATACATCTGTGTATATACTTTACGATCACCAGAGAGATCAAATCTGTAAATAGATGATCATTGCGTTATGCTGGCGGTGAAAGTTTATTAAACTCGCTCCTAAAGAACTCTACCGTGTCATGGGAGCATATAATATCCAGTAGACTAGATGAGTTGAGAATGATTTTATTTAGGACCTTTATATCCACAATTCAGACAACATCCAGACAAGTACTATGAATGGTTATAGTTGGTTTGATATATGGTTCACCTTTTACGGGGGTGAACATTACCTTTGTCTTTGTCAAGCTTATTTTTAATCCAAAAGCAGTGCATGAGGCAGCAAAAAGGTTCACATTATCTTAAATATCCTCCTCAGTGTGAGCCAGAAGGTCAATGTCATCGGCATAAAGGAACTCTCTGATAAGTGTATAGGATGTCTTTGACTTGAAGTTAAATCTTCTCAAGTCAAAAACTCTTCCTGTGGTTCTAAATTCCAAGAGGACGCCCTTCTCACAATACTGGAATGCATGAGTTAATATTACAGAAAAGAATATTGAGAATAGTGTTGGGGCCAAGACATCTCCCTGCTTAACCCAGTTATCTATTGGTATTTCATCCGACAATTTACCACTCATGACAATTCTAGCTTTCATACCATTGTGCAACCGCTTGAGTATATTCAAAAATACTGGTGAGCACCCAACTTTATTCAATATCGTCCAATGTGCATCTCTATTGACTGTATCAAAAGCTTTTGTCAAATCGACAAAAACATGTCGTTTGTTCCTCTGCCAGACCTAAAACCACTTTGTGATTCAGGAATGACTACCGGGCAAATGTAAAAAAGCAATCGATTCAACAAGATTCTTG
>CM042145.1:88930559-88938059 GCA_023376005.1 Doryteuthis pealeii
TCTTTCTACCCTTCCTTCGTTCTTTCTTTGCTTCTTTCATTCTTTCTTTTCAATTTTCCCTCCTTCCCTCCTTCTTTGCTTACTTCATTCTTTCTTCTCTGTCTTCATTCCTTCCTTGATTTCTTCCTTCCTTCCTTCCTTCATTCATTCATTGTTTCTTTCTATCCTTCCCACCTTCTTTCTTTGCTTCTTTCATTCTTTCTTTTCAATTTTCCTTCCTTCCCTCCTTCTTTGCTTACTTTATTCTTTTTTCTCTATCTTCCTTCCTTCCTTCATTTCTTCATTCCTTCCTTCCTTCCTTCCTTCATTCATTCATTCATTCACTGTCTCTTTCTATCCTTCCCACCTTCTTTCTTTGCTTCTTTCATTCTTTCTTTTCAATTTCCCCCCCTTCCCTCCTTCTTTGCTTACTTCACTCTTTTTTCTCTGTCTTCCTTTCTTCCTTCATTTCTTCATTTCTTCCTTGCTTCCTTCCTTCATTCATTGTTTCTTTCTATCCTTCTTACCTTCTTTCTTTGCTTCTTTCATTCTTTCATTTCAATTTTCCCCCTTTCCCCCCTTCCCTTCTTCCTTTATTCTTCCTGTTCTGCCTTCCATCTTTCCTTCAATTATTCATTCTTTCTTTTCTTCCTTCGTTCCTTCTTTGCTTCCATCATTCTTTCTTTCCTTTCTTCCTTCCTTTCTTGCTTCCTTTATTATCCTTTCTATATTTGTTCCTTCGTTCATTCATTCATTCTTTCTTTTCTATCTTCCTTCCTTCCTTCCTTCCTTCCTTCCTTCCTCCCTTCTCTGCTTCCTTTATTATCTTTTCTATCTTCCTTTCTTTCTTCATTCCTTCATATTTTTCCTTCCTTTTTTGCTTCCTTCATTCTTTACTATCTTCCTTCCTTCCCTTCCTTCCTTCTTTCTTTACTACCATCCTTCCTTCATTCGTTCATTCTATCTTTTCTTTCTTGCTCACTTCCTTCCTTCCCTCTTGCTTCCTTCATTCTTTGTTTTCTTCCTTCCTTCCTTCCTCCCTTTCTTCCTTGGTTTTTCCATTAACAACAATGGAAAAACCAAGGAAGAAAGGAAGAAACAATTTCTAATTTTCTCTTTTATTTTTTACATATATCTTTTTTTCTAACGATTTGGATTCTATTCTTTTATTTTCTTTCTTATTTTTATATTTAAAAAATTTTTTTCAACCTCTGGTTTATTATAATTTCATTTTTTTAAAAATTTGATTTTATCTTTCTTTTTTTAATTCTATTTTCTATTTTCAGTCTTCTTTTTGTCTTGTATCAGTCTTTTCTTCTTCTTCTTCTTCTTCTTCTTCTTCTTCTTCTTCTTCTTCTTCTTCTTTCAATATTTTTCCTTCCTTTATTTTCTTCTTCTAGGTACCTTTTCACTTTTCTTCTCTAATTATCCTTCACTCTTTGATTTAAGTTACTTTCTTTCTTTCTTTCTTTACACCTTCCTTTTTTCCCTCTGATCAATTTCTTTTCTCCTCATGTCTTTCTTCACACTTTCCTACTTTGTTCTTTTCTTTTCTTTCATTCTTTCTTTCTTCGACAATATTTACTTTCGTTTTCTTCTTTTTTCTTTTCCTCTTTTATAACACGTTTAAGATATAATTTGTATCTTTAAAATCTTGATTTTACATACATACTTGTATATATGTGTGTGTATGTACATATGTGCACAAGCATTCACACACATACACATACACATACATAAACACACACACTCTCACACAAATATGTATATTAGAGCTGTTCACAAAAATACTGTTGGATACAGAAAGTTTTTATATACAAAATATTATTAGGATTTTTACAGCAATAAACAAGAGTGTTATATATATATATATATATATATATAATATATATATATAGTAAGCAAGTAAAGTCGTTGGGGCGGCCTAATGTCAGTATCAGCCAATCAGAGAGGGAGACTATCCCCTTTTCAATAATGCTAGACCAAGGAGATTATTTTAGCATCTGAGATGGAGCGTCACACCTACCATCAGCTCCTTACTTAACTGCACAGATCCCTGTGCTACTCATACACTGAGTTGGCGAGGACTGGTATCGAACTAGGAACCTTGTGGTTTCTAGCCGAACGCTCTACCAACTGAGCAAACCCGGCCCCTATAGTAAATAAGTAAAATCGTCGGGGCGGCCTAATGTCGGTATCAGCCAATCAGCGAGGGAGTCTATCCCCTTTTCAATAGCGCTAGACCAAGGAGATTATTTTAGCATGGTGCCACACCTACCATCAGCTCCTCACTTTACCGCACAGATCCCTGTGCTACATTGAGACCCCTAATGAGGCTCAGAACAAGAATCCAATGAATAAGACTGACCCAACTTGCCAATTGACAATGTCCTCCTTCTGCATGACAATGCTCGACCACACACAAGCATCAGGACCATGAAAGAGGGTTTGAGAGGCAAACATTATTCCTGTGACGATGAAGAGAAACCTGTAGTGAAGAAGTGGCTCAAAGAACAGTCAACAGAATTTTACGGGGCTGGGATACATGCTCTCATTCAAAGGTGGAACATTGCTATTGAGAGAAATGGTGACTATGAGGAGAAGTAGGGATGTGATCCACTGAGGACTAGATTTATTTTGATGCATTATGCATGTTTCTGTGTTGGTAATAATACCTGACTTAAACAAAATGGCATTATTTTTTGACTCACCCTTGTATGTGTAAGTCATCATCATCATCATAATGTTGCGCTGTTGGCACGGATATCCATGACAATTTCTCTCCATCCGTCCCTATAGTTCATCATTCTCGGGAGGTCCTCTGTGCAGCTTCCTGTATCCGCACAGAGCTGATCAATGTACATCTTTGCTGGTCGGCCCACATTGGCGTGCCCATGTGCCGGCTTCCACAGGAGGACGTCGCTTATGAGTTCGTCCTTGCTTCTCCAGCAGTGTCCCACGTGTCTTGTCCATCTTACTTGGATGGTTTGGATGATATGTGGTAGGTAGCCGTACAGCTGCTTTCTTGTGGGGTGCTAAGTAATGAGTCGTATATAATAGTTAAGTTAGTTTACATAAAACTTACATGATTAAAGAGAAGAATCATATAAAAGACAAAAGAAAATCTTAAAGAAAAGAAGAGAAGCAAATCTTATAGAAAAAAATTGAAAATCTGATATCACAAAAGAAAATATTATAAAAAGTAAATAAGGAAAATATTATAGACAAAAGAAAGAAAAAATTACAGAAAAAAAAAGAAAAACTTATAAAGAAATATCTTATAGAAAACAAAGAAGAAAATCTTATAGAAAAAAAAGAAAATCTTGTAGAAAAAAGAAGAAAATCTTTTAGTAATAAATTAAATCTTAAAGAAAAGAAAAGTGAGTCTTATAGAAAAAAAATCTTAGAGAAAAAAGAAAATCCTATAAAAAAGAGAAAATCTTAGAGAAAGAAAGTAGAAAATCTTAAAGAAAAAAAAGAAGATCTTATAGAATAAAAAGAAGAAAATCTTATAGAAAATAAATATCTTGTAGAAAAAAATGTAGAAAACCTTATAGAAAAAAATGTAGAAAACCTTATAGAAAAAAATAAACATAGAAAATTTTTATAGAAAAGAAAAGAAAAACATAGAAAAAAGAAAATTTATAGAAAAAAGAAAATCTTATGGAAAACAAAAAAAGAAGAAAATATTGCAGAAAAAAAAGAAAATCTAATAGAAAAAAGAAGAAAAACTTATAGAAAAAAAGATCTTATAGAAAAAAAAAGATAATATTATAGAAAAAAAAAGAGAAGATATTACAGAAAAAAGAAAATCTAAAAGAAAAAAAGAAGAAAGACTTATAGAAAAAAGAAGAAAAACTTATAGAAAAAAGAAGAAAATATTATAGAAAAAAAAAGATAATCTTACAGAAAAAAAGAAAATCTTATAGAAAAAATGATTTTCTTCCAATACTTAAAGTAAAGAAAATGATAAAACAATAAAACATTTTGTTTTCATTTGTCTTTTTCTTTTTTCAATTTAGTATCAACATAATCTTATAAACAAAAGCAACTTCAAACAATCTTTTAAATTTATTTCAAATCCTTGCTAGGCCACCACCATGATGATGATGATGATGGTGACTAGGCTGCCAAAAACAGAAGAGATGACAGCAACCATTTACAAAAAAACATATTGGTATATCAACAGTATTAGATTAAAAAAGGAAAAAAATGATTGATATTTTTCTTAGAGTCCATGTTTTATCACATGGATACTGTTAGAAAAATTATTTAAAATAAACTGGATTTATCAAAGGGGAAAATGCAATTTTCATGTGCATGCATATTTTACATGCATATCATTATATATCCAAACATTCTCTCACACATGCACACACAGACATGTCATGCATAACAGAGCTCCAACGGGTGGGGATTGCTATAATTAATAGCGTCAATCCCAGGGGGCTATCCCCCAGGCAATACCTGCCCCCTTGATTTAAAGGGGCAAGGCTGGGTTTATTACCCAGCGCCTGAGGCGCCCCCCCCCCTTGAGAGGGAATACCGACGGGATCGACGCAATTTTTCACTCGCCACCCATGAGTTTCGGTTTGTGGATGGTCCCACGTTAATAGGGCCTTGTGCCTAACCCGTACAAGTGGGGTATGAGGTAAATACAGTGTATATATATGGCCACTTACCTTGTATCACAGAAACCACCACACTCATATATATGTACATATATATATATATATTTGGAGAATATGTGCTTAATTGAAGTCATACCTAATTTTGAAAATTAATTAGTTGATAATTAATAAATTAGGCGAGCATATCTGTTCCAATATAAAGCGTAAACAAATCGAGAAAAAGTCAATCTCTGTATGTACATTTCGGCATTGTACATACAGAAATTGACTTTTTCTCGATTTGCTTACACTTTACATTTGAACAGATATGCTTGTCTAATTCATTAATTATCAACTAATTAATTTTCAAAATTAGGTATGACTTCAATTAAGCACATATTCTCCCAAAAATTGTCGGCTATTGCTATCTCAGATTGTTTGTTTACTTTCATATATATATATATATATATATATATATATACATTATTATTTATATTTTTTTGCTTGAAGGTAGTTACAATGCGTATATCATATAAGATTTGATAATTAATCAAAATAATCATGACAAGCGAACTCGGCAAATATCGAGCCCTACATAGAACATCATACAGCTGTTTCCATTTCATTAAGTCTCATAAGCGATGTATACTTACGATTTCCTTCTGACAAAAATCGAAACCGGGAACTCAGCACGCAGAGTCAGAGACTTTACCACTGGGCCACCAATACGCAGCAAACGATACATGCGAAATTAGCTTGTCACGGGTAAATACGTCACTATTACTATTTACTATAGAAAGTAGAGTGGACATTGAGAAGGTCGCACTCAGATATATATATATATATATATATATATATATCTGAGTGAGGCGGTTTGTATGATACAAGGTAAGTGGCCATATATGTATATATATATATATATATATATATATATATATATATATATCATCAAATTATGCTGACATCAATCCCTATTGATCATTATTCATGGCAGGTCCTCAGCTTAGCACCCAGTGCCCATACATAGCTGTTGTATGTAAGTCTGTGCTGGTCTGCCAGCACTGGTGTGTCTGTGTGTAGGAGTTCACTGGAGAACGTCATTTATGTGATAGGAGGTAAGTGGCCATATATATACAGAGTATCTCACATGCAACACTCCACTTTATCCCTTACTTAGGTTATGTCAACCCTTCATGGGTTATTTTATGCTGAAGACATTTTGTTTTATTCATTCTTGATGGGTACTCAATTTTTTAAAACTCAATCTTTTTTAATACATTTTATCAAGCTCATTATTTTCTGTTTAACCCATAGGTGTGACCCTAACAGATACTACCACTTTGGGTCAGAGTGGACCTGGGAGTAATGGTGATGAGGGAGTACTCCAAACTTCCCAGAGTTTCAAAATTGGAACTTCGCCATGTGATGCAATTTAACATCATACCCAGGACGTTAAGACACTGAGCCACCACCTTTTAGCACATATATGATAAAAAGGATTGGGGCTTGCCATAAGGAAAATAAGGTTGGGACAATCATATAGGTGCTAGGGCTTGACCAGCCAAATCGGAGGGAATCTCTCCAATTGCCTGTCTAGCCTAAGTAAGGGCTAAAGTGGAGAGTTGCATGTTATGGACTGCTCAGCCACTAGTATTCCGTCCTTAAGCATCATGGCTCAACACCCATGGTCAACAAGTGCATTTAGTTGAATGATGAAAATTGCATTTCTTGCACAGTTCACAGTGAATCACCTTTCCCACCCAGTTGTGCCTAGACTGGTACTCTCTTTGTGCGAGTTTACTGCATTCGCTTATTATGTGATTGACAGTTTCGTCTCTTTCCCCACACATTCTACATTTGCTATTATGTTGTGTCTTATCTATTCTTGCTTTTATATAATTTGTCCTTATGGCATTATCTTGTGCTTATTATTATTATTATCATTATTATTATTATTATTTCTTCACCCCATTTGAGTTTTTCACATCCACCTTGCTGGTGGTTCACTAGAGGCTGAGTGACAGCAAGTCTCCTGTAAGATATCTTTAGTGAATTGATCTGTGCGAGGACAGACATTATCCTGACGGAGGATGATTCCCTTTCTGTTGATGAATAAGGGACGTTTTTTTTGTCCACAGTTGTTTTCAAATGATAAAGTGTGTCCTGGGTATGACATTCCAAGTTTAGAGATCTTGGGAGAGTGGAGTACTCCTTTATCGCCATTACTCCTAGGTCCACTCTGACCCGGAGTGGTAGTACCTGTTAGGGTCCCATCTATGGGTTTAACAAAAAAAAATGAGTTTAAAAAGAAATTGAGTCTAAAGAAAAAAAAAATTGAATACACATTAAAAATGAATAAACAAAATATCTTCAGCATAAAATAACCTAACAAGGGTTGACATGCCGGAGAATCCAACCAACCAATCAAATGATGAAGTTGATTGCAGTAGAGATTGAATTTGATTGTATGATTATTGTCTAGCAGTTTGTAATGGACAATTCCTGGTTAAATCGAACTTAACTAATCTAAATTCCACCATCGTATGTCACCCCGCCGAAAGAAAAAAAAATACCAAAAATCAGGCAATTAACCAAATTAAATGAAATTTTCAGTGTTGATATATGAATGAATAACAGATATAATGCACCAGTTATTTTATTTAATAACTTTTATATTTTTCAGGTCAGTTAACTTTGAACCACGTATCATTGAGGCATAACACAGATTCTCAAAGATACGTGGTTCAATTTTAGGTATTTTTTTCTTTTGGCAGGGTGACATACGATAGTGGAATTTAGGTCCATTAAGTTCGATTCCTTGAATATCTTACCTTACTTTCAACATGATCTTTTTTTAATGAAATCCACCTCTCACTTATTGATCAAGCCAAGTTTTTTTGTTTTTTTTAAA
>CM042145.1:88943059-88993059 GCA_023376005.1 Doryteuthis pealeii
GGCAAAAAAGGAACTGGGTCTAAGTTCATCTTGGTCTGAGAATCAGAGACAGACAGATAGATAGATACACCCTTGTGAAAATTAATTGAAACAAAACTAATAATTCATTATTATTATAAGCTCTCCATAGAGCTTGCCAGTGTGTTCATGCAGCATAACAATTAGCATACTTTTCATAGGAATACCATCCATTGCAGACAATGGCCATAGAACAACTAATCAACAATCAAAGTATATTGAAGAACTGTTTTAAGGACTGTGTTAAATAGTTTAGTGACAAAAAGAACTGGAACTAAGTTTAGTTTGGTCCAAGAATCATAGACAGACAGACAGACAGATAAATAGATAGAAAGATACATTCTTATGCAAATTAATTAAAACAAAATGAATAATTCCATTATTATCATGATTTTACAATCTCTCCATCAGGCTTGCCAGTGTGCTTGTGCTGCATTACATTTATCATACTTTTTCTTTAGAGTAATATTCATTGCAGACAATGGCTGTAGGACAACTAATTGACAGTCAAGACTATAGGGTCTGGGCTTGATAAAAATCTGATGCAATCACAGATGACGCTATATTTTTCAAGGCCAAACAAATTTCATCATACATCCAGAAAATAGATTCATATTACTGCACACCACTGCAATTGACCTAATCTGAGGAAAAAATAGAAATTGATTACACCCTGTCACTCCAGTGGGTCTAAAACTGACCGTATGGCAAAATAAAGGAAAAACTAAAGCATCTGTTTGAATTAATTTGCCCAAGGGTGTAGATATTTTTAATTTATGAATTGTCTGTCCACAATATGCTTAATATGTCCAAGTATTTTAAATTTCTTAATTTTTTTTTTTTTACAATTTTTGAATGAAGATTTTTCAGACTGTTGCCCACATCTTTATTGTTATAGGCACAACATTTCGGCTGATGTTCCCTCCAGCCTTCTTCAGGTGTTTGTTGTCTAACTCAAGAAGATTTGTCTGTTACTTGTATTATTTAGATTTTTCAGACTGTTGTCCTTATCTTTATTATCATATTTAAGAGTAAAGCTGGCTGCAATTCAGAGTTTTCCTTCTGCTAGACTTGGTTATCCAAGACTAAAGAACCGAGTCTGCCCTACTAATTCACCCATACTGGGGAGGGGGTCAGAAGAGATGGATTCCTATCTTTCTCAAGTGCATTAGCATGAAAGTGAAAAACAGACTGCCTTGTCCAGGATTTGAACTCTGGTCACCATGTCCATTTTCTAAGATAATTACCATGATGCTATTGCACCTGAAGGATTTATTTACTTATTGTTATTTGGATGATTGTAGTAACATTGCTCTCGTAACCAAATGTTAAAGACGGCTGGAATGGAAAACTAGATTTCCCAAGACAAAAAGGGGATGTGAGTTTGAATCTCACCGGGAGTTTAACTTTTATTGCTGTATTCTATATGCAAATGATGTTAGTTTCAAATCATAGTATTAGGTAGGTTTATAGGCTACTAAGTTTTATTTGGACGACTATAATACCATTACTCTTCAAGCCAAATAATAAAGGCTGTTGGAATGAAAAACTAGACTTCATCAAGGCAAAAATAGTATTGTAAATTTGAACCTCATAACAGAAATAAAGTAAACAACTAGTAACGATACAAATATGACTGTAGTTGTGAAGGAAAGGTACAAGGTAATTATAAGGTTTATAATTGGGTTAACAGTTTATTCTGGGTTAGTAATAATGTGTGAGTGTATACATTTATTATGTAAATGTCTTTAAGAGTTGTGTAAATGTCTATCAGAGTTGCCAGAGGATTTCTCCTGGCGGGGATATATTTTTATAATACAAAGAGTTTCAAGTACACTTATCTTAGTTGTATTGGTCTTAGTAATGTCTCTAAGTTGTCTGGTGAGGTCGCTGTGGTTCTGTTGTCCGGTAAGGTTGCTGTAGTTCTTTTGTTTGTTTGCTTGTGTCAGCTAGTTGACGTGTTTCTCACGGGTGCCAGCTCTGGTCTTATGCTAGTTCCAGCTAGTTCTGTACCCTTTGCCTGTCAGGCCTGTTCTGCTGAGTCAGGGTTCTATCCTCTGCCCCCTATTCCTGGTGCGGGCAGATAACCCAATTTTCGATACTCACTGGGGGGCTTATCTTTTATTGTTAGTGGGTTGGCTGGTTGAATTTTATGGCATGTCAACCCTTGGGTAATGCCAAAGACATTTTGTTTTATTCATTCTTGTTGGGTATTCTACATTTTTTTAAAACCCATCTTTAATCTATTTAACCCTTAGATGGGATCCTAACAGGTATTTGCATTCCGGGTCAGAGTGGACCTGGGAGTAATGGTGATGAAGCGATACTCCACATTCCCAAGGGCTCCAGAAGTGGAACTTCACAACTAGATGCAGTTTAACGTCATACACAGGACATCAATATCCTCAGTCACAACCTTTTAAGCGCATATATGATAAAAAGTGGAAGCGTGTGGTGTAATGGTTAAAGTCATGGGATATGGACTCGTCGCCCCGAGTTCAAATCCCAGACGTGCTAATTGCATTTCACTTAGTGCTAATACCCTTGGGAAAGGTATGAATCCTACTCTCCCTCCAGCTATGGATAAATAGTAGGGCAGACTGGGCTCTTTAGCCTTGGTTAGGCAACCGGTCTAGGAGAAGGAAAACTCTGAATTCAAACCTGTTGAACTCTACTTAAGAAAATGACTTTGTGTTACATTCTGCTTGTACGGAGGGCTTGGTAAATATATATATATATGATAAAAAGTGTTGGGGGTTTGCCACAAGGGTAATATGGTGAGTATAATCATGTAGGTGCTAGGGCTTAATGTGACCAGCTAATTGATTGGAAGGGTGCTCTCTGAAAACTTGTCTACATCGAATAAGGGCTAAAGTGGAGTGTTGCATATCATGGACTGCTCAGCCACCATGATTCTGTCCTTAAGCATCATGGGTCACCACCCATGACCAACAGAGGTAGAGTCGGCATATTCTTCTGTCCCAGGCAGATCTTTTATTGTAGTCTCTTCTATGTACAGTTCCTAACTGTGATAGACATAATGACCTGAGTGACTTGGGTTTGGTTTGGTTTTTCAGTTTAATCTATACATATATAAAGGGCAGTTGTGTGTATGTATGTCCGGAGGAAACTACAAAAATAAAACAATAAACTACAAAGTAAATATATATACACATTGACTATCACTAGATCTTGCTTTTTGAGCAAAAATAATGAAGATTTGATTTATATTTTCGAAGGCAAAAAGAGTATGTGAACTTGAACTTAACTGGGGGCTTATCTTTTATTGTAGTTTCCTCTATGTACCGTTGCTAACTGCCATAGACATTATGGCCAGAGTGAGTTGGGTATGATTTAGTTTCTCTGTTTAATGGCATATAAACCTTCATGGGTTATTTAATCTCAAATCGATCCTTGAAGAAGAACAGTAGTAGTACTATTAGTAGAGTATCATTGTGAGAATGTCAATGAGGTTGTGTTTAACTTTATGCTAATTCTCTTACAGACTCCCTGAGAGCACTTTATAATGGAGATCCCTTGTGTTCCTTAGTGAAGAATCCTTGGTTGTTCCTTGGTGTTAGGTAGAATCCTTTGGTTGTTCCTTAGTGAAGAATCCTTGGTTGTTCCTTGGTGTTAGGTAAAATCCTTTGGTTGTTTCTTAGTGAAGAATCCTTGTGTTAAGAAGAGGCTGATCCACTTCTCTGTGTCGAATATGTGCAAATGAACGACTTTCAATATCGGCAATTAAGTAGTTAACTAACCATGTATTTAAGCATGTTGATTGGCTGGCTTTAATGTACATCCTCTCTCCTAGGGTGCTGGCTTGTATCTCTAACTAATTAAACTAAAACTTATTCACACCTGTCTGTACTGAAAGGTCAGTTGGGATCATCGTCTTGTCACTCATAATCCCAAACAGGTATGAAAAATTTCCCACCTCCGATTTTAAATCTAACAAACTTTATTCAAATATTCTAACTACAGGTATGTTCATAATTTATAACTGCTCATAAATTATGATATTATGTAATGATAATATTTATTCTTTGAATACTTAATTCAGACTTACAATTCCAGAAAGTTAAAGAAAAGAATAGATGAACATCACAGAGACCTGAAAATAAACCACATTCTTAATAACACAATACACCACTATAACATCTTAAATCATAACTTTGACATAAAAAATAAAATGATAAAAAATAAAAAAATAAAAGATAAATAAAAAAGAAAAGGAGACAATTTATCAAAATGATAATGTCTAGAAAGAACTGTAAACCATGAGTCACCTACAGTTAACTTATGTGTGTGTTTTTTTGTTTTTTTTTAAAATTCATATTTTAGTTTTTGTTATTCATATCTTTTTGTATTCAATTTATCACAAAGATGACGTATAGAAAGCCCTTTGATGCATGAGTCAATTTACAACCAGGTTTCTACAATATATCACCTTTCTTCATCAAATTAAAACTCAAAAGATTCCTTCATACAAAATGGCAACACTGGAATAACAACATCCACAATAAACTCTTCCTAATCAAACCCACTTTGGGAGGCTGGAGACCAACTTTAAGGAAGTCTAGAAAGGAACAAGTCATTGTATCCCGATTACGCTTTGGTCACACAAGACTAACACACTCCAATTTACTCAAACAAGAACAACAACCACAATGTGGAACATGTCAAACACCTTTGACAGTTAAACGCTTATTCATGGAATGCAGGTTTCTTGCTCACATCAGAAACTGTTATTTTAAAGCAAACAATATGAAAGATCTGTTTGAAAATGTCAACATGGAGGATATTCTCTCTTTTTTGAGGGAAATAAAATTATACCATAGAATATAGACATGAAACAAATCAATGCCATACAATATAATCCCCAATAATGCTAACTCATTTTTAAAACCAATTACTAAAATGTATAAATATAAATACACGATATGTATCACTTCCGAACCGTTAGGCATGACATAATCCTAGATAGGTTGATATGCCGTTAAAATCAATAAACAAACAAACAAAACTCAAATAATTTAGAATACAAAAAGACATAAACAACAAAAATAAATAAAATTGACTGATACAGATTTTTAAAAAAAACATGAAGGCAAGAAGCAGACATTATCCAGCAGAGACTATTATATATGCTGATGATCTAACACTTCTTGCAAATACACCTGCCCAAGCTGAATCTCTGCTACATAGCTTGGAGAAGGCAGCAAGAGACATTGGTCTCCATGTGAACTCAGATAAAAAAATGTTCATATGTTTTAAACATGATGGAGCTATCTCACATTAAATGGTTAATCTCTGAGATTAGTAAACCAGTTCACATCTCATCTACAGAAAGCAATGTCAATATATGCATAGGAAAGGCATGGGCTACTGGAACAGCAAAATCCACTAGATGACACTGGACTGCATTAGATAACCCATGAAGGTTGATATACCATTAAACAAAGTTTCATCATATTTATCTATCTCAGTCTGGGAGAATCCCCATGGTGTAGTGGCTAATGTCCTGGACTGCAACAATCAGCCAATCAGCGAGAGAGTCTATGCACTTTTCACTAGCGCTAGATCAAGGAGATTGTTTTTGCGTCTGAGGTGGAGTGCCACATCCATCAGCTTCTTACTTTACCTGTGCTACTCATACATTGGTACCAAACTAGGAACCTCATGGTTTTTAGCCGAACGCTCTACCAACTGAGCAAACCCGGCCTTTAAATAGTAAGTGAACTCTATTACATTCACTTTTGGACTAATACCCTTGGGAAAGGTATGAACTCCTTTGTCCCCCTCAGCTATGGGTTATATAGTACTACTATTGTTCAGTTACGAGGATGACTTTGGCATTAAATTATCTATGAAGTTTGATATGCCATTAAACAAAGAAACCTTTTCATACATCCTGATATGCCTACATGCTAAATAGTACCACTACTGATCTTCTACAAGGATGGCTTTGGCATTAAATAACCTACTAAGATTGATATGCCATTAAACAAAGAAACCAAATCAAACCTTTTCATACATCCTGATATGCCTATGTGTTAAATAGTACCACTACTGTTCTTCTACAAGGATGGTTTTGGCATTAAATAACCTACTAAGATTGATATGAGATTAAACAAAGAAACCAAACCAAACCAAACCAAACCTTTATTTGATTATTCCTTAATTTTCTTTTCTTTTTTTTCCAGTATTCCAAGAGTTTTACCTTAAATGGAATCAGAATTTTCCAACATAAACTTGATGAGTAACCTCCAAGACTGGAGATTCTTCAGCCTATTTTTCAGATTTAGAGAAATCCATATCATACTTCTGCAAGATCATAAATTCTAGGTCCGATCCAAGCATCTAAATAATTTTTCCTTTTTTTTTTTTTTGTTGGTTACCCATATCTATTATTAGCTTGCCGATATCAATCTTCATAATGTTTATTCTTGGTATGCCTTTCAGCAAAAATTTGACAGCACAAAAAGACATTTTTTTTTATCAAACATGGTTAATAAACCAAAGTTGTAAAACTTCCGCTTTTTCAATTTTCTTTATTTTTTTATAATCTTTTTTCTTTTTTTTTTTTTTGGTAACGAATTAAACATTTTTGCTTTTACTCATATTGCGAATCAATATATTTTCAGGATGTTCCTAAAACTCACCTACAATGAGCAGTTCATGTGGAAGACTCACGTCTTCTATGAAAAAAAAATAAAACTATCCTGCTCATCCAACTGTTTTCTGGCAGGTGGAGCAAAGGGTTTGCAAAGAAGAAATATATTCTGGACTGTATCATCAGCTAAATTTGGACTTATTTCTACTACAGCTTGTCATAAATTATTCAGGCAAGATAATCGATTGCCACTGTTATAAAAAGAGTAAAAAAAAAAAGTTGAGTCAATACAGACAATGCCCTGTTGGCAGAGATTAGAATAATAGATTGGGAAAGGGAAGATTCCAACTATTCTCCCTCTAGCTATGGGAAGATTCCAACCATTCTCCCTCTAGCTATGGGAAGATTCCAACCATTCTCCCTCTAGCTATGGGAAGATTCCAACTATTCTCCCTCTAGCTATGGGAAGATTCCAACTATTCTCCCTCTAGCTATGGGAAGATTCCAACTATTCTCCCTCTAGCTATGGGAAGATTCCAACTATTCTCCCTCTAGTTATGGATAAATAGTAAGGAACAAATGGGTTCTTTAACCTTGGTATGGCAACCAGTCTCAGAGAAGGAATACTCTAAATTCAAACCTGTTAAACTCTGCCAAAAATTTGATCGTGTGTCACATCCTGCTCATATGGAGGGGTTGGTAACTACGTATAACAAGGTAAGTAAAGTCGTCGGGGCAGCCTAAAGTTGGTATCAGCCAATCAGCGAGGGAGTCTATCCCCTTTTCAATAGCGCTAGACCAAGGAGATTGTTTTGGCATCTGAGGTGGAGTGCTACACCAACTATCAGCTCCTTACTTTACCACACAGATCCCTGTGCTACTCATACGCTGAGTTGCCGAGGGCCGGTATTGAACTAAGAACCTTGTGGTTTCTAGCCAAAAGCTCTACTGACTGAGCTAACCCGACCCTTTAAGGTACGAAAAGTATATCATCTGAAAGGAAATGTTCAACTATGATATATATATATATATATATATATATATATATATATTATAGATAGAGAGAGAGATGCTGATAGGTATGTGTCCTACGTCACTGATGCATAAAAATCTAAAAGGATGCAGAAAAATTATATCTATGCATCCCAGTGGTTTTTTTCTTCCCCCACCATTTTCAGCTAACTGTAAATACATTTCAATATTTTCTTGGAAAGGAATTACACTCTATGGGGTACAAGGCAGGGGTTAGACGGCTCTAGTTGTTCATAGATAAAGACTCATCAAATTTCCCACAGACTCATTTAAATCAAATCTGTGTGTCCTAGGTTGCACTAAATTAAAAGCTATCAGCATAACTGTATATATATGTATATATATATATACAACTTGGAATAATTATCTATAATGCCTGTAAAGTGTTTGAAGCATGAAAAATTGAATACTCCAGCCAAAAAAAAGCTCTTCCTAAGCAGGACTCGATCTTAGTCTCTGACACTTTTCAGCCGGAACATGCTTGTGACGTATGTAGAAAGCTGGACCCTGCAAGTCATATCAGATCTCATGGCAGCAAACTATTGCTGATCCATTTTTCAAAGGTCTTTTCACAGCAGCTAACAGAAGGGCAAATATTCGCCACCGAAAGAAAAAAAAAATCTGCCCAGAGTATATATTTACAAACACTCCGCACAAGCAGGATGGAACACATGGTCAATTTCTTAAGCAAAGTTTAACAGTTTTGAATTCAGAGATTTCCTTCTCATCAACTGATTGCCATACCATTCTTTACTATTTACCCATAGCTGGAGGGAGAATAGTTGGCAGCATGCCTTTATGCAGTTTAAATTCAGTGTTTTACTTCTCCTAGACTGGTTGCCATACCAAGGTTAAAGAGTACAGTATTCTTTTCTATTTACCCATAGCTGGAGGGAGAATAGTTGGCAGTATGCCTTTATGCAGTTTAAATTCAGTGTTTTCCTTCTCCTAGACTGGTTGCCATACCAAGGTTAAAGAGCACAGTATTCTTTTCTATTTACCCATAACTGGAGGGAGAATAGTTGGCAGTATGCCTTTATGCAGTTTAAATTCAGTGTTTTCCTTCTCCTAGACTGGTTGCCATACCAAGGTTAAAGAGCACAGTATTCTCTACTATTTACCCATACCTGGAGGGAGAATAGTTGGATTCATACCTTTGCCAAGTGCCATGTGAAATGCAACCGGCCATGTCCAGGATTTGAAATCATTTCACCAAATCTATTACCCTACAATGATAACCATTACACTACAGACAACTAACCAGAGTAGAACATTAAACAGTATGATGAAGCTCTAATCCTCTTTATTCCCATTACTCCCAGGTTCAATCTGACTCGGAGTATGTATTTACCCAACCCCTCCAAATGAGCAGTATATGACAAAAGGTCAATTTTTAAGCACAGTTTAACAGGTTTTAATTCAGTTTTAAGAGTGTTCCTTCTCCTTTCCAAGGAAATTAGCTCTATGTGAAATGCAATTAGCTTTTTCCAGGATGTCTATTTTCTATGATGATAACCATTACTCCATGGGCTCCTCAATCTAACACAGAGTAATTGTAGTACTTGTTAGGGTCCCAACTATGGGTCAAATAGTTTGAGATACTATTTATGTGGTGATTCAGTCCACGAGTGGTGACAGACAAGTTAGAGTTAAAGAAGTAAAACACAACACAAATTAGAATTCAAATAAAGACATGTATTACGGACATACATAACATAAATTTTGTATAAACACATTTTTCTATTTAACCCATAGATGGCACCCTAACAGGTACTACCACTCTGGGTTAGAGTAGACCAGGGAGCAATGGTGATGAACATTTCCCAAACCTCCAGAACTGGAACCTCACCATCAGATAGAATTTAACACCATTCCCAGGACATGAAGACCCTCAATCACAGCCTTCTAGCACATATATGATAAAAAGGGTTGGGGACTGCCATAAAGGCAATAAGGTTGGGGTAATCATATAGGTGCTAGGGCTGGACGTGACCAGCTGATTGATCGGAGGGGCCTCTCCAACTGCCTGTCTGGGCCAAGTAAGGGCCAAAGTGGGGTGTAGCATGTCATGGACTACTCAGCCACCTGGGTTACATCCTTAAGCATCACAGGTCACCACCCACAGCAAACAGGTGGCCCCATTTGATGAGTCTTACCCCTTTGCAGAGGTGTATCATTATGCCTCAGTCGGCAGAGCGTTATTCCAAGGTCTACTCTGTCTTGGAGTAGTAGTACTTGTTAGGGTCCCATCTATGGTCAAATCACCCTAGCACCCATATAATTATCCTTATCCTATTGCCCTTATGGCAAAACTCCAACCCTTTCTTTACCGTTACTCCTAGATTCACTGATCCAGAGTGGCAGTATCTGTTAAAGTCCCATCTATGGGTTAAATATATCAAAAAATGAGTTTAAAAAAAAGGTGCTAAAAAACACGCATTTTAAAAAAATTGAATACCTAACAAGAGTTAATAAAACAATAAGATCTTCAGCATAAAATAAGCCAAGAAAGGTTGACTTGCCATAAAATCCAACCCACGTGTAGCAAAGAGTCTGCTTAAAAAAAATAATCAAACATTTTTTATTCTTTAAACTTTTCTCATAAAAAACAAAGATTTTTTTTTTTCAAAGACTGAAATTCTTGTGTTTTTCAAAAGACTTTAAAGAAATATCAAATATATACAAGGTTTAACCTTTTTCTCTTCAATAGGAAACTGTTTTTTTTTCTTTACTGAATTTGACTATATTTGCTGAACTCAGCATTTCTTAACATTGTTGTCTGAGCAAGAAATGCTTGGTTTACTAAGATTTTAAAATTCAACTGTTTTGGTACAAAAATACAGATTTCAGTCAAGATACAAATAACAACAACAAAAAATATAGTTATTTACTAAGCTATGCTTAGATAGATGTGGCACAAGGCCAGAAATATGGAGTGCCCAATGAGAATTGAACTCATTTACAATGGTCTGCTAATCTAGCTTGCTAATCATTACACCACGTGAAGTACCATGTCTTGACACATATAGTTATTTACTAAGCTTAGCTTAGATATGGCACAAGGCTAGAAGCATGGGGCACCCAGTGAGAATCGAACTCACTAACAATGGTTTGCAAATCCAGCTTGCTAACTATTACACTACGTGAGATGCCCTTATTTTTGGCATATAGTTATCTACTAATCTTAGCTTAGATGTGGCACAAGGCCAGAAGTACGGGGTGCCCAATGAGAATCGAACTCACAATCAATGGTCTGCAAATCCAGCTTGCTAAACATTATACCACATGCCCAAAACAAAAAAAATATAAGTGACTGAAATTTGTCTTTCCGTAGGAATATAATTAAATCTTGAAAATAAACTGTTCAGTTGATTTATATAAATAAAGAGGCACTTTTAGTGTAATGGTTATGAAATGGAAATGGCAAGTGCTATTTGTATTTTACATAGCACTAATAACCTTGGGAAACGTGAGTATTCAACTCGTCTCCCTCCAGCTATGGGTAAATAGTAGGGTAGACTGAGCTCATTGACCTTGGTATGGCAACCAGTCTAGGAAAAGTAAAACTCTGAATTCAAACTTGTTCACCTCTAATTGAAAGCTTGGGTCGCATCTTGTTCATGCTAATGGACTGGGTAAATATATATATGAAATATGTTTCTATTCCTAATGTTCTGGTATACAAAAGATAGTGGGGATTAAAATTTTAAAAATGTTAAAATTAAAAAAAAAATACCAGAAGAACCCTCCGCACATGTGTGAGAAAAACCCAACCCCAACCCCAACTTGTCTGGGACAAGACACCACTACTGGCCAGGGAAAAATTTCCTTGCCACGAGGTGGCTATGACCCGTGAATAAAGCCTAAGTCATAAAACCACCTTCTGTCTTTGTTGCTTTCTCTTCCTTTAATTCCTTTCTTTTTCAGCATGACCACCAAAAAAGATGTGGTAAAAAGCAAATACCAAGAACACACACTAAGAATAACTACAGCCCACCTTTAAACCTTAAAACACGAAACCTCTTGTAACCCCATAGGATGCAGAATATGGTTTTCAGCCTGCATATCTGATTGTGATGATGTATTTGGTAACTGCACACTCACTAGGTAAAGGGGTTATAGAATTGAATTTTACATGACATAATAGGGTAGGTGATAAGGTTTTCAAAATAATACTGGCTACAATTTGGTAGCCTCAAAAATTCAAAATGGCTACTTATAGGTAAAAAACTGGCAATATCTCATTTTCTATTGATCGCTATTCTTCAATATTTTATAATTTGTTCTTCATAAAACAGTATTTTTGTTCAAAAGCTCTAAAAATGGATGACTTTTTAGATAATTTTATATGAGGATTTATTGACCTATTTAATAAGAAATAAGATCATATATTTTTAAATAAGATATTTTTAAATCTTGAAATTATTGCTGAAAATAACAGATGTTATGCTAAAATAAATTTCATAAATTTCTTCTGTATATTTATATTTGTATACATATAAGTTTATGTAAATATATATGTATATATAAATGTATTTATATATATCAACTCAGCGTATGAGTAGCACAGGGATATGTGCGGTAAAGTAAGGAGCTGATAGTAGGTGTGGCGCTCCATCTCAGATGCTAAAAACAATCTCCTTGGTCTAGCACTATTGAAAAGGGGATAGACTCCCTCGCTGACTGGCTGATACCGACTTTAGGCCGCCTCGTTGACTTTACTTTATTACTTATATATATAAGTAAAGTAAAAAGTAAAGTCGTCGGGGTGGCCTAAAGTCGATATCAGCCAGTCAGCGAGGGAGTCTATCCCCTTTTCAATTGCGCTAGACCAAGGAGATTGTTTTTAGCATCTGAGGTGGAGCGCCACACCTACCATCAGCTCCTTACTTTACCGCACAGATCCCTGTGCTACTCATACGCTGAGTTGGCGGGGACCGGTATCGAACTAGGAACCTTGTGGTTTCTAGCCGAACGCTCTACCGACTGAGCTAACCCGGCCCCTAGAGTATATTTTGGCAGCATTTTTTCCTTTATACATGTTTGGTTGAGCACGACAGATATTTCCTGTCTGCTGATTTTCTTTTCGATCTTTTCGAATTCCACCCAGAAATAAAAAAGATGGCCAGACAATTGGAAAAGATTGAAAAGAAACACGTCAGACAGGAAATGTCTTCTTGTCTAGACCAGATGCCATACCAAGGTTAAAGAGCCCAGTCTGCTCTAATATTTACTCATAGCTGGAGGGAAGAATAATTGGATTCATACTGTAAGATTCAAAGTAGATAATTAATGAACATACAATTCCGACACGTTGTGAGACAAAACATTTAATATATATAACAGCACATTGAAACGATAAGATACATAATGCACAGGAGAATAGAACATGTAAATACATATACAATATTTAGGTATAAACAAGATACCCAAATGTACTTAACATATAAATATTACAGACATGGAACTAAAGTATAGTCCATGCTGTATAAAGGACTTACAGTAATGTAAGGGGGGAGGCAAAAGCCCCACCGAGAAGGGGGCTAGATATACTCTAGCCCATAGCAGTTTGTTGAAAGATCCAGCTAAAAAGGGGAAGACAAGTTGCAATGAACGCGCTTAACTACCAGAGGTCCCCCTAGTGGGAACAAACAGCAACACAGAGAGAAGATAACTCAGTTATCTGTTCAGTTGATTTATATAAATAAAGAGGCGCTTTTAGTGTAATGGTTATGAAATGGAAATGGCAAATGCTATTTGTATTTTACATAGCACTAATAACCTTGGAAAACGTGAGTATTGAACTCGTCTCCCTCCATCTATGGGTAAATAGTAGGGTAGACTGGGCTCATTGACTTTGGTATGACAAAGTAGTTTGTTGAAAGATCCAGCTAAAAAGGGGAAGACAAGTTGCAATGAACGCGCTTAACTACCAGAGGTCCCTTTAGTGGGAACAAACAGCAACGCAGCGAGAAGATAACTCCTCCGGCAAAAGGAAGATAATCCCCTACAATACCTTTCCAAAGAGTATTAGCACTATGTAAAATGCAAATAGCCTCGTCCAAGATTTGAACTTAGTTCACTGTGTACATTTCCCATGACAATAGCCATTACACCACAAATACTTCCTTATATATATATATATATATATATATATATATATATATATATATACTAGCAAATATATGCACCCTCCAGGTGCAAGTATTTAAGTTTTAATGTAATAAAATATTGTATTAAATTAGAAAGGCTAATGAAACTAAATAAGAATACAGATAAAAAGATTTGAAACAGAGGGAGTATAATAAAAGATTTGAAACAGAGGGAGTATAATAAAAAATGGAACAACTGAAACTTACTCTTCCATCACTCTCGTCTTTCATTGTTATTTTTTCTAATTTAAGTATTTAGTTATAAGAGGAAGTAAAGAATAAAATGACAGTTATTTTATCTTGTTAATGGATTTCATTTAAGATTCATTCCCTAGATTTTTGCTCATATTCATTAAAATAAAACCAAACAGTTAGAAATCAATAATACTAAGCACATATTTATTAAATTCGATTTTTTAATATTAATATGGAAATTAGCCTTCCCATTCACACTGTAAACCGCTATTTTGTTGTATATATAAATATAATTGCATGTTGTCAGTATGTAGACATAGTTAATAGTATTAATAATGTAAGACAATTTTATTAATAATTGAGGTTTAGATAAAAATAAAATCATGGACCATGTGATGTCAATAACTAAGAGAATTGTGATTTGAGTAATAATATAGTTTCGGTTACAGACAGAAAAACACACAATCTCCATTATAATAAGATATATACTAGCATAGAAAATGCCCTCCTGGCTGTGTAGATGAACTTTTTTGATGGATATTACCTGAGGGTAGTGAGAAAATTAAACAAATAAAATTTTTTTTTTAAATTAATTACTTAATTTAAATTAATTACTTATAACAAAATAAAATAAAATACTTATAACAAAATAAAATAAAATTAAATTAAATTAAATTAAATTAAAATAAAATAAAATAAAAATTAATTACTTATAACAAAATAAAAAACAAAATTTAAATTAATTACTTATAACAAAATAAATTAATTACTTATAACAAAATGAAATTAAACAAATAAAATAATTTTAAAAAAATTAATTACTTAATTTAAATTAATTACTTATAACAAAATACATATACTAGCATAAAAAATGCCCTCCTGGCTGTGTAAATATATTTTTTTGTTAGATATTACCAGAGGGTAGTGAGAAAATTAAACAAATAAAATAATATTTTTAAAAAATTAATTACTTACTTAAAAAGCATCATATTCACTCCATTCCACTGATATATATATATATATATATACTAAACAAAACGTGACCAGTTGGATCATCCATTCAGCTCTCAGTAGATAGTTGGGATTAGGTAGGTATTGCTAAAGATGAGATCTAATCCGTATTTTACAAAATAAATTCATCCCCCCCACCTTCGATTGAAAAAAATATTAGAAAATCAGAGAATTGTCCTATTTTAATGAAATTTTCAGTGTTAATTTATCAATCAATGAATTTTATAATGTGTCATTTATTTTATTTCCAAACTATCATTTTTTTCAGGTCACTTAATTTTGACCCCCCTTATTTTTGGGTCGCAAAATATCGGTGGTATTATATAAAGGGGAAACTAATTACAGTATAAAAAAAAGACTGATGCGGTGAATAGAAGAAAACACATTTTTTTAGATGGTCATATTTTTCTGCGTGTTTAGACCAAAAAGACAAAGACATTTCCTTTAAAAGTTATTAATTCTGTTGTAATGAGCGTATTCATTATTTTGTGTTATTGATTTCTAAGAAGAAATTGTAATAAGCCTTTTGTTTTGTTTTACGACAGTAAGGACCTCCAAAACATTTCTAAAAAATTCTGATTTAATTATTCAGACTCTTTATCTTAATAAAAAAATTTTTAAATCATATGAGTAAATTATATTTTGTTTGGATTTCATAAAATTAAATAAAGGGGTAGTAAAAAATATTTCCACTAATATGTTTTAGGAAAAAAACTATTTTAAACATAAATCCATCTAAAGGTGAATAAGTATTGAAATTCTCGTTAAAATTTGACAATTAATTGATTTTTCATAGAATTTCAATATTTTATGTAGTAATGATACAGACTATGAATTAAATACTCATTGATGAACTTATTTAAATCCTGAAATGACTGACATAGTTTTGGTTAAAGACAAATAGAGACTCAATCTATATTATTGATAGATATAACCATAACCTTGTAAAAACATAACAAGACTTTAATCAGAACATGGAATGGTCTAGCTTTGAGAATAAAGCAATTTCATATCTAATTTGCAACTCAATGATTTTGTGGGGTCTGCATTGTGGGGTTAACGTTATTTTTCAATAATCCATATTCTTCATATAATAGAAGATAACTATGAATTGCTGATTATAATCCTTTTTTCTTCCTAAATAGAAGCATTGATATCTTTATGAATTGCTAGTTACCATGAGAAAACCCAAAAGGTTCACAGTTCATCAAAGTATTCAATAAAAGTGAAGCTAAAAGTTATTTCCATTCAGATCATGAATGGTAACCTTACTGGCCAGAAGATAAAAATGGAATAGAAATTTTTGTTAAGGTTATTGGCCAGATTTCAAAAGAAAGAAAGAAAAAAGAAAGAAAGAAAGAAAGAAAGAAGAAGAAGAAGAAGAAGAAGAAGAAGAAGAAGAAGAGAGAAGAAGAAGAAGAAGAAATGTTAGAAAAAAAGAAGAAGAAGAAGAAGAAGAAGAAGAAGAAGAAGAAGAAGAAGAAGAAGAAGAAGAAGATGTTACAAACAAAAAAGAAAAAGAAGAAGAAGAAGAGATGTTAGAAACAAAAAAGAAGAAGAAGAAGAAATGTTAGAAACAAAGAAGAAGATGAAGAAGAAGAAGAAATGTTAGAAACAAAAAAGAAAAAGAAGAAGAAGAAATGTTAGAAACAAAAAAGAAAAAGAAAAAGAAGAAGAAATGTTAGAAACAAAAAAGAAAAAGAAAAAGAAGAAGAAATGTTAGAAACAAAAAGAAGAAGAAGAAGAAGAAGAAGAAGAAGAAGAAGAAGAAGTGTCCACCTTCTCATCCCAGTTGATCAAAAAGACAATGCTTTGTGTGTTGTGTATGCAGTAGGGGGTGGTCGGTAAGAATCCGAGAATGCCCACTCTTTAAAAATATGGCTGCAATGGTGGGCTGAGCACTGCCTAGAATTCACATATGCAAATGATCTGTGTTGTTCATCGCAAAATTATCAATGTTTCTATATGGCTTTATATAAACAGATGAATTTTCTGCCTCGTCAGTCAAGTAATCACTAACGCTACTATTGTACAAAATATCATATTTCTTGTCTGTGATTTCTGCATCCGAGTTGCATTGGACTTGAGAATATTCTGTTTGACATTGGACTTGAGATTAATAATAATAATAATAATAATAATGACAAATTATATCAAAGCAAAAATTGATAAGACCCAACGAAATAGTAAATGTAGACTATGCGGTGACATAGATGAGACTGTAAACCATATACTAAGCAAATGCAGCAAACTAGCACAACGGGAATACAAAACTAGGCATGACTGGGTTGGGAAGGTGATCCACAGGGAATTATGCAAAAAATTGAATTTTGGCCATACAACAAAATGGTATATGCATAAACCAGAATCTGTTCTTGAGAATGAAATGCATAAAATTTTCTGGGACTTTTAGATAAAGACAGATCACCTTATCCCAGCAAGGAGACCAAACCTAGTGTTAATTAACAAAAAAGAAAGAACTTGTCAACTAGTGGGTTTTGCAGTTCCAGCAGATCACAGGGTGAAGATGAAGGAAAATGAAAAGAGAGGTAAATACCTGGACCTTGCCAGAGAACTGAAAAAGCTATGTAATATGAAAGTCAAAGTGATACCAATTGTAGTTGGTGCACTTGGAACAGTCCCAATAAACTTGGAAAAAAGACTGGAAAATCTGGAAATCAGAGGAAGAATTGAGACCATCCAGAATACTGCACTGCTGCAATCTGCCAGAATACTCAGAAGAGTCCTGGAGACCTGAGGAGACTTGTTTTCACTCAGACTCCAGGGAAATACCATCAGCTAATGCTGTTGTGAAAAACTAATATTGTAATAATAATAATAAGAAGAAGAAGAAGAAGAAGAAAAAGAAGAAGAAGAAGAAGAAGAAGAAGAAGAAGAAGAAGAAGTGAAAGGCAAGATGAACTGCTGGCTCATCCTTGTCGATTAAAAAGGCAATGCTTGCTTGGTGTGTTGTGTATGCAGGAAAAGATGGCTGTCATGAACTTGAGAATTTCTACTTACGAAAAATATAGTCACCTTGGTGGGCTGACCAGTGCCTAGAATTTGGTAATGCAATGGATTTTCTGCCATGTCAATCAAGTAGTCACTAGTGCTATTATTGTACAAAACATTACAATTCTTATCTGTGATTTCTGCATCTATTGGACTTGAAAATATTCTTTTTGGTGTTGGACTTGAGAAAATTTTACTTGGTCTTGTATTATTCACACTCTTGTCACAACCACCATGGGGCAACACAATCTTTTCCCTGGATATTATTCCCACTCTCGTCACAACCACCATCTTGCATTGAAATCAGACTGTAATCCTTGTCTCACACGACACTGTGTTTATATTGCTGTGGCTCATTTCTCATGATTGATCAGACCAATCAGCATAAACAACTAATCAAATAAATGGACTAGTCTTCTCTTGTGAACTTCTTTTTTGTTATGTTTGGTTTCATGGGAGGCAAGACTTTTTCCTCTGCAGTAAAAAAAAAGCAATATGTATTCTTTTATGACCATCTCATCTAAATCATGGACCGACACATGAGATAAGTCCTTGCCTAATTCACTCCATGAGGTAAGTCTCTTCTCTGGCTATTTGAGAAAAACAATTTGGAGAAGAAGAAGAAGAAGAAGAAGAAGAAGAAGAAGAAGAAGAAGAAGTGGAGAGATAGCAACAAAAAAAAGAAGAAGAAGAAGGAGAAGTGGAGAGATAGCAAGAAGAAGAAGAAGAAGAAGAAGAAGAAGTGGAGAGATAGCAAAAAAAAAGAAGAAGGAGAAGTGGAGAGATAGCAAGAAGAAGAAGAAGAAGAAGAAGAAGAAGAAGTGGAGAGATAGAAAAAAAAGAAGAAGAAGAAGAAGAAGGAGAAGTGGAGATATAGCAAGAAGAAGAAGAAGAAGAAGAAGAAGAAGAAAGTGGAGAGATAGCAAAAAAAAGAAGAAGAAGAAGAAGTGGAGAGATAGCAAAGAAGAAGAAGAAGACGAAGAAGAAGAAGAAGAAAAAAAAAGAAGAAGAAGTGGAGAGATAGCAAGAAAAAAGAAGAAGAGAAGAAGTAGAGAGATAGCAAAAAAAGAAGAAGAAGAAGAAGAAGAAAAAGAAGAAGAAGAAGAGAGAAAAAGAAGAAGAAGAAGAAGAAGAAGAAGAAGAAGAAGAAGAAGAAGAAGAAGAAGAGATAGCAAAAAAAGAAAGAAGAAGAAGAAAAAGAAGAAGAAGTGGAGAGATAAAAGAAGAAGAAGAAGAAGAAGAAGAAGAAGAAGAAGAAGAAGAAGAAGAAGAAGAAGAAGAAGAAGAAGAAGAGGAAAATATTTCTATAATAAAATAAATGCTTTGTGCGTGTGTGTTTGAAATGATAAAAGTTTTTCTGAAAATAAAATTATCTAAAAATGGTCTGAGTATTGATATATTTTGTACATAATATCAACTTTTATTTACCTATGTTAGTCATTTTTTTTTATTTGTTCCCTTATTCTCATTATGCAAGTTGTTTTCGTTGGCCCCATTTCCTGTCAGATTTGCCAACTCCCGATGATGGAACAAAGCCATTTTCAATGTTACATCAAAAGATGAGGATGCAAATAGATTAGATTGTTTGACTTGGTTTGTATGAAGTGTTTAAATGGAGAAAGGTAAAGGACAGAGAAAATCAGAGAGAATTTAAAGATGGCTTGAGAGTGGAGGAAGAATAAGAAGAAAGGAGATAGAACAGAAATATCTTATTATAATGGAGATTGTGTGTTTCTCTGTCTGAAACCGAAACTATATCTCTACTATTTACGTCACAGTCTCCATGATTTCATTTTTTATTTAAACCTCAATTATTTATGAAATTGTTTTACATTATTAATACCGTTGACCATACATACTAGATATTTACCCATTGCTGCTTATGGTATATCAACCCTTTTCAGGTCATTTAATGCTAAATAAAATAATTTTTGATAAAGAAAGGCCCCAGGTTGATTAGTGTACAGCTGGATGACCACATCATCTTTCTATTTGGAAATGAATGCAAAATGTAACGAATAGTTGACACATCATCATCTCCATTCCGACTAGGAGTGGATAAAGCAACAAGCGTTTTAACACATCTCTTCATTCCAACAGGGAGAGCGTAGTGTTACAATTCTTGCAGTTGCTTTCTGAAATTAATGCTAGATAATAGTTTTGTATTGTCAACTAGAATTTGTTGAATATTTATGGAGGGTGTTCTGGTCTTCTATAATGTATTTGTTGATGTGTATGTAAATGAGATACAATATATATTTATACACAAGACACATATATCAATATTGATAATATAGTTTGGTATATTTATAAGTAAAGAGTGCTCAATATCATTGATAGAGTATATATATGTAAGTTAGGGTAGCAAAGACATAAAGTCAACTGAGAGTTGCCAATTGCGGTTGACTTATGTCTTTGCTACCCTAACTTATATATATATATATATATATATATATATATATATATATATATATATGGGGAAGGTATGTATATCTTGTTAAAGAACATAGTGAAAGAACTTTTTTTACATTTCCATTTAACTTTTTATGTTTGCAAATATAAAAATGAAGGTAGCTTGAGGCTCAGCCTATATATATATATATATATATATATATATATATATATATATATATGTGTGTGTGTATATGTATATATATATATATATATATATATATATATATATATATATATATATATGCATATATTTGTGTGTGTGTGTGTGTGTGTGTGTCTGGCTGAACTGTACAAGAAAATGAAAAGAGTTTCAGATTATTTGATATCTTACCATAATTGTTTTTAGATAAGATTTTTACTCTATCTGTTCTTACCAGTTGGATGAATCTTCCAAACGATCGCTAGGAGGCGGCACAAATGACATAACAGCAAGGGAAAAAGTATAAAAACAGTTTGTTTGTTTTTTCTCTTATGATGTAGAAAGAAGAAGATAGAGGCACTAACTAAAACGTAGCAAAAAAATATATGCCAAAGAAAGGCTCAGGAAAAGAGGACATGTTTTTTTTTTTTAGATGAAGGTGGGAAAAAAGTGGACTTGACTAAAAGGAAAATGAAAGGGTTAAAAGAAAAAAGAGAATTGTTTGAAACGAAAAGAAAATGGATAAAGAAATAGAAGCGGAAAGAAAATAAAATGCAAAGAATAAAATAGAGAACAAAAAAAGCATTAGAAATGGGAGGAGAAGGGAGGGAAAATGTTTTCAAATAAAGTGGTTTAAAAATGGCAAAATATTGGAATGAAGGATTTTTTTACGTTTTTATTTCATTGTCCTTTTAGCTTTTCTTCCAATGTTGCTTTCTAAAAGAATGAAATGAAAGAGAATGAAAAAAAAGAGAGGATAGAAGAATAATTCTAAAAGATTTGTGACTGAAGAATAAAGAAGAAAAAGTGAGGAAAGAAAAAAAGTTAAATGAAAGCAAATGAAAGAGAAATAGGCAAAAAATAATCTAAGGTAGGTGAAGAACATGAAGAAGAAAAAAATGAAATGAAAGAGAATGAAAGAAAAAAGGATAGAAGAATAAGCCTAAAAGAAGAAGAAAAAAGAAGGAGTGGTGGATTAAGAAAAAGGTAAAATGAAACAGAATGAAAAAAGAAAGAAAAATAAACAAAAAAGATTTGAGGCTCATAAAGAGGATGAAGAAGTAGTAGAAAAAAAAGAAAAAAGAAAATGAAAGAGAATGAAAAAAAAGAAGTATTGAAGAATGAGCAAAAAAAGATTTCTGACTGAAGGAAGTTTAAGAAAAAGTGGTGAAAGAAAAAAGTGGAATGAAAATTAATTAAAAGAATATAAACAAAAAAATCTGAGGCAGATGAAGTGGATGAAGATGTAAAAAAAAGAAAGAATGAAATGAAAGAGAAGGAAAGAAAAAAAGGATTGAAGAATAAGCAAAAAATATTTGTGACTGAAGAAAGAAGAACTGGTGGGGAAAGAAAGAAGTAAAATGAAAGAGAACGAAAAAAAAAAGAAGAAAGAAAAATGAACAAAAAAGATCTGAAGCAGATGAAGTTGTAGACAAAAAAAAATGATTTGAAAGAGAATGAAAGAAAATAGGTTTAAAAGAGAATGAAAAAAAGAAAGAAACAAACAAAATATGTGAGGGAGAAGAAGAGAATGAAGAAGTAGTAGAAAAAGAAAAAATTGAAAGAAATGAAGGAAAGAAGAATTAGCAAAAAAGATTTGTAACTGAAGAAAGAAGAAGTAGTGGGAAAAGAAAAAAACTGAAATGAAAAAGAATGAAAGAAAAGAAAGAAAAATAAAAATAAATCTGAGGAAGATGAAGATGATGAAACAGTGGAAAAAGAAAACAAATGAAAGAGAATGAAAAAAGAAGGATAGAAGAATAAGCAAAAAAGATTTGAGATGAAGAAAGAGGAAAAGAAGTGGAGAAAGAAAAAAATGATATGAAAGAGAATGAAAAACAAAAAAAGCAAAAAAGCTCTAAGATAAAGAAGTAGTAGAAAAAGAAAAAAAAATTGAAAGAGAATGACAGAAAAGAAAAGAAGGAAGGAAGAATAAGCAGAAAAGTGTTGTGACTGAAGAAAGAAAAAGAACAAGAACAAGAACAAGAACAAGAAGGAGTAATGGATAAAGAAAAAAGTGAAATGAAAGAGAATGAAAAAAAAAATGATCTGAGGCAGATGAAGAAGATGAAGAAGTGCTAAAAAAAGAAAAAAAATTTCGAAAGAGAATGAAAGCAAAGAAAAGAAGGAAAGAAGAATAAGCAGAAAAGTTTTGTGATTGAAGAAAGATGAAGAAATGGAAAAAGGAAAAAAATTGAAATGAAAGAGAATGAAAAAAAAAGAAGATAAATAAACAAAAAAGATTTGGGATGGAAGAGGATGATTAAAAGACTTTTGAATAAGAAATTCCCTAATAAAGACGAGATTTTTAAAAATAAATGCTGAACCTGAACATAATAGAAGAGCAGAATATTGATTTATAAATTTAACGACCCAAAAACGCCATCAAAATTTGAACTGGAAGGATCTGCAACTGGTCGTCGTCCATGTATATAAAAATAGAAAAAGCAACTTTATAAGCATTTATTCTTTATCTGAGTGGGTAGGAGGGCACTCATTGCTCACACCTGTCTGTGCGGCCAAACACAGCCCAAAAGATAAATTACAACTGATTCTCTGTCTCTGATATTCATGAATAATGATCTGTTTTTAATTGTGGCTTGTAATTCTAAAGATTTCTTCTTTTTATTTAAATAAAATGAAAAATTTTAAAAAAGTCTAATTTTATTGAAATAAAACAAGAAAATTTATAGGATTGTAAGAGACAGCCTTAAATTTAGAAAACATCTCTCCGTGTAATTTAATGTCGAAGAACATGTCTTTCGGCAATATCGAGAATGTTGTGAATTACTACATTGTAAAAGTTATACACATGCTTTTGTTTTTCATCTTTGAATATCTTTAATTATCTTTTAATTTTGCTTTTGAAAAGTCTGTAATATCACAGTTACCAAAAGTTAATGGACCCGAAATAAACTCCGCCCTGTTGACTGGAGAAGTAGAATACACCAACAGCACCTCTGAAGAGAGGTAACCCCCCCCCCCCCAATGGGCCCACCTGTTGGCTGTGGGTGGCAACCCGTGATACTTAAGGGTGGAATCCTGGTGGCTAGGCAGTCCATGACATGCAACACTTCACTTTGGGCCTTACTTACTATCACCAATACCTCATATGTTGCATAGCATTATACTTATTCTTCTGTTATAGTTATCTTCTTATATCTCTGCTATGCTGCTATGCTGCTATGCTGGGATGATTCTCTATCTTTTAATTTGTCTGGGACTTCTTGGGTTGATCTTGGGTGTTTCTTGGATTTGCCCTTATGGCATACCACCAACCCTTTTTATTATATATGTGCTAGAATGTTGTGGCTGTGGATCTTAGTGTTCTGGGTATGATGTTAAACTGCATCTAAATGGGAAGTTACAATTCTAAAGCTCTGGGGAGTGTTCATCGCCATTGCTCACAGGTCTACACTGACCTGGAGTGGTAGTACCTGTTAGGGTCCCATCTATGGGTTAAATAGAAAAAAATAAGTTTTAAAAAAATTGGATTCAAAAATAAAATTTTGGATACCGATCAAGAATAAATTAAACAAAATGTCTTTGACATAAAATAACCCAACAAGGTTTGACATGCCATAAAACCCAACCAACCAACCAACCAACTTATCTTCTTATATCCCTTCTATGCTGTTATGATATTCTGTCTTCTATTCTGTCTGGAATTCTTGGGTGTTTCTCAGGTTTGACTGCTCATCCACCAGGAATCCGTCCTTAAGGATCATGGATCGCTACCCAGGGCCAACAGTGTCCACT
Source organism: Doryteuthis pealeii (assembly GCA_023376005.1). NCBI lineage: Eukaryota > Metazoa > Mollusca > Cephalopoda > Myopsida > Loliginidae > Doryteuthis > Doryteuthis pealeii. The sequence goes on from CM042145.1 coordinate 88,967,448, forward strand.
TCTTGCTGATATGAATGAACACCAAGTCTCAGTTTATTTTAACATCTTTATTTCCCAAATTCTCAAAGATAGCCATCACATATAGAGAGGAAGCTCACAGGAAAGACACCATTAGCATCCATCCAACTTCTATGAAGAAGAAGAAGAACAAGAACAAGAACAAGAACAAGAGCAAGAACAAGAACAAGAAGAAGAACAACAAGAACAACAACGACACAGAAGAAAAATAACAACAACAAAATAGAAGAAGAAGAAGAAGAAGAAGAAGAAGAAGAAGAAGAAGAAGAAGAAGAAGAACAACAACAACAAGAACAACAGAAGAAAAATAACAACAAAATAAAGAAGAAGAAGAAGAAGAAGAAGAAGAAGAAGAAGAAGAAGAAGAACAACAACAACAACAACAACAACACAGAAGAAAAATAGCAACAACAAAATAGAAGAAGAGAAGAAGAAGAAGAAGAAGAAGAACAACAACAACAACAACAACAACACTCAATCTCTAACTAATCCATTTTCATGATCAAACCAACCAATCAGAGAACTCCTAAAAATGTCAATTAAAGGTTACCACCTGTTTATGATATTACAGATTATTTTCCATGACCCTTCTAATGGATTACTAGTTAACTTTTGAATTCTACCCTTACATAATTAATAAGCCACCTATTCATTATGTATCATATAGTCCAGTGCACTTTATTGGTAGAATGGTTAATTAACTTTAATGATTGAATGATTCGTCTTTTGGGCTTTGCTGATTCAAAATAAAATTATTCATCATTCGTGGACAAGTAAAATTTATTTTGAATATTAAATATGAATTTTCAAAATTCAAAACAAGGAGCTGGTGTCTCTAATGTTGCTTTTGACCTTATTCTGCCAACAGCTGTGACAGCACTGTTTCCAATATATCAAGATGATTCTCTGCCAATCACTGGCTAAAAGAGTTTTTTTCTGTCCCATTTTATTTGTGTAATGTCCCTCATCTTATAGGAATGTATTGTATGTAAATTATTTAATTAAAGAAATGCATTGCATATGATTTAGGGGCAGTCCCTGTGGGCAGTGGCTAACGTGCTGGACTGCAACATTGGAGTAAGTGAGTTCAAACTCCAATCATGCTATTATATTCACTTTTGACTAATATCCTCGGTAAAGTTATGAACCCCCTCAGACACCTAACTTCGGATTATATAGTATCACTACTGTTCTTCTATAAGGATGGATTGGCATTAAATAACCCACCAAGGTTGACATGCTATGAGAATTCATTGAAAATGATTTAATATAAAATGCATTGGAAATTATTTGACTTGTCTCTCCTTCTGACAACATCGGTGACATGGATAAAGGATACATAATGCCAGTCCTCCATTCAACCTTGCCCAGCCTATGTTCACCTCCAAATGTTATATATTGATAATAACCCGCTGTTTGGGGGGTGGTTAGCATTTAGTGTAGAGTTATATTTGGAATTCAAAGTTGTTGAAATTCAAAATCAGAAGGGTTAGATGATTGGCACTCAGTAACATCAAGTTGACCCCCCAGCTTCCACTGCTTGAAGACTGTAGGTATTTACCATGTATCCCATGTATGCTGGTGTAACACAAGGTCTTTTTAATGTGGGACCACCCACAAGCCAAGACTCATGGGATGATAGGTGCAAAAAATGAGTTGATCCTATCGGCATTCTCAGGCACTGGGCAATAAACCCAGCCCAGCCTCTTTAAATCAAGGGGGCAAGTGTTGCCTAGGGAGATAGCCACTTGGGATCAATGCTGTTAACATTACTTAACTGGTCCAGTGGACCCCTAATAGGGTCCAGTAAATATCTAAATACCGCTGGAGACTGTGGGAATGGAACTTTAGTTAGTTAGTCAGTTAGGCCGGAGATGTCGTGTTGCAAGAACGCACCGGTTCTCACTCCATGCATGTGGTTGACAGATCTTCAAGAGAAAGTCTGGTTCTGAATTAAAAATGTGACCACTAAAATATAAGCCTTGTGTTGTCTCTGGAACTAAATGGCAGCCTTGGCAAACCAACACTAAGTCAGACCAGCATCTTAAAGTCAGATCAGCATACTACAGACAACAGAACCAGACCAGATGGAAAATTCTGTTATTTTGACGCATGAGGATTCATCCAATGAACAACCCACACCGGCTTGTGTTGGACCATCCACACTTTTTGGCACAGTCGATAGGAAAGAATTGGTGCACAAGGAAATGCCACCAACCTAATCAACAATTGACCTCAGGTTTTTCAAATTCAGAATTTTTCCTTCTAGACTAGTTACCTACCCAAGCTAAAGAGCCCAGTCTGCCCTGCTATTTTATCCATAATAAGTAAGGAAGAATATATGGATACATATCTTTCCCAAGGGTATTAGCGCTATGTGGAATGCAAACAGCCTTGTCTAGGATTTGAACTTGGGTTGACGAGTCATTTCCTATGACTGTAACCATTATGCCACACACCTCCATACCAGATAGAAGAAATGAAGATAACAGATGAGAGAACACAAGAAACATACAGAAGTAAGGTACCAGCCAGTTACTCGCAGCAAGACAATAATTCATAGAATGAACTCTCTCCAAGACAGTAATTCGTAGAATGAACTCTCTCGTCATTTATATACACAGAACAAGGGGTATATAACACAATGGCAGATACAGCCATTGGCTGGGGCTGCATCTCTGTAGAGAGGTAAGACCTCCCCCACCAACTGGGTCTCCTGTTGGCCTTGGATGGTGACCTATGATGCTTAAGGACGGAATCCTGGTAATTGAGCACTCTACTTGCAACACTTCAATTTGGCCCTTACTTAGGCAGTTGGAGAGGCCTCTGATCAACCGGTTGGTCACGTCAAACTCTATCACCTATAACTTTGCTGACCCTATTACCCTTATGGCATACCACCAACCCTTTTTATTATATACGTGCTAGAAAGTGGTGGCTGAGGGTCTTAGTGTCTTGGGTATGATGTTAAACTGTATTAATTGGGAAGTTACAATGCTGGAACTATGGGGGGGGGAGTACTGTTACATAATTGTTAGTACCCTAACACTTATTTACAGTAGTGTAGAAACCAAAATGGCTGTTATAAGTTGCAGCCTGCGGCCTTGAAGGATTGAGTGACAAGGCTTGACCTCATCCTGATCCTTCCGGTGGATACCATGATAATCAGTGGAGAAGACCCTCTTCCAGTTTAGATTAGAAAGAGAGTTTAGTATCAGTATCGGCCAAACCACGAAAGTGGTAAGTTGTGTTAAGCGCACGACCGACTCAATCTGCACTGGTAGTCTGGTGGGGATTTTGGAATAAAATATGATCTAAAGCATATTATCTAAAAACTACCAATGACACAGGGCTTCTGATAAAGAGAAATCCCCAATGGAAGACCAGACACAAAGTCCCCAAGACGAAGTCCAGACACTAGAAGAAGAACGTAAGATGCCAAAGATGAACAGAAGAATAATAGAAGTAAAGAGAGTATACAACAGTACCCCTTCATCAACATTACTCACAGGACCATCTGACCCAAAGTGCTAATACCTGTTAAGGTCTCATCTATTGGTTAAAGAGAAAAAAAAATTGTGTTTAAAAATAACATTTTGAATACCCATCAAGAATGAATAAAACAAAATGTTTTGGCATAAAATAACCAAACAAGGTTTGATATGCCATAAAATCCAACCAACCAACTAACCAACTTATCTTTTTATATCTCTGCTATGTTTCTCTACTGTTCTGATTTTCTGTCTTCTATTTCAAACTGTGTAAAAAAACAAAAAAATAAACAAAAAAAAAATAACAAAAAAAAAAAAAAAACAACGAGGTGGTCACAACTAGAATAGGCTCAGTCCTAATTAGTGATCATCCTCCACACATTAATACAACAACCAACATTACGTTTTTTTTTGTTTTTTGTTTTGTTTCGTTTTATGTGACATTGTTTATGTTGTGTAATTTGTGAAATAAACCATTGCTTTCTTCTTCTTCTTCTTCTTCTTCTTCTTCTTCTCTTGCCTCCTAGCTTATTTTTCTTCTTCTTCTTGCCTCCTGTCTTCTTCTTCTTCTTCTTCTTCTTCTTCTTCTTCTTGCCTCCTGTCTTCTTCTTCTCCTTCTTGCCTCCTTCTTCTTCTTCTTCTTCTTCTTCTTCTTCTTGCCTCCTGTCTTCTCTTCTTCTTCTTCTTCTTCTTCTTCTTCTTCTTCTTCTTGCCTCCTGTCTTCTTCTTCTTCTTCTTGCCTCCTATCTTCTTCTTCTTCTGTCTGGGACTTCTTGAGTTTGTCTCATCTAAGTGCCCACTTCTTGTTGATACAAATGAACACCAAGACTCTGTTTATTTTAACATCTTTATTTTACCAAGTTACCAAAGATTACCATCATGCACAGAGAGAGGAAACTCACAGGAGAGACGCCATTAGCACCTTACTTATTTATTCATCAATTGCTAGTATACTTCAGGATAAAAGACAACAACCAAAAAAAAAAAAAAAAGAGTAGTAAAAATTGTCAATTTATATTTGGTCACTGAGTTGCCCAGAGGTGACAACCCTCAGCATCCAGTCATATCCTTTGTGTGTTCCTGAAATCAATAGTGGTGTTTCCGACTATTAATACCAATAAGCCTGTGAATTGTCATCCATAAAAAAGGTCAATTGAAGGTTACTGTTTATCATATTACTGGCTATTTTTCATGGCTCCTCTTCTAAGGAATTACCAGTTAACTTTTGAATTCAACACTTACCTTACATAATTCATAGGCCACCTATTCATAGTCCAGTTTGTACCTTAATGCACTTTATTGATTATATTCATCTTTTGGCCATTGCTGATTGAAAATAAAATTATTCATCATTTGTGACAAGTAAAATTTATTTTGAATATTAAATATGAATAAGTTGCAAAATTCAAAACAAGGAGCTGGTGTCTCTAATGTTGCTTTTGACCTCATTCTGGCAACTGCTGTGACAGCACTGCTTGCAATGTGCCACAAAGACTCTCTGCCATCTATTTAGCCTAAGTAAGGTACAAAATGCCCATTTTTAGTTTCATCTCTGTCTCTGCACATCCTATATTTGCTATTCTATTGGATCTTATCTATTTTCCCTTTGATATCATTGGTCATTATGGCGTTATTTTGTGCTGCTATTACAAGAGATTCTGTTTATTATCATTATCATTATTATCAATATTTCACTCCATTTGAGTTTTTCACACCTGCCTTAGCTGGTGGGTTTGGAGGCTGAGTGACAACAAGTCTCCTCAGGTCTTCAGGACTCTTCTGAGTATTCTATCTGATCTCAATAGTGCTGTTGTTTGGATGGTTTTGATTATTCCTCTGTTTTCCAGTTCATCCAGACTCTTTTCCAGACCCTGGGGATTGTTCCAAGTGCACCAATTACAATTGGCACAACCTTCACTTTCATGTTCCACAGTTTTCTAAGTTCTCTAGCAAGGTCTAAGTATTTGTCTATCTTTTTGCTTTCTTTCACTTTCACTCGGTGATCATCCAGAACAGCAAAATCCACAAGATGACAAGTTCTCTTCTTCTTATTAATCAACACTAGTCTGGTCTCCTGGCCAGGATTAGGTGATCTGTCTGTACCTCAAAGTCCCAGATAATTTGTGCATCTAATTCTCCAGGACAGATTCAGGTTTGGCATATACCATTTAGCTGAATTGTGAAAATTCAAATTCTTGCATAATTCCCAGTGAATCACCTTTCCCACCCAGTTTTGTGTAGTCTTGTACTCTCTTTGGGCTAACTTACTACATTCACTTATTAAGTGAATAACTGTTTCTTCTTTTTCCCCACACATTTTATACTTGCTATTCTATTGTGTTCAATCTATTTTTGCTTTTATATAATATGTTCTTTTAACATTATTATTATTATTATTATTATTATTATTATCTATGTATCAATAATCTTGTTCCTTAATCTTCCAACCATTATCATCTTGCAACGCCCTAAATAATGGACCATTCTGTTTGTATTATAAAGAAAGAAAGGGATGAAAAAGGACATGCATACAGAAAAAAAGTAATAAGAATGATAGGAAGAAAGAAAGAAAGAAAGAAAGAGAATAGGGGGAAGATAGAGAATGGGGGTGAGCACACAGAAGCGATAACACTAATCTTTTTCAATTGAACATAATCAAAAGATGAAAAGAGGGAAAGAAAGAAAAAAGTGAGAGAGAGTTAAATCAAGATTATTATACTTTTTACATATTGAGGTTTTGCAATAGCTCTTAAATAAACATATCAAATGTTGTGATAATTAAATTATCACACTGTGGTATATCTGCATTCTTGTTTTGTGTACGATTTGATAGGCAGACCCATGACTAATCTGCAGAGAACAAGCTACATCATCAATGATAACTCAACGGTTCACCATTACCATCTCTCAAGCTTGCTGAATCTTTGCATCAGTGGTGGAGGTTGATGGGTGTCCTGTTCCCACTTTGTTTCTTGTTGCATCCTCTATCTAATCGTATACACTTTACATGGTAGTGTTCTGTCCCCATATTGTGCTAAAAGCCTCTGATGAATTTCAGCCCCTGACACTCCTTCTGACCAGAGAAATGGGGTCACATTGATTGCAGCCTTATTAGTAGACAATAAAATTCAATTTGATCTTTAAATATAGAAAGGTTTCTCCCTGTAGCGATTGCCTGCCCCTGCTGGATGGACTTGTGTCCAAAAGGGATATCTTCTCTTTTGCCACTAGGTGACACTACTAGCTGGGTATATAAACTCAGCCCTCTGCCTCTCTCTCTCTCTCTCTCTCTCTCTCTCTCTTGGTCTGGCATTCACAAAAGATGGACTAGACGCATGGTGTATCTGTCCATTATGTGGGGGTGGGGTTGCCCCCCCATCTATCAGTAAGGGACTCTCATGTTTTTATGAATTCTTTCTTACTTCCAAAGGACTTTCATCCTATCTGTCCATTATGTGGGGATGGGGGTTGACCCCTCAAACTATCAGTAAGTGACTCTCATGTTTTTCTGAATTCTTTCTTACTTCCAAAGGACTTTTATCCAATCTGTTTTGTATCTTGTCATGTTCCACCTGCTCAGACAATAAAGTCTGTATTATTGTTATGTTGTACTTCTTTGTTCGGATTTATTGATGTGTATATTCACCTACGTTGGAAGGTTACTCTGAACCTTCTAACGTATAATAAGAACCACACATTCAGTTCTTATAAATCTAAAAATGAAAGTTATTGCTTACTCTGAGAGGTCTTGACTGGAACCAAAGGAGAAGCAGTCTGTGCCATATATATGATTTACTTTGGATCCCAGAGAGACTTCATTAGAGATGAGTAGCAGTCAGTGACTTGGCCCTTAACTATCAGTAATTGACTCTCATATTCTTCATGAACTCTTTCTTACTTCCATAGGACTTTAGTCCTATCTGTTTTTGTATCTATGTTATGTATGTCATTCATCCTTGTGCTCAGACAATAAAGTCTGTACTGTTATCATGTCGTACTTCTTTGTTCAGATTTAATTCATTTATATATATTCACCTATGTTGGAAGGTTACAATGAGCCTTCTAACATATTATAAGAATCACATATCAATTCTTATATCCCCACCACCTGTTCTCGGTCAGACTTACAAATTCTGACTCTCCTCAATTGCTCTTGCCTTTAGTTAATAAATACTTAGAAAGTTTCACAATGAGTACATATGGCACTTGTTTGTGTACTTTTGCGAATTGTCAGGTGGGGTGTGGGTGTGTGTGTGTGGGGGGGGGTAGACTCTTTGTAGCCATTTTGGTTTACCAGTTTCAGGCTCAATTCCTCATTTGGATTCTTTTCTTGGCAACGCTTTGGGATTCACTGATAGAATATTTCCTTGGAAAAGTCTTATTTTGGCACTGCCAGCAAAAACTGGACACATCCAATTTTAGCGTTTTCCCTTACCAATCTTGTTATCGTTGTGGGTCAGCATGAACACAGAATCTGCTGGCAGGGGTTTCTGGCTTTGAAATTTTGCCCACCTTGGCGCAATTCTCTAAATCTTCGGGGCATTCATCAAAGTTTTATTGAGTATCTTCCGACTAGTGATGCTACTAAGTAACTAATTGCTAAATTATCAATATATTAGGGACTATTCCAAAATGACTATATCGGTTATTGATATGTAATGTCAGTGATTTGTTCTTGTAATTATCATTGCGAAATCATATTGAATGATGCGATCGACAGAGAAAAAAATCATGTCACAAAGAGAGAAGGAAATGATATCAAGTATTCCTATCTCATACAAATAATTTGCACAGTTGTATGGTATCAAGTATTCTTATCTAATACATATAATTTGCACAGTTATATGATATCAAGTATTTCTATTTAATACATATAATTTGGACAGTTATATGATATCAAGTATTCCTATCTAATACATCTAATTTGCACAGTTATATGGTATCAAGTATGGCCAAGTATTCTTATCTAATACATCTAATTTGCACAGTTATATGATATCAAGTATTCCTATCTAATACAAATAATTTGCACAGTGATATGATATCAAAGTACAGTTATATCAACAAGTATTACTAGGTATCAAGTATTCCTATCTAATACAAATAATTTGCACAGGTATATGATATCAAGTATTACTATCTAATACAAATAATTTGCAAAGTTATATGGTATTAAGTATTCCTATCTCATACAAATAATTTTCACAGTTATATGGTATCAAGTATTCTTATCTAATACATATAATTTCACAGTTATATAAATATTCCTATCTAATGCATATAATTTGGACAGTTATATGATGCACAGTTATATGATATCAAGTATTCCTATCTCATACAAATAATTTGCACAGTTATATGATATCAAGTATTCCTACCTAATATAAATAATTTGCACAGTTATATGATATCAAGTATTCCTATCTCATACAAATAATTTGCACAGTTATATGATATCAAGTATTCCTATCTAATATAAATAATTTGCACAGTTATATGGTATCAAGTATTCCTATCTAATGTAAGTAATTTGCACTGTTATATGATATCAAGTATTCCTATCTAATACAAATAATTTGCACAGTTATTGGCCATTGATATGTAATGTGTGTGATTCCTATGCGTTCTTGTAATTATCACTGCAAAATCAGATTGAATGATGTGATCAACAGAGAAGAAAAAAATCATGTCACTAAGAGAGAGGAAATGAATAATAAACATATAAATAATTTTTTTTTTCATTCTGTTTCTGTTGTAAACTGGAACATAGAATATTTCAGTGAACAAATTGTTATAATCCTTGTCGCCCTTGTAGGGGTTTAGTTGTTCTGTTGTTCACAGAATCCAGTTGGTTAATCCTAGTCAATAGGTTTCCTTTGTAATATACAGTCCAAGTCTGTAGTGAGTTGGTAATCCTAATCTGTAGTAGTGTTCCTTGTAAAACAGAAAAGTCTAAGCCTGTAGTATTCCTCTGGTGTTAATCCAAAAGATAGGCCTTGCTGGCAGAAAGTTCAACCAGTAATTGATTTGAGGACAGTTGCAAACGATCTTAAATGCTTTCTGTCTTCATCTCTTATTGGCCAATTTTTACCGGAAGTGCGTGATGTTGTTGGGAAAGTTCATAGAAAGAAGTGACGATTTTGCGTACATTTTATTCCCGGATAGGTCAACACTAGTATATACAAATAATTAGTTTGCAAATGAGTGCTGAGAATTGGTAGTACATCGATAGTTCTCATAAAGGTCTCCGTAAGTTCTCCCGACTGCTCTAAACAGCAGTAAACAAGTTGTCTTGGACCAGTTCATTTAATCCCAAAAAAGGTATGATAGGCTAGTCCATAACAGATTCTGACTTTTCTTCCACACAGATGATCAGATAGCAAGTGACCATTTCTCAAGAATTACATGGATTGTCTGTTCACCAAATGACAATGTATCCTAATTATCCCACTTGTTTATTTTGTCTGTTTAGTGAGCCATCTCAAGCGTCCGTGTTGTAGTCTTAACTGTATAATGATAAGTCCGACCCCACGATAAAAAACCTTTCTCGTACTAAAATATTTGTCAAGTGCCTAATGTTACATAATTTACAAACAGTCATAAATTATGGACGTACTTGTAGTTAGAATTCAAATAAAATTCGTTAGATTTAAAATTGGAGGTGGGGAATTTTCCATACTCGTTTGGGATTATGATTGACATAACGGTGATCCCAACTTCACCTTTTGGTATACAGACGCTTGAGAATAAGTTTTAGTTTAGTTAGTAAGTTTCGACCCAGCTTTCAAGGAGTGTAGACATTGTTGTCAGCTCCTGGGGTCCATCTCACTGTAGGCCTGTTGGTAGCTATTCGTCAGACCATTGGTGGAAATTAGATATATTTATTTACTAAGTATAGTTTAGATGTGGAACAAGGCTAGAAGTATGGGGTGCCAAGTGAGAATTGAACTCATTAACAATGGTGGCGAATATATATATATATATATATATATATATATATATATATATATATATATATATATGTGTGTGTGTGTGTGTATTGGCATATACATATATATATACATATATATATTTATTTATAGTTTACAATACATTTAAAGGTCCAAAATACAGCTCTTACAGAAGGAATTGAGCACTTTATTAGCATTTCTCCAATACTAACAAAGAATTAACTATATATATATATATATATATATATATATATATATATATATATACACACACACACACACACACATATATAACATATATATATATATGTATATATATAAAAGGTCAATTTTTGTTAGTGTTTTTTCTATCATAAAATGTGAAAAGAATATAAAACGAGACATTTCCTTTTTTATTTAAGTTCTTCGTGAAACATATCTGATATTCCAAAATAAAAAAAACATGCATACACCCCCACACACACATACACACACACACACGATCTCTCTCTCTCTCTCTCTCTCTCTCTATATATATATATATATATATATATATATATATATATATATATATATATATTTATATTTATATATATATATAGATCAGTTTTCGTTAGTGTTTTTTTCTCTCATCAAATTTACAATGAATGTATAACAAGACATTTTTTTTATTTAGGATCTTTTTTGCAAGAGATCTGATATTCCAAAATAAATACACACACACACATGTACACACACACACACACATACAACATACACACACACACACACACAATATAATATATATATATATATATATATATATATATATATATATATATATATATATAGGTCAGTTTTCGTTAGTGTTTTTTTCCGTCATAAAATGTAAAAAGAATATAAAACGAGACATTTCCTTTTTTTATTTAGGATCTTCTTTCAACACATTTGATATTCTTGAGCTTATTACAACATATGTTTGTCATTGCCTTCAGCCAATGAAATGGTGAGACATTGAAATATGATTGTTCTAATGCTTTTCCATTGATAACAACACAAAAGAACAATTTAAATATATTTTTTTCCCTTTATTTTCCTGGGGCATATCAGTGGAACATTCACATTGGCATATGTAAACCAATTCACAAAGGAAATGAAACGGCACATATTAAAAACGAAAACAACAATGTTAATTAATTAGACTTACTGGAGTTTTAGTGCAGACAAAATTTACGTCATTAGTAACAAGTTTCGAAAACATATTTTGTATATTACATTGTTGCAAATTATGTACATATTTTAATTATTCTATCCTGTCATACTTTTTTGTCGGTGTATTTCTTCTTCTTTATTTTCTACTTTAATTCCAGGCAATTATTTACAAGATGTATTGATTGAACAGAAATAAAACACAAAAATGTTAAATTAGAAGAAAGACAACGGTGAGTCAAAAGTTTTGCAATATTTTGGTAGCATGAAGCATAATTCTTGTCTGTGAATTTTATTTTTTTTCTATTTTAATTTCAGGCAATTATTTACAAGATGTATCGATGGATCATAGAAATAAAACACAAAAATGTTAAATTAGAAGAAATACAAGAGTGAGTCAAAAGTTTTGCAATATGTTGGTAGCATAAAGCATAATTCTTGTCTGTGAATTTATTTTTTTTTTTTTTCTATTTTAATTTCAGGCAATTATTTACAAGATGTATTGATTAAACATAGAAATAAAACACAAGAATTTTAAATTAGAAGAAATACAAGAGTGAGTCAAAAGTTTTGCAATATTTTGGTAGAATGAAGCACAATTCTCGTCTACTTATTTCTTTTTCTTTTTTCATTTCCTATTTTAATTTCAGGCAATTATTTACAAGATGTATTGATTGGACATAGAAATAAAACCCAAAAATTTTAAATTAGAAGAAATACAACGGTGAGTCAAAAGTTTTGCAATATTTTGGTAGCATGAAGCATAATTCCTGTCTGTATATTTATTTTTATTTATTTTAATTCTTTTTCTATTTTAATTCCAGGCAATTATTTACAAGATGTATTAATTGAACATAGAAATAGAACACAAGAATTTAAATAAGAAGAAATACAAGGGTGAGACAAAAGTTTTACAGTATTTTGGTCCAAGATTTTAAGGTGAACACATGTGGCCACCCATGTTCATTAAGGGTTCTCTCTCTCTCTAAATGCAGTCAGGTTCCCTCTGCATATAGAAGACCTCTTAGTAAAATGAAATAAAGAAATGTGTACACAAAATATGTCTTAGTGTTTGTTCTTCCAAAAAAAGATGTTCCTGTCTTTGACATAGCAGTCATTCAATAAATGGTTTCTTTGTTTAAGAGCATATCAACCTTTGTGGGTCAATTAATTTTTTTTCAGTTTTTTTTTCATGAAACTCTGTGTAGTTTGGTATTGGTTTATAGAAAAATTATTTTAATTTTGTGAAAATATTTGTTTTAAGGCTATAGAAAATGGCTATTTTGGTATGTGTGTGTGTGTGTATACAAGAGTCATTCAATAAATAAAGGGAATTAATAAAAGAAAATCAATATATATTTTTTTTTTCATAATGTAAACTCTGTTTAGTTTAAAAATTGGTTTATGGCAAAAATAATTTTAATTTTGAAAAATATTTGTTTTGAGGTTATTCAAAATGACGGCCATGCTGTGATGAGATTGAACCAGCTGCAAGAATCTGTTCTTAGAATTTCATGTGGTCATTGTTGAAGTGAAAGGAAAGAGATGATACCATCCAAAGAAGTAACTATGTAAAATTAGTGCCAATATGTCTAGTGGCAAAATAACTAATGCCAAACAAATGTCCAGTGCCAAACTGTGCTCACCAAAATATTCAGCGCTAAAACATGGATGCCAAAAATGTCAAAGACAGCACAAAATATAACTTTTAAAAATTAGAAATATAACAAAATACATATATATATATATATATATATATATATACAAAATACATACATATATATATATATATATATATATATATATATAAGGTGTGTCAAAAAAGTATCAAGATTTTTTGTACTTTTTGACACACCTTGTATCCTGAAAAAAAAAGACCTTCCATTCATTCTTCATTTCTATCTTGTGAAATATATCTTTAAACTTGGTACTTTTTTGACACACTTTGCATTATGAAAAAATTAATGAATGGAACTTGTTTTTTGGAATACAAGGTGTGTCAAAATGTATAAAATAATTTGATTCTTTTTTGACACACCTTGTATATATATGCTGGAAAGATAATTGGAAAAAATATATATAATTTGGTATGGATGAAATTTATTATTGTTATTTGTTAACATGTGTTTCGATCAAAATTCATTTACACACACAATATTCTATTTAGAATTATTTTGTATATGAAATAAAATAATAGAAACAAAATATCAGGCATGCAAACAGAGATCATCTTCAGGACAAAGTGTTTTGATTTTTTTTATTGTATTACACGTTTTTTAAAAATTGCGTTAGTCATTTTCAGCTCCCCACTTTACTTCACAGATCAGATTACCCAGTCTGTGCTACAATACACTGAGCTGGCGGGGACCCGTATCAAACAAGAAACCTTAAGATTCCTAGGCATGTGTGTTGGAATATATTGTAATATAAAGTGTGCTGAAGTCCACCACTTAAACTTATAGACTCTGCGTGGGTGCATGGATTAAAGCCAGCCAATCAACAGTTCAAATATGTGCTTAGTTAACTATTCAATCACTTGAAAGCCGTCCATTTGCACATATTCGACATTGACGAACAGACCTGTAACTGAGGATTTTGCTCAACCAAAGGTTCCTACCCAACACTAAGAAACACCAAGGGAGAACCAAAGGATTCTACCCAACACTAAGGGACTCCAAGGAGCAACCAAAGGATTCTTGGTAATTTATGAGGAAGTGTGTCCTGGTCTCCTGCCTCAAGAGTTGCTGCCCGGTGACTATTAAAATAACGACCAGCTCAGTCTATTCAAAACTATCCATCTTCATATCTATCTATCCATCTATGTCAATTTGTTCATATTTATCTATATTACTTTAAATACTAAGATTTTTTTAAATTCATGTTTGTTGTTTGTTTAATGTCTTGTTTTTAGTTTAGATAAACAAGAATTATAACAAAAAAGAAGCGCCCCCCCATACATTTACTTGTCAAAAATATCTATCTATCTATCTCCATTTGTTCGTATCTATCTATATTATTTTGTTTGTTTATCTATCTATCTATCTCAGTCTATTCAAAACTATATATTCATCTTCATATCTAAACAAGAATTACAACAAATTTCGATAAATAAACAAGAATTACGACGAGCTGGGGTTGTTATTTTGATAGTCACCGGGTAGCGGTTTTTGAGGTGGGAGACCGGGACGCACTTCCTCATAAATTATCAGATTCTTCACTAAAGATCAGCCACTGCTTAATACAAGGGATCTCCACTGTAAAGTGTTCTCACTTGAAGCCTAAAAATGGCCATAAAAATCGTAACAGGGTGCTCTACAAACTGAGCTAAACCAGTCCCTGTTTATGTCATGTTTATGTAAAGCTAAGGTAGCAAATGGTGAAGGAAAAGCTGATGAGGAAATTGATGAAAAAGGATTGGTAGTGAAGAAGGACGATGATGAGAGTTGAGTTTGATAGACAGACTCACACCACCAGAAAAAGTGTGGTATTGATTGAAAGCTAGATAAGAGAGGATATAGATGCGGATGCTTTATTGAAAATTAATTCTTAGAAATTGAAGGTGACAAGATAAAAAGGAGAGTTGAATAGACATACACAGGTTAATGGGAAAGACGCTTGCTGGAGAAGAAAGAAATTACAAAGAATTAGATGAAGTCTTATAGAAATTTAAAGAGACACAAATTGAATAAGAATGGCAATTTACTGAACAGACCTAAGAAAAAATCACTAGAGAGAGGAAAAAATAGAATCTAATATATATATATATATATATATAGTATTAAAGTGTATATAGAAATAACATACTCAAGTTTCCCCTTAAAGGATCTTTAGGGTTAATTGCAATGAATTAATTAAGATATTGATTAACTACAGGTGTAATTAATCCATATCTTGATTAATTCCTTGCAATTAACCCTGATGATGATTTATGTTGAAACTTGAGTAGGTTTTTTTATATTAATACTAAATCCTCTCTACTAACATATTGAGTACTTTATATTTGTTATAACACTGACTTATTCGGTTAATACTTGTATCGACCGTCA
Organism: Doryteuthis pealeii; assembly: GCA_023376005.1. Classification (NCBI taxonomy): domain Eukaryota; kingdom Metazoa; phylum Mollusca; class Cephalopoda; order Myopsida; family Loliginidae; genus Doryteuthis; species Doryteuthis pealeii. Next base: position 88,983,120 of record CM042145.1, read on the forward strand.
ATATTGCGATTAATTCAATATTTTATTCCCCGGTAAGTAATACAAATTGTAATTGGTGCACTTAGAACAGTTCACAAAAATTTAGAAAACAGACTAGAGGAATTGGAAATTAGAGGAGGAATTGAACCCATCCAGACAACTGTGTATTTCTTGAATGTGGTGACTGAGATAAAACAGTTTATTATATAATAAGCAAATTCAGAGTAAAGTTCTATCAGAAAGGACAGCCAAGACAAGACTGAGCAAGGCATCGAGGCATATGTAGGAACAGGCACAGGCTCATGCACAACAAACACAACAGTGTTGCCAATAGCTTCACGAATACTTCCCTGCATCCATAGCGCTTTGGAGATCTTAATTTTGGGTTTGCCCTTGTATTTATTGTTTAATTTTTTCAAGCTATTTTTAGCTTTTAAAGAACAAAAATTTGGTATTTTCATCAAAGCAAGAAAAAATATGAGTTGAACTTTAATATGCTGCCTTCATAAACTGTAGAATAATTATTTTTCCTGCCATTTTCATTCTAAAAATTCTGCTGTAAGTGACAGCAATATATTACAAAAAGAAAGGAGCAATCTGCACACTTTTCAATTACAAGATCTTTTTTTTTTTTTTAATTGCTGTTTCTATACAAAGCAAAAAGCAGCCTTTTTCCTTTCTTTTTTTAAAAATTCATTTATTATGCAATCAACCATTTCTACAAATGAGTCTGTTCTAGTTCGGCAAATATCACTGGAGTGAATACTTTCTTTTCATACAACTTATCCTTTTGCTTAAAAAAAAAAAAAAAATGAGCGAACCAATATTTTTCTCAGTCTTGGTGTAGAAGTGTAGGTACTATATATTGATTTATATATTCTATTTTGGTCATGTCAGGAGGATGACAAAGGCTGCATCCCCAAAGACCTACTGTATGGCAAATTAGTAGAAGGCTCCCAACCAGTAGGGAGATCCCGCCTACACTTTAAAGACGTCTGCAAGAAGGACATGAAGACATGCCACATCAACACCAACAATTGGGACTTGGGATTAATGGCCATAGAGGGGTACTCCACACTTCAGAATTAGAGCCTCACAATTAAATGTAATTTAGTGTTATACCCAGGACATCCCTTTATGGTTGGTGGGGGGTATCCGTCTGCAGGGGACACAGTCAGCATATTCTAAGAATAAAAGATTGGACCTTTCTCATCTTATATAAGAAATAGTGAATGCATGCATTACCTGTCTGATAAGAAACTCAGACATTCCCACGTTCCTATCTATGGACCGGATTAACCTACTGGGATTGTTGTCAATCGTAGCCTGGAAGTAATTGTCAAATTTGGGAACTTTCTTGTCTAATTCAGGAACCTTCTTGTCAAACTCCGGAGCCTTTCATATCATAATTGGGACCCTTTGAACCAAACCCTTCTTCATTGTTCTTATTCTGTTATTACAATAATGTTAATATGTTAAAATGTTAATAATGCTTTACACATCGTTTGATCTGATCTCTCTGATAAGATAGAGTGAAAATTCTTCCAAGTTGTAGCCATGTCAGTGCTACTGTATGGCTGCATTACTAATCAAATGCTTAGAGAAAATGCTAGATGGATACTACACAAGAATTCTCCATGCTGTCTTGAACAAATCTTGCAAGTAGCATGCCAAAAGTAAGCAACAGTACGGCCAACTTCCCCTTATCACACAAACCATCTGAACCATAAATAAGACATGCTGTGAGACACAATGGCTGAGTGAAAATACATCAAAGGAAGAATAGAATATATTAGGTCCATGCATATGTATATGTGTGTGTCCATAAAAGAAAAAAGGTTCACCACATCAGTTAGGTCCAAAAGGTTCAGGCCATAAAAAAAGGTATGACCTTCTTGAAGTGAACCCACTTAAAGATAATACCTTTAGGTGACTAATTTTAAGAGAAAATGGGTCTCAAAAAGTTAATGGTTTTAAAATTGGCATCCAGCAGTCTAGAAATAAAGTAATTTCCATAATTTTAGGAGAAATTGTAGACCATGAGTCTAGACAAAAGGTTATTACTAATTTCTTGCGGCCTAATCGGAAACTGGGTATGGGGGTGGAATCTGCATATACTCAGCTGACTTGAGCCCCAAACAGCAGATCCAGACTGGCCGTTAGAGTGAGAACCTCGTTCGATGGGCAGTTGATAGATAGAAAATAAGTAAAGTCCCACACATGTGTTCCCTACTAATATCGCCCACTACTACTGGTTGAAAATTTTAAGCTTGGTTTTTTTTTTCATTTCATTTATTTATTATAAGGAAGTCGATGGGATTTTTCTATTCTTAAAAGAAAATAGTTAAAGTTCAAATTTTAAGAGGAAAACTAATTCATTGTATTAGTCATTTTTTTTCTTTCGTAATATGGATGTGATAAAGTTTCCTAAATTACTGAGTATGGAAGATTTGAATGAAAGTAGATGCTGATATTGGTGTAATATATTATCTGATAAGTTGCACCTGAGGACCGGGCTGCCCGCAGGAAGTGCATGGGTGTCAAGTGCAGGCTGAAAACAGGATGTGGCCCTGAGCTGACCTTTTGCACCTGGAGATGCAGGTATACATTTGACACAGTTTAGGCACAGAAATCTGTAGGCATAGCCCATAGCCAATGAAAACAGGCTGCATGGGCAAAGAGGTGTGTCTACAGAAAAACTGCATAGGTGTCACGATCAAAGAGGCATGACACCAGGGGTCAGACTACAATAAAAGAAGCCCGTAGAGATCGATTTGACAGACAATGATCAGGTTTGAGATCACTTGAAAAGAACTCCCAAAGGCTCCACGTTTGCGTAACACTGCCACTGACTCTCAGCTGTACACAACCGAGGGAATAAACATATCATCTTATATTTTCCTAAATACAAGTGTTCATGTTCGTGTTCTTTGACGGGTCCAGTGTGTAACATTGGCAAAGAGATGTTTCACAGAGGTCGGTTGCTGACCTAACAAATGTTTTGAAAGGAATGGGAATGAAATGATACAAACCAGGCAAAGGAAAGACAAACACAAAGTTTTAGGCTTAACCATGAAAGATTAAAAAATTCACTCTGAATTGTCCAGTTGGACACAGTGCATCATATATCAAGGTTGGGTTAATAAAGTTCTGACAATCATCTGTAGGTTGCAGCTTCAATACTGACAACAGGCAAAATTAACATAGAATACTTAACATAGTTAACTTGTACCCAATCATGGTTAATGGAATTAGAACAATCGGACCATATTACCTTTAGGAACCCCTTTTTGATCTCGATTAAGAAAGGACATGTTTTTCATTTACACTGTCAATATCCGGTTGTTTGTTAGGGGTTAGGGTTAGGGGTTAGGGTTAGTGGCTAGTCCTATAATTTTAAAATAAATCTAAAAATCGTCTGTTAAAACAACCAGATATTGACGGTGTAAATGAAAACATGTCCTTTCTTAATCGAGATCAAAAAAGGGTGCCTAAAGGTCATATGGTCCGAACAATCTACCCCAATGGATTAAATAGAGGGTTCAGTTTGAAGTTCCATGAAGGCTCCCGATTATGACATGAAGGTTCTCAAGCTCAACAAGAAAAACCTGAAAAGGGCTTGTCTCGGCTTGTAATTTACGATTCTGCGGTAAGAGTTACGTCCCTTAGACCAATTGTGTTATTTTCGTAAATAGGGTACTATTTACCTTTCGACCAATCATTTCCAGTTATCATGATTCAGTGGTAAATTCAAGGCTTTATCCACACTGGTTCTGCATTGTCGGACGCGTTCAATTCCCTTTCTGTGTTCTTCTTTAAAGAGAACAGTTTTTTATACTTTCTGGTGAAAGAAATAAAGAGACTACCTTACCCACGGTGTTTGTTATTCTATGCCGTGAGACGAAAAGTCATTCATACTCTTTGGAAAAGATATAAGCGACGAAGTAGGAGTCGCGATAGGGCTAGAGGGCACATTGGCCAAAACATTGTGTATATAACTATAAAGATGAGGACAACTGTCAGAAAAATCTAAATAATACAAATTATCAAGCCTCATCTCAAAAATTCAGACAGACAATCAAATTTATATTGTGTTACTAAAAATTCCCATGAGCCTTTGCATCTGAAGAAAGTTGGAGGAAGTGAACATTTTCAATTATGAAGGAAACAAGATGTTGCTTTTAATCAAATGGAAAGGTTTGTGGAAACAATCATATAATAGTATCATCTACTTTATTTAAAGAAGTCCATTGCCTACATTTGACTGCTTTTCTGGCCCATCGATGAATCTTGATCTTTTCATGTCCATTGAAGTTAAAAGAAGGAGAAGAAAATAAAGTTAATGTTCAAGTCAAGTAGACCAGTGTATTGAGCTGGAAAGTGAAGTGAGCGGAAGGCTGCTGCTGCTGCTGCTGCTGCTGATGATGATGATGATGATGATGATGATGATGATACTGCTGATGATGATGCCAAGCTGCGGGAATCAACTTAACTTAGTGCAGAACATGGAAGACTATATAAGAGGTAGAGACAGATTGTCAATTCAGTTGGGAAAATTCAAGCAAGTTTAAAATCACATGGTTGAATTTATAGACATAGCAAAAAGGCTTATTAGCTTTATTATTATTATTATTATTATTATTACTACTACTACTACTACTACTACTACTACTACCAACAAGGAAATATGAAAACCAAAACCTGTAAGATAATTCTATCCTCAATGAGATTCAAATTAGATTCAAAGAAATAATGGGTCTATCTATCTATCTATCTATCTATCTATCTATTTCAACCTGCTCATATGTATCTATCTATTTATCTATCTATTTATCTATCTATCATTCAATTAGATTATATCATTATTTGATTTTATTCATTAGAAAGCTGTTTGTGTATGTATTTATGCATGTATTCATGTATGAAGTGGGCTGTTAGAAATGGGGTAGAATGGTATAAGAAGTGTATATACAAATGTATCAACAATTATGGGACAAAAATAGTTTCATTCATTGTTCACTACTGTCTTTGTGAATACAGTTTTAGTTTTGATAGTTTTTGAACACACCTCGCATAATACTACTCCTGTCCCATAATGAATGTTACATATGTTATAATAAATGTATAAACAAATGTACCAACAATTATGGGACAAAAATAGTTTCAATTGTCCACTACTGTCTTTGTGAACATAGTTTTAGTTTTGATAGTTTTTTAACACACCTCGCATAATACTACTCCTGTCTCATAATGAATGTTACATATGTTATAATAAATGTATAAACAAATGTACCAACAATTATGGGACAAAAATAGTTTCAATTGTCCACTACTGTCTTTGTGAATACAGTTTTAGTTTTGATAGTTTTTGAACACACCTCGCATAATACTACTCCTGTCCCATAATGAATGTTACATATGTTATAATAAATGTATAAAGAAATGTACCAACAATTATGGGACAAAAATAGTTTCATTAATTGTTCACTACTGTCTTTGTGAATACAGTTTTAGTTTTGATAGTTTTTGAACACACCTCGCATAATACTACTCCTGTCCCATAATGAATGTTACATATGTTATAATAAATGTATAAAGAAATGTACCAACAATTATGGGACGAAAATAGTTTCATTCATTGTTCACTACTGTCTTTGTGAATACAGGTTTAGTTTTGATAGTTTTTGAACACACCTTGCATAATACTACTCCTGTCCCATAATGAATGTTACATATGTTATAATAAATGTATAAAGAAATGTACCAAAAATTATGGGACAAAAATAGTTTCATTCATTGTTCACTACTGTCTTTGTGAATACAGTTTTAGTTTTGATAGTTTTTGAACACACCTTGCATAATACTACTCCTGTCCCATAATGAATGTTACATATGTTATAATAAATGTATAAAGAAATGTACCAACAATTATGGGACAAAAATAGTTTCATTCATTGTTCACTACTGTCTTTGTGAATACAGTTTTAGTTTTGATAGTTTTTGAACACACCTTGCATAATACTACTCCTGTCCCATAATGAATGTTACATATGTTATAATAAATGCATAAACAAATGTACCAACAATTATGGGATAAAAAATAGTTTCAATTGTCCACTACTGTCTTTGTGAATACAGTTTTAGTTTTGATAGTTTTTGAACACACTTCATTTGAAAATTTATTTTTAACAGATTTTCTCTTTTTAAAATTCCAAGAGATTTTCAGTTCACCAATTCTTTTATTCCATATTGAACTCAGCCTGACAGTACTGTGACATCTTCATTCTGAAAAAAAAAATGAAATCTTTGGTTTAGAAAAAAAAAGTCTGTGTGTTACAGAATTTAGGTTAACCGTGACAAGACATCAAAAGTCAGAAAGAAATTTTCGGATCCAGTTTAAGATATTTAAAAAAAAAAAAAATGTTGTTTTTTTTCCAAATTCATGATCATTACATGAAAGTTAATTAGAAGAAATAATTACACTTTGATAAAAAAATTTTTTAAAAAACCAAAAAAAAAAACCCAGATCAAATCTTGCAGATAAAGGGAAACTTTAAGAGATTTCATGATATCAAAGAAATTATCAAAGATAGATTAAAGCTGCAAAAGTGAGTGAGAGACAGACAGACATAGACAGAAACAGAGACAGAGACAGAGACAGAGACAGAGAGGTTGAAAATGAGAAAGAAAAAGAGAGAGAGAGAGAGAGAGAGAGAGAGATGGAGAGAGAGAGAGAGAGAGAGAGAGAGAGAGAGAAAGAAATGAATTTGCTACAATTGTTTAAGTCAGTGTAATATCATCATCATCATCATCAGCAGCAGCAGCAGCAGCATAACCTTTTTCTTTGTCAATGCACTTAATCCAATGCAATCTATTTATCCAATAGATCAAACATTATACATTAAAGATTTCAGGTCAGAATTCAGCTGCGACCTATATCGTTGTTGGCATCTGTCCGTCTACTAAAGACGATGGCATAGTGTCCACTTAAAAAAAATTTTTTTTTTTATCTTCAACTGTGTGTTGGCTGAACAGACCAATTTTTGAATGGCAATCTCTGGTGCAGTGACTGCTAACAAACAGTGATGCTTGTTGGAGTTGTTGTTGCCTCTCCTTCCTTTTGGCTCTCTTTTCTGCGACAGTTACTTTCCTTTCTTTTTCAGTCCTTCTCGTTCCTTGTTTGACGAGCAGGTGCCAGGTCACACAGTCTTTTGCACAAGCCTCCCATGTGTTGGTGTTGATGTGGCATGTCTTCATGTCCTTCTTGCAGACATCTTTAAAGCGTAGGCATGGTCTCCCTACTGGTCGGGTGCCCTTTACTAACTCGCCATACAGTAGGTCTGTGGGGATGCACTCTTTGTCCATCCTCCTGATCTGACCCATGCATACTAAATCACTGACAACATTTACTAGTGCCCCAAATGTAGGAGGGTATATTTAAATTATTGCACAGTATCCTGTTTATATTAACTTTCTCAGACTTTGATAAATAACAGTAAGACATTAAGACAGAGAGACAGAAGAAGCAGGACTAGTCACTGAGAAGTTTCAGGTCTTTCAACATCATACTCCCTTCGCCAGACTGACCCTATCAGAGATGATCAAACTCTGATCCACTTACTAACTGAGATGCTGACAGACGTTTGGCTATTATTGTCTTTGGACGAGTGTAAAACTCTCTACTGAGCCTCTGATTGGCTGGTGTCAACCACCAGTCAAATGCACGGCAAGGTTTATTTAAGTGGTGTACGCAGACAATAACACTTTTTCTAAACAGATTACAAGCTTTAGAGGGGAAAAGGTAAGTTAACCCTACATTATTACAGACTTGAGAGGCCTTTTGTTTTTCTTACTAATTTTAACCTCTTGTTTTTATTCCTAATTTTATTTTCCATTTTATATATTTTATCTTTACTTACATAAATAAGAAGAATTCAGGAAAAGTTAACAAGAACAATTTTATTGCCTGATTAAACTTAAAGAGAATGAAATACAAACATGACAAATGAGAAATAAGATTGACCTTATACAGAGTTGTATGAGAGAAATGTCCTCATATGAAAAGGAGAGTTTTTAGTAATAGTTGAGTCCTTGATATGTAGATGGTAGAGAATGAAATTGTAAAAATTTACATGTTAAGCATGCTATCATGTACTATAGAGCACAAGGTTGCTGGGGGTTGAAGCCTCTCCTGTTGTCGAGTGGTAAACAGGTAGATAAGACAATAAGAGAAAGCTCTTATCCTGTCCAATTTCTTCCATCTCTCTGTCTTACTGTTATTTTTCAAAATCTGAGAAACTTAACATAAACAGGTGCAATATCTTTACACATTTAAAAATCATACAAAACTGGAAAATTAGTCGGTTGGATTTTATGGCATGTCTCTCACAGAGAAAACTAACATACAAAAGGGGTTGTTAATCAAGATATATGTATAGAGAGAGGGGAGGAAAGTGACAGGTAGAATGTGAAGTAAAAGACAGGTGGGTTTTTGACTTAATTACAAATTAGAACTAATTAGAACCAAATAAAATGGAATTTCTTTCAAAAATAATTTAATCACATAACCAAGGAAAATTTTGGGATATATTTTGTGTCATTAAACTAAATAGGAAAAAAGCATTTAGCAAACAATCATTGAAAAAAAAATCTTCATACAATGACTGCTATTTACACAGTAGCATTGCAACCAACAAAGCCTTCATCAGATGATTACTCTGGGTTTAGGCATGGTTTTGGGGTCAAAGCATCATTACCACTAACCCAGAGCTCCCCAGCAGTATCTCATGATACCACCAGACTTTGTCGGTTTGATGTCACAATGTAGGATTGCCATATCCATGCTGATGCGGTCAGAGCTTTATCCTGGATCTTTTTGATGTATTTCCTCTTGTCAGGTCGAGAAAGTCCAAGTTTGACAAAAATGCCAATTGATTCAATGTCAACCCTTGTTGGGTGGTTTTACACATTTCGTTTTATTCATTTTTGATGGGTATAGAGAATTCTTTTTTTTTAACTCAATTTTTCATTAACACATCTTTCAAAACTCATTTTTTCTATTTAACCCAAAGATGGGATCCCCTAACAAGTACTACCAATTCAGGTCAGGGGGATCTGAGAATAATAGCAATGAAGGGGTACTCCACACTCCCCAGAGCTGCAGAATTGGAACTTCTCTATTAGATGCAGTTTAATGTCATACTCAGGACACTAACACCCTCAGTCACTGCCTTCTAGTGCATATATGATAAAAAAGGGTTGAGGGCCTGCCATAAGTGCAATAGGATCGGGACAATCATATAGGTGCTAGGGTTTGACCTGACCAGTTGATTGATTGGAAGGGACCTCTCCGACTGCCTGTCTAGCCTAAATAAGGTCCAAAGTTGAGTGTGGCATATAATGGACTGCTCGGCCACCAGGATTCCATCCTTAAGCATCACAGGTCACCACCTGTGGCTAACAGGTGGCCCCATTGAGGGGTCTTAACACTCTGCAGAGGTGTGGTTGGTGTATTCTAAAGCCCTAGCCAACAAGGGTGCATTAATGGAATGATTGATTGTTTAATTTATTTTAATGACATGTCAACCTGTCTAGGGTTATTTTATGCCTAAAGGTTAGGAAATTACATTCATTGTTGATTCATATTTACATTTTTTGTGTGGTTGTTACTTAAGAGCTTTTATTTTTTGTTTTTGCTCAGGGTCATATTGAATGTGAATAACTTTTAAACAGATCTATTTGACCCATAAATATGACCCTAACAAGTATTACTACAACAACAGGTCAGAGTGAACTCTCTTTCTTTCTTTCCCTGTTGTTCGTTATTTTTCTCTTGTTTTCTTTCTTTTGCTTACGCTTTCAAGAAACTAAATATAAACATAATATGGTTAAATCGAACTTAATGGACCTAAATTCCACCATCGTATGTCACCCCGCCGCAAGAAAAAAAATTACCAAAAAT
>CM042145.1:88995559-89008059 GCA_023376005.1 Doryteuthis pealeii
TGCTGTCTGTTTCACAATCATCAGGCAACGAAAAAAAAGAAAAAAAAAAAAATATATATATATATATATATATATATATATTGGGGGTGAGTGTGTATGTGTGTGTGTGTGTGTGTGTGCATGTATGTATGTGTGTGTGTGTGTACAAAAAATTGCATGATAATCATGCAGGTGTGAAACTGTCAGTAGTGATACATCTGTGTGTTTTGACTTTCAATTTTTTTTTATCTTCAATTTTACAGTATATATATATACATATATATATATTATATATCATTATTTATATTTTTGCTTGAAGGCAATTACAATGCGTATATCGCATAAAATTCGATAATTATAGAAGGTAATAATGACAAGTGAGAAGTACATCGTATAGGCTGTTTCAACTTTATTAAGTCTCATCAGCGATGTATACTAACGATTTCCCTCCGACAGAAATCGAAACCGGACTTCAGCAGGATAGTCAGAAACCATACTGACTCGGCCACGATACAGCACGAGACAATCCATGCGAAATTAACCTGTCAATGATACTGATACGTTTCTACCATATGAGGTAAGGGGACGTTGAGTGAATAATAACAAACCCGGGCCTTATGCTCTTCGGCTCTGTTTTGTTTTTTTTTGTTTTTTTAGAAGCATTGTTGATAAAGTATGTATTATTATTTATATGTTTGCTTGAAGGCAATTACAATGCGTATATCACATAAAATTCGATAATTATAGAAGATAATAATGACAAGTGAATTTCGGTAAAGAATTATTCGGTGTGTAGAACATCGTACAGACTGTTTCAACTTTATTAAGTCTCATGAGCGATGTATACTAACGATTTCCCTCCGACAGAAATCGAAACCGGGACTTCACACACACACATATATATATATACATACATATATTCATACATACACAAACACACACACCTGCATCTGGAATAACCCCCCTCCATTCTTGGGAACCAATTACAATTGCTACAACCTTCACCTTCATGTTCCACATTTCTTTCAGCTTTCTGATATTCCAGAAGGTTGCGTGTTCACATCACGTCGGGGTCACCAGTTGTAAGATTCAAAGTGATAATACTTGAAGATAAAACTCCGACAAAGGTTGATAGACAAAACATTTTATATACAGCACAGAATAAACAGGGTACATAATACATAGAGGTGTACATGAACATACATAAGTAATACAAAGTTACATGTAAAAGGATAAACATAAAAGCAACAGACATGAGACTAGGAATAGTCCATGCTGTATGAATCACTTACAGTAATGTAAGGAGGGGGCAAAGCTCCAACAAGAGGCGGGTAGCCCAGAGTCTAACCCATAGTGTCTCGTAGGTCGAGCAGCAGCAAAGAGAGTGAGAAGTTCAAATCAGCCGCTTAAATACACCCGAGGCCCCAGGCAAATACGAAAATAACGCCACAAATCTAAATATTTGTCTATCTTTTTGTTTTCTTTCACCTTCACTTGGGATGGCTAAATCCTCCAGAGGATACATTTTCTCCTTCTTCTTAATTGATACTAGTCTGATCTCCAAGCTGGTATTAGGTGATCTGTCTGTATCTCAAAGTCCCATATGATTTCAGGATCAAGAGTAGTGGTAATTGGGAATTTTTATGTTGTGTTGTTGTTGTAGCCCAAATTTGTTGTTCTATAGCTATTCATGACTGCTTTGCTAAGATATGAAATATATATATATATAGGGTCATCCACAGACACGTGTTTCGACTTATCAAGTTTCTTCAGTGTGGCTAGACATTTTGTAAGCTACCTACAGCCGAAATTGAACTCCGGTCGGTTGGGTGTCAGTCCGGCACCTTAACCATCTCTTCACTTACAGAATGGGAAGGGGATTTTAACTGTTTTAATACACACATCGCTTTGTGTGTAAAGGCCGTCACAGAGTGCTCCATTCAGAGAAGAGCGTTATATATATACACAAGCATATAAGGTGTGTCAAAAAAGTATCAACATTTCTTTGTAAATTTTGACACACATTGTATTCTGAAAAAATTAACATTTCATTCATTCTTTAATTCTATCTTTGTAAATACAGCTTCAATCTCAATACTTTTATGACACCTTATATATATATATATTATATATATATATATATATATATATATATATATACATACATTTATGCATACATATATGCATATATATAAAATATATTTCTTTTCATCTTGCATTATAATTTCCTTTGTGTTTTCTATTAACTTTTGTATTTCCCCATAGATCAACAATTATTCTATTTACCCCAATTATATTCGGAAAAAATTTAATATATTAAAGACAGGGGAAGAAAATCAATCATATTTTTTGCTTTATCAAATAATTTTAAATCAATATATTAACTATATTAAGGAATGTTCCTTTGAGAATAATACTATTTACACAATAAAAGTTAAAATACAGAACAGAAAAAAATCAAACCAGAAACATTTCTATAAAGTGGATGTAAAATAAAAATTACACATCAAAATTTGTTTTAACTAATCTGCCATTATCTCATTTATCTTATTGGCATTGTAGTCTCGGAAGACTATATAATAGTGGAGGCACATGGTCTAATGGTTAGAGTCATAGGAAATGGATTCGTCGACCCGAGTTCAATTCCTGGACGAAGCTGTTTGCATTTCACATAGTGCTAATAACCTAGGGAAAGGTATGAATCCAATTCTCCCTCCAGCTATGGGTAAATAGCAGGGTAGACTGGGCTCTTTAACCATGGCTAGATAACCATTTTAGGAGAAGGAAAACTCTGAATTCAAACCTGTTAAACACCGCTTAAAAATTGAGCTTGTGTCGCATCCTGCTCTCATATATTACAAATATAAATATCTCATTACAGATATAAATAAATATGAAATAAAAATTACAGATTGTAAAAACTTTAAAAGTAAACTAACAGTTATCTGATTGCAAATAAAACTGTTTTTAACTCTTTGCCTAATCTTTGCCTACCCAGCCCTGTCGACTGGAGCTTTAGAATACACCGACTGCACCTCTGCAGAGGGGTAAAATCCCCCCCCATTGGGGCTACCTGTTGTCCGTGGGTGGTGAACCGTGATGCCTAAGGACGGAATTCTGGTGGATTAGCAGTCCATGACATGCAACACTCCACTTAGACTCTTATTTAGGCTAGACTGGCAGTCGGAGAGGCACCCTCCAATCAATTGGCTGGTCATGCCAAGCCCTAGCACCAAATTCCCCAACCCTATTGCCCTTATGGTAACCCTTTTTATAATATATGTGCTAGAAAGCATTGGCTGAGTGCCCTTGGAATGATATTAAACTCTATCTGATGGTGAGGCTACAGTTCTTGAGGTCTGGGAATGTGGAGCACCCCTTCATTACCATTACTCCCTGGTCAACTCAGTGTCGGAGTGGTAGTATCAGTTAGGGTTGCATCGATGGGTTAAATATATCAAAAGATGAGTATCAAAAAATATGTTTAAAAAATTTGAGTGTAAAAAAATCATTGAATGCCCAATAATGAATCCTATCAAATGCCACCCTCTATCTTCAGTGAAAAATCAGCTCGGTGCAGCAAACCGTGGTCACAAGAAATCTGTGCTGGCTCGGTCATGCTCTTCCTCATCAACCTGGAGAATATATCCATGAAATGATCATCCATGACTACCCTCCAGACTGGAAAAGGCATTGGTAGATTATTGGGATTAGGGAAAAGGGAGTTTGCAAAGTGAATTAATTGAAAATAAATAAATACAACTGGGGAATTGAAAAAACTACATTAAAATCATTTTGTAAGATTTCTAAGAAGGGGAACGTCTGACCAAATTTAAATTTAATAAAAGCCTAGATGTTGGCCTGGCTAGCTGTTTATGAAACATAACATACAAATACATTTCATAACTCTCCAATCTCTCTCTCTAAGAAACTAACATATATAATGAGGAGCTAATCAAGATATACATAGAGAGGGTGAAAGTGACAGGCAGAATATCAAGTGAGAGATGAATCAGTTTTTGACTTAATTGTAAATTACAAGTAATTAGAGCCAAATAAAAAGGAATTTTTTTCAAATATAACTCAATCCTAAAACTAAGGAATATTTTAGTATAACTTTTGTGTAATTAAACTAAACAGTTAAAAAGCCTTTAGGAGACAAAGCTTGATTCACTCAGCTTTAGTATAATAATAGAAGGCACAGCTAATAGGTCAATTTAGTGACAGTTACACTAAGTACCCCATACTTCTGGCCTTGTGCCAGAATGAAACAAAACTTCATAGATATTTACTAAAAATTTATTGAGTATCACCCTATAAATATACGATAGATGTAATGTCACCTTTAAATAAGAAAAGTTTCTGCGTCCATGGAGACTTATTCTGAGGAAATATGGCTTGGAAGGTGTTTGTTGTTGAGGTTGAATGTGTGGAGTTATTTGTTGTGTGGGTCGTGAATATTTGAATTGGCACATTGATTTATGTGTGTCTGAGTTGTGAGGTGTGAATGTTTTGAAGAAATCAGTTAAACTCAGGAATTATTGTCACTTCTGACAAGACGAGATGAAAATGTTGTATTTAAAGGCTCAGACAGGCTTGACACACAATCCCAGAAAATGCTCAATATTTTAGTTGCATTTCTGATTGGATGGAAAATATTCCCAGTGTTTTATTGCCAATTCTTATTGGCTACTCGAATACACAGTTTTGATTATCTCTTTTCCTAAAAAGTCTTTCTCAAAAGATTGATCGATTGATTTTAACGACACGCCAACACATCTAGGGTTATTTTGTGTGGCACTTCATCTCAGCAAAAACAATCTCCCTGATCTAGCGCTAGCAAAAAGAGGATAGACTCATTTGCTATTTAGCTAATACTGACAAAAGGCCACTCTGCCAACCCCTCTGGGGTTATTTTGTGTGGCACTCCCCCCCACACACACACAATTGGCTGTAGGTAGCAACCCGTGATGCTTAAAGACGGAATTCTGGTGTCTTAGTTGTCCATGACATGCAACACTTCACTTTGGCTCTTACTTAAGCTAGATAGGCAGTTGGAGCGGTTGGTCATGTCAAGCCCTAGCAGCTATATGATTGTCCTGACCATATTCTCAGTTGCTCAACCATTTTTATTATATATGTGCTCCTTTTAACGTGATTTATTTCATTGTTATAATTAAGAAAGAGGGGTAACTATTTAAGCAACAGCAGATACGGTAAGTGACCAAATATCAAAATGCCTTGATTCGGCATTAAATGGTCCGAAAAGGGTTGATATGCCATAAAACTAAACAACCAATCATCTCAGATACGATTATGTTAATAAGTTCACTAAAACATTTAAGTTTCCAAATTTATTACACCAAAGAAAAATAAACATTAAAACATTTTACAATACATAATTCATTACATTATATTTTATTATGTTTTTATAGAATACAGCAGTTATATGATTGTCCTGACTGTATTTCTCAGTTGCTCAACCCTTTTTATTATATATGTGCTAGAAAACCAAAATACTGCAACATCCTCTTGTTTTTAAGACTGGCCCAGACAGAATTCACACACAGATTAGTAGAGCTATATGTAAACATGCAAACATGAAATAAAACATAATTTCATATAGCACTAAAACTCTTCAGAAAGGTTTACATTCAACTATTCTCCCTTCAGCTATGGGTAAATAGTAAGCCGATCTCAGTAAATGACTAGAAGTGGCTACACAGCGTTGCCTTGGTAGATAGGGGTAATAAAAAGTTAGTCTGGCAGATCCATTGATTGTTTTGGTCTTACATAATTGATTTATGTTTGAATCACAACACAATGAATGACTTTCCCTTCTTTCACTATTCAAATCCTAAGTTTTAAATATCTTCCAGGGTATAAATATAAAATCTTCATTATTTTTTCACAAAAAGCAAGTTCTGGTAATAGTGAAATTGTACACATATTTACTTTGTCATTAATCGTTTTATTTTTGTAGTTTACTCCGGACATACATTCATACATACACACAACTGCCCTTTATATATATACTAGAAGCGGCTACGCAGCATCGCCTAGGTAGAAGGGAATGTTTTTAAATTTAGTCTCATAGATCCATTATTAGTCAATTGTGAGTTTCCACAGATGCCCTATTAAAATACCCGCATAAAAAACCTTGTGCTAATCCAGCGACTCTGAAAAAAAAAATGTCTACTATTTACAACATTAAATAGAAAAAAAATTCCATGTTGTCATCATTTAAATTTTATTTTTTAATTATCTTCACGAATATAAATCAAATCTTCATTATGTTTGCTCATAAACCAAGACATGATGATAGTGAATATTTATATATATTTACTTTGTCGTTAATTGTTTTATTCTCATAGTTTTCCTCCGGACATACATACATACATACCAACTGCCTTTATATATAGATAGATATATTACAATTCTGTTAAAGGATTCCTATAGAATTGTCCTAACATTTTTATGTGGAACTGTCTACTGCATGCAACATAATGAAAAGGGGCCTTAAATCACAAAGTGATTTGAAAGAATGTTCCTGCATTTTTAACTTGGCTATACAACAGTTGCTATGCCGCCATCTTGAATGCATAGACAAAGTGCCAATCATACATAAATAATCCCGTCATTTATGACAGGCACTGTGTGTTTGTATTTTTAGGAAATATTAACATGTTTCTGACGTGCGTAGAAAATTTTTAAATGTGTATATCATGAAATGATAGAAAAGACAGTTTGGTAAACTCTTTATTAATGTAGATATTACACAAAACTGCAAAATTATGGTGATTAAAAGTCTTTCAAGCATACATACATACATACATATATATATATATATATATATATATGTGTGTGTGTGTGTGTGTGTGTGTGTGTGTGTTTGTGTGTGTGTGCCTGTATGTGTGTGTATAGATATACATGTGTGTGTGCATATGCTTGTGTACGCATTTATGTATATATATATATATATATATTAACAAACCGTCATTCGTAATAAATTTATTTCGACCAAAACTCGTTAAAAATTTAAGGAAATTTCTAAAAAATATTCTAAAAAAAAGGAGTTTTAGAAATTTCTTTAAATTCTTAAAAGCTTTTTGAGTTTTGGTCGAAATAAATTTATTACGGAATGAAGGTTTGTTGATTTTTTTCTTTCTTTGAAAGATATATATATATATATAAGGGTATGAAAACACACAATGCTGTTAAAATGAAAATATTTTATATCATATTCATAGCTAATATTGAAGAATATTTCGATTTAAAAAATCATCATTATTGTTCAGTATAAGCTATGAATATGAAATAAAATATTTTCATTTTAACAGCATTGTGTGTTTTCATACCCTTTTATCTATACATATACCGTCGGATTCATTTCCTCAACTTATATATATATATATATTATATATATATATATATATATATATAAATGAGTCAGACGAACCTACTAAAAGTTTCGCTTAATGCTCTTCGGGGCTGAGATCTGACTCATTAAAGAGCATTAAGCGAAACTTTTAGTAGATTCGTCTGACTCATTAGATTTATCTTTATTATTTGCTCTACTTAGGTATTGAGCAATTTTTACTCATTAGCTTTAGTCTCCTGGCGGTTTTATATGAATATATATATCTTATATATATATATATATGCATATAAATTGTTTTTTCTTTTGAGACAAAATATTGTACTAATAGATTTTTTTTGTTGGTATGATTATCTTGGTCTTTTCTTTTTTCCAAAAATTTTTTCCCCGGTTGATGTTTGGTAGTATATTTTTACAATCAAACTATTTGCTGTTTTTTTTCTCACCGCCAGGATTTGCCAATATGTTTGGTTATTATATATATATATATATATATATATATATATATATATACGTATTAATATATATAATATACCAAACGTATTAATATATATAATAAGAGCACACATTGAGCTCTCAAACTGCGACAGGTTGTTTAAAAAAACTCCCATGTCGTAAGGAAGATTTCTTCTCTGAACTTTTGGATTATGTATATATATATATATATATATATATATATATATATAATTATATATATATATATATATAGAGAGAGAGAGAGAGAGAGAGAGAGAGAGAGAGGGCCGATTTATATAAGTAGAATTTCCTGTAGTGTCCTCTGCTTTATTTAAAGAAATAGTCTGCTATAAAGTCTGACATAATGTGCATGCATTAGAATGGTTAAAGCATAGAACTCATAGGTAGAATACAAAACTGCACCAAACTTTCTGATTGAAATGGTAATGGCATTGAGCAATGTCAAAGACGACAATCAATCACATTACCAATCTTTGGAATTTATGAGAGTAAGTCATCATCGCAGGAAAGACAAGTGAAAGAAGCACTTATGATGAAAAATAGGGACGGCCGTTGATGGAATAATGTGCAGGGACAAAAATATGACAGGGATTTGATGAGAAAGTTTTGGGGAAATATAGAGAAATAGATGGAAATAATGATGAATATATCCCATGTTTTTGGAAAAAGTATTTCCTTAATCGGGAACCGTATGCTTCTAAGAATGTCCTTAGTTACTGCACGCTAAGGGCCGGTTTAGCTCAGTCGGTAAAGCGTCGGACTAGAAACCACAAGGTTATCGGTTCGATACCGGCCCTCGCCAACTCAGCTTATGAGTAGCACGGGATCTGTGCGGTAAAGTGAGGAGCTGATGGTAGGTGTGGCGCTCCTCCTCAGACACCGAAGACAGTCTCCTTGGTCTAGCGCTAGTGAAAAGGGGATAGACTCCCTCGCTGTTTGGCTGATACCGACTTTAAGCCACCCCGACGACTTATATTGTGTGCCGTATTCTTGGTCATGGTAAAAAAAAGAAGGCTCAAACAATTAATTAATCGATTGAACTCTACAATTGTAGCCTTGAGCCAGACAAAGCTATCATTATTAAATTATTTGGCATATTGCCATCATCAGTGGCTTGTAAGCTAGTCTTGCAGATCGTGACTACAGTACTGAATTTGATTCTCACAGAGTGCTCCAAAATTGCAGCCTTTTGCCAGATAAAGCTAAGTTTAATAAATATTTAGCTCATTGTCATCAAATTGTGATTGGTTAGGTAGATTTGTAAACTCTGACTAAAAATACTGAGTTTGACACCTTGCCGTAGCGCAGTGGTTAATAAGTTACTCTTGCAGAGATTAGTTACAATACTGAGTTTAATTCTCTTAGAGTGCTCTATAATTGCAGCCTTTTACCAGACAAAGTTAAGCTTAGTAAATATTTAGGATATTGTCATCGAATTGTGATTGGTTAGGTAGTCCAGCAAACCCGGACTAAAAATACAGAGTCTGGCACCTTGCCATAGCGCAGTGGTTAATAAGCTAATCTTGTAAACCTTAACAACAATACTGTGTTTGATTCTTACAGAGTGCTCGACAATTGCAACCTTTTACTAGACAAAATTAAGCTTAGAAAATATTTAGAATATTGCTATCGAATCTTGTAGAGAGTCTGACAATATGGTTAATAAGCTAATCTGCAGAGACACAGTGAGCTCATCAATTGCAGCCTTTTACCAGACAATTACAGAGTTTGATAATAGAAGCTAAAGTAAATATCTTCACCATTGTTTCTAAGTCTTGCAATGTGTAGAAAACAGACTTGATTTCTGGGGTTGCCGTGCCAATAGCATCCATGAAGGTTAATCACCTATCCACTGATCAATAAAGTATGTCACTCATGAGTTTCTCTGAATGTTTGACTTGACGGACTATTGTCCATCTTCATTGTGTACAACGTATAAGGTATTACTTAAACCTTCTTTTCGAAAACTTATATTCGTCACGGAACTTTGAACCGGGGGTATCCTGTGCTAACATAGCTCTAATTAATGACTCAGGATTGAACTCGGGAATAACTGTCACTTAGAACATGGCCGAGTGGATTAGGCAGTTGGGTTAAATATAAAACGTTGTACAAATAACAATGAAGATGGGGACAATAGTCCCACTAAGAGTTTGGGCAGTGTCCAGCACAATCTTATTCATCTTACCCATGCAAATCCAGATTCAATATTGGCTTGGAAGAATTCACACTTTATCTAATCAGAGAGATCAGATTTTCATATAATCAATAATTTGTCTATAATACAGAATGGCATTAAATGTGTTGATATGGAAATAAAATATAGGGCAATAAGGAGCTCATGGCATAACGGTTATTTTCGTACAAAGTGTCCAGCATGTAGATTCCCTTGAACTGTTTAGTTGACGTAGTATCCAACTAACTTTCTAAAAAGAGTTCTTCAACTGAAACAGTTAACTCATAGTCTACACAGCTGTTTGGTATATAGTACAAAATAAAAATAAACTGTCAAGCATTTTTAATCCAAGGGAGGAATTGTGGGATGTGAAACATATGAAACGTAGAAAAACTAGACAAAACTTCCAAACGAAAGTAAAAAATGACAACATGTTCACCGAATTTGTTGAGCACTTAGATGGAAGAAGTTTATCTATTATTGTAACTAGCAAAAAAATGAATAAAAAACGCCTTCTGGGCTGTGTAAAAATAAATTTTAAAAGATATTCCCTAAGGGGGTGGGAAAAATTAAATAAATAAAATAAAAAGTATCATATTTTTAAGAAATTAATTACTTTCTTTAAAAGCATCATATACACTCCACCCCACTGAGATATTTGTTTTGTTTTATGACAGTAAGGACCTCCAAAAAAAATTGTAATTTAATTATTCAGACTATTATATTATAAAAAAATTTAAAAATCGTACGAGTAAAAAATATTTTCTTTGGATTTCATAAAAGGAAATATGGTTGATATTGTAAAAAAAATATTTCCCCTAATATATTTTAGGAAGAAACTATTTTAAACATAAATTCATCTAAAGGTAAATAAGTATCAAATTTTCACGAAAATTTGACTCTTAATTGATTTGTCATAGAATTTTGAAAAAATTACAGTGATGTACGCAGTGACATAGTTTCGGTTACAGACAAAAAGTGATCGACTCTCCATTTTTGATAGATAAAAAAGGAAAAAAATTATGTGTAGTTAATAGTGGAAAGTAACAAAGCCACCTGTCAATTTCTGACTAGTCAACAAAATGCTACCTATTGATTTCTTATTGGTTGACAGGTGCCAAGTGGCGAAGATTGAAAGTGCGAAGAGAGAATGAGAATATGTTTTGGACAAAGCAGTAGAAGGGAACAGATGCAAGATGCGTGTCTGTTACCCAAGGCATTTTGTCTTGGAGACAAAATAATTCAGCTCTTGAGAAAAAACGAACGTCTTGTGTTGTTATTACAAACTATGAATGGTACAAGCAAATGTGAAGGGAACTAATTTAGTGTAATTCCCTTCACACGCTTTGCCTTTAACCAATGGGAAATCAGCAGCTAGATCAGTGAAAGGTGACTGCTTGTCAATCGCTTCTATAACGGTTATGCAATGATTTAATGGTAACTTTCCATTTACAATACTGTTGTGCACTTGTATTAAAGAAATTAGCCACCACATCCAAAAGGAAATTAATGGGAATCACCCCTGCCTGACCCATTAGATGATGTCTATGTCCAAGCGACATAAGAAACTTTTCCAATCATATGGAGGTTCCAGATGCCACCAATGTGTCAGAAACAGGATTGTCAGGGCATTCTTATTGAGAAACAGAAGATTGCTGTACTACACTACAGTCATAATTCGTAGGCAACCACAACTCAACTAATAACCATTTATCAACAATATAATGACATGTGGTTTTCCTGTTCCCAAGTAATATGCTATTAAAATTGCAAGGCTTTTTTGTCATCATTTCTTGCTTTTTTTATGATAATGTAGTGTTGTGGGCACTATTTGAAAGGAGTGATGATGTGTTAATAGTAATCATAATATGTTTATCTTTTTCTTATACTGTTTTCTTGCTGGTATCTGGTTGTTTGGCTGGAAAGCATACTCGCTGTTTGAGTCTGGAACAACATGAAATTTGCTTGAGGATATCTTGTCTTGTGCTAACTACATTAACTGAGTTAGTGTAGTTAGAATTCGGCAGTTAGTCAAAGGGACGATATATGATGGTCGTCTGTTTGCAGGTAAGCCATCTTCTCACAACGCGGCTGAACCCTTTTAATAACGACATCTGGGAAAAATAAACTAAGTCTTGTGTCATCATTTAAAAACAAAGAGAATGAGTACAGACAACCGGAGCCAGTGCAACAGAAGTACATATCAACTAGAAGAAGAAATTACCCCATAAGAAAATGGAGGGTCAGCAAAATTGAAACTTGCAAAGAACTCCTCCTGAGCAAACTTAATGGAGGCAAATACAGACATAACCAAAAATCCAAAGAATGTTTTGGGAGGGTAAAAAGTATTATTCGCTATATTTCACAAAGAAGTGTCCCAGACATTAAAAAAGTGTCAAATACTCGTGCAATTATGGGTCGCAAATGTGACTTGACACTTTCTGAGAAAGATATCATAACATCTGAACTTTCCAAAGGCAAGTCTACATT
>CM042145.1:89010559-89033059 GCA_023376005.1 Doryteuthis pealeii
ATGATAATAATGTTGCAATATATTCCTTGAAACCTATATACAATACAAAAATATATTCAAGAGTTTGGAGGTGCAAAGTCAAAATGTTGGAGGTACGTGGTGTAATGGTTCCAGTCCTAGAAAATAGACTTGTCAACCAGAGTTCAAATCCTAGACGAAGTTACAGTTCACATTGCACTAATACCTTGGGAAAGGTATGCATCCAACTACTCTCCCTCCAGCTATAGGCAAATAGTATGGCGAATTGGGCTCTTTAACCATGGCTAGGTAACCAGTCTAGGAGAAATAAAACTCTGAATTCAAACCTGTTAACTCTGCTTAAAAATTGACCTTGTGTCATTTCCTATTCATGTGGAGGATCTCATAAATAAATATATACTTGGAAAAGCAAGTTGAGTGGTCATTGTCATATCATCACCTGTGCAAATGTTACCGTGGAAATTCCATAACTAAGATTATTGATCATCTCCTGTTTTCATTCTTCTTACATCCTTTGTCTGTATCTTCTTATTCCTTCCCTTATCCTTTCTTATGTTTTAAGAAAGTCAAAAAAGTTTTGCAATATGTTTAAAAAAATTGCATTGGACAAGAAATACCTGAAGAATGCTAGAGGGCACATCAGCCAAAAGATTGTGTATATAACAATAAAGATGAGGACAACAGTCCAAAAATCTAAATAATACATGGCGTCAATCATGTCATGGACAGTCAATAACATCAGGAAATATTTTGGATTATTTGGATTTTTCAAACTGTTGTCTTCATCTTTATATACACAATGTTTCAGCCGATGTACCCTCCACCCTTCTTAGTGTGTTACTTGTTAAACTCAGGAAACTTCTCTTTGAACTTTGGGAACTTTCTTGTCGAACTTCGGAGCCTTGGGAGCATTCACAGAACTTTGAACCAAACCCTTTGTTCAATCCGCCGAGGAAGACTGTTCTCGTTCCATTAACCATGACCGGGTACAAGTGTTAATCAGTGAAGAATGCCAGAGGCTACATCGGCCAAAATGTTGTGTATATCTAGTAATAATGGAGATTTGCTTCCGGTTTTTGTCTGTAACAAAAACTACGTCACTGCTTATGTCACATTACCCAAAATCGTCTAGAGATAACAGTCACTTAGAACTGTATTAACTCAATGCCAATATCCACTACGCCATGTGTCCAATTGAACAAGAAATACCCGAAGAATGCTAGAGGGCACGTCAGCCAAAACATTGTGTATATAACGATAAAGATGAGGACAACAGTCCAAAAGATCCAACTAATACATGGCCTCAATCATGTCATGGACTGTCAATAACATTAGGAAATATTTGGATTATTTGGATTTTTAATATAGTCTGAATAATCAGACTTTCTATATTGATAATATTAGTAATTATGGACTCTCTCGTCAATTTTCGACGCGTGAGGGTTCACACACACAATGAACACCCACACAGTGATTTGTTTATAGTGGTGAAGGCTTGTGTTGGCCATCCAGACTTTTTGGCACAGTCGATAGGAAAGAATTGGTGTATCAAGGGTTGCCACAAACCCAATCAACAACCGACCTCAGGAATTTTGAATTCAGAGTTATCCCTCTCCTAGACTGCTTACCTACCCAAGGCTGGAGGGCCCAATCTGCCTACTACCTAACCCATAGCTGGAGGGAGAATATATGGATTCATACCTTTCCCAAGGGTATTAGCGCTATGTGAAATGCAAACAGCTTCGTCTAGGAATTGAACTCGAATACAAATGATTAAGCCTGTTATTATTTTTTTTTAGTTATACAAAACATCAATCCCCTCACCGAAGTGACCCAGTTAAAATCGATTGCTTCCCAGCATGCTTTCCACCAATAAGTAAAAATACTAAAGAGCAAACTTTTCAATCTTTTTCGAAAAAAGAACCTAGCACCAGAAAGGTGAGAACGTTACAATATTTAACAAACAAATAGTTTCCCGGAATATCAATAGAAAGGTTTGATAAAATGCCTGGGTTGTGTAATGTCTGCTGGCACTACTACTCAAAGGAAGAAAAGGTTTGAAGCAGAAGTTGGCCTATTTATAATTGTTTCTTAGTGTTCCTGATATTCAGTCAGGAAATTGAGTTAACACTTGTGAAAACCATTTGGCTCAGCACATTCTCTTGAGGATAGAAAATTTGAGAAAGTTTCATAACTCACCTTTTTGAATTTGCGTATTCTTGAAGACTCTTAAAATGAATTCAGAGTGTTAATGTATATTCAATTCAGTAGGCACATGTAGTGTAATGGATATGAAATTTGGTGACCCGAGTTCAAATCCTGGACGAATCTGTTTGCATTTCACATAGCATATTGTCCTGAGGATAGAAAATTTGAAAAAGACTTAAATGAATTCAGAGGGTTAATGTATATTCAATTCAGTAGTGTAGTGTAATGGATATGAAATTTGGTGACCCGAGTTCAAATCATGGACGAATCTGTTTGCATTTCACATAGCATATTGTCCTGAGGATAAAATTTGAAAAAGACTCTTAAAATGAATTCAGAGTGTTAATCTATATATTCAATTCAGTAGGCACTCGTGGTGTAATGGTTATGATCATAGGAAATGAAATTTGGTGAACAGAGTTCAATCCTGGATGAATCTGTTTGCATTTCATATAAGCACATTGTCTTGAGGATTGAAAATTTGAAAAATTTTCATAACCCGCTATTTTAGATGTGCATATTCTTAAAGACTCTTAAAATGAATTCAGTGTGTTAATCTATGTTTGATTTAGTTGCCACTCTTTGTGTAATGTTATCATCATAGAATGTGAACACAACGGGATGAGTTCAAATCCTGGACGAAGCTGGCTGCATTTCACTTAGTGCTAATACCCTTAAAAATATATGAATCCAACTATTCTCCCTCCAGCTATATGAAAATATTAGGTCAAACTGGGCTCTCTGACCTTGCTTAAGCAACCAGTTTAGAATTTTAGGAATGAAATTCAGTGACCCAATTTCAAATCCTGGGCGAGACTGTTTCTATTTCATATAGTGCTAATACTCTTGTGAAAAATATGAATCCAATTATTCTCCCTCCAGTTATGGGTAAATAGTAGGCCGGACTTGGCTCTTTAACCTTGATTAGACACTCAGTTTAGGAGAAGGAAAACTTTGAATTCAAACCTGTTAAACTCCATTTAAGAAATTGATCTTGTGTTTCCTCCTGCTCGTGAGGAGGGGTTGGTAGATATCTATATTTAATTCAGTAAAGTTATTTTCTTTGACCCCCTGCTACCATGTTCAGATGCATCCTCATAGTTAACCATGCAGTCTGAAAAGCATGCCCCACAACCATTTCAAGTAAGAACTCACACATACTTTCCAATGAATTTATTTACCATTATCCAGCCACAGTTAGGGCTTCTCTAGCCTTGTGATCTACTACAAAAGCCCTAGCATAGTTGTCTTCAAACTTATTCTGTTCCAGTTTGACCAGGAAATCTGAGGTGACTCGGCGTGGGTGCATAGATTAAAGCCAGCCAATTAACAGCTCGTATACGTGATGATCTTGAAAGCCGTTCATTTGCACGTATTCGACATTGATGAGCAGACCTGCAAACAAGGACTTTGCTCAACCAACACTAAGGGACACCAAGGAAGAACCAAAGGATTCTACCCAACACTAAGGGACACCGAGGAACAACCAAAGGACAAACAGAATGGACAACTAGCAACAGCTTTAAGACTTTCAAAAATCTTCTGACAAAGAAATCTTTATCTTGAAATGTTAAGAATAAATCAAGGGAAACAAACAAACATCATAGTTACCTTATTTTTCTTTACACTTGCATTGTGATAGCCTTCAAAACCAACCACCAAACACACAATGCTTCAAGCAAATTATAAAACACTTTGATACAGAAATGTTAAAGTTTTTGATTAGTTAAAATTTCTGTTATTATTTAACAAATTATTCATAAAACTTACTTTAATTCTGTCAAGGAATCCAATGTAGAAATGTTACAGATGATGTAGTTTAAATATAGAAAGTAAAGGCTGAAAAGTCAAATGTAAGTGAATATCTTATATGTACTAGCAAAATAAAAAAACACCCTCCGGACGTTGTAAAAATAAATTTTTGAAACATATTGCCTGGGGGTGTGGGAGTATTCAATGTCAGCGAGTTTGTAAAGTAAGTAAAATCATCAAATTCATTAGACAATTTGAAATGTAAACTTTAACAAACTATATATAGATATATAATACCAGTCATGTATTTATTAAAACTTGTTTTAAAAAACAATGAGGACTGTCTAATGTTGCATGTTGAAATTTTGAGTGTATTTATTCTATGTTATGACGATTTGGGTAATGTGACATAAGCAGTGACATAGTTTTTGTTACAGACAAAAACCAGAAGCGAATCTCAATTATCAATAGATTAGATTGGAAATGAGGAGGATTGTGGTAGTATGATCAGAGTGATAGCATGTATAAATGACTAAGGAAAGAGACAGTTGAGACTGTTTTTTGATCAAAGGTGAACTGACTTAATTGTGAACACAGAAAAACAGAATGAACTTAGAATGAGAGGAAGAGAGAGAAGCTGTCAGAGGAAGAAAGAAGGATGAAACTGTTGAGAGAATATCTTTTTTGTGTTGAGTTAGTTTCAGATCACAAATTATAATTAGAATCCAAAGATGCTGATAGGTATGCGTCCTGCATCCCTGATGCACAAAAATCTAAAAGGATGCATTAAATTCATATCCATGTGTCCCAGTATTTTTCTTTTTTCTTCCCTCGCCATTTCAAGCTAACTGTGAATATTTTTCAATAGTTTCTTAGAAACGAATTACACAGGATGGGTTACAAGGTTGGAGTTAATGGCTTTAGTTGGGACCCTTAAATTTTTCCAGGGACTTATTCAAAGCAAATATGTGCGTCCCAGGACTCACTAAATCAAAAAGCTATCAGCATCACTGAGAATCTATTGTTATTATTTAACAAAGTATACATGAAACTTACTTTGTTTACATTAAGAAGACTGATACAGAAATATGATCAGATCTTTAAAAACAAGTAACTGTTTCAAATATCACAAGATGAAATAAATAGAAGTCATAATAGTTTAGAGTATTTCATTTCAATTTCTATTTTAAGAATGAAATTATACATTTGTCAATATCTGTTTTAGTTTCTCTGGTTTAAATATAAAAAAAAAAGATATGAAAAATATTTTTTCAGCTCAATCTAAAGCCAGTGAAATCTCTAGAGTTCAAACAAAAAAAATGTTTGTTTTTTTCAATAATTGGCTTGAGCAACCGACAAGGAATCGCAAAGTTCCGAGTTCGATAACGATCCCCCCCAACTCAGCATATGAGTAGCACAGATTGGGTAATCTGATTTGTGCAGTAAAGTGGGGAGCTGACGATAGGTGTGGCGATCCACCTCAGCAAACAAAAAACAACAAAAAACAATCTCCTTGGTCTAGTGCTAGTAAAAAAAGGGATAGACTCCCTCACTGCCAGGTGATACCGACAATATTTCTATTCCCATTGCTAATAATACTATGTATTAATATTCGTGTTTCTTAATCTTCCAACTGTTATCATCTTGCAACCCCCTCTCGTTAAAAATAAGACCGTCCAAGATGAAATGCAAAAATGTAAATCCTGATTATCTGCTGTTGCCTATCTACTGAATTCTTATTTCTTATGAATGTTGTCACCTCAGCTAAATAATGGACCATTCTGTCTTTATTATAAAGAAATAAAGGGAAGAAAAGAATTGTTTTTAGAAATAACACAAGGCAACTTATTTGTTCTCATGAGATTTTTATTCTCCCCCAAGCCACAACTGGTCTGAGCATAGAAACACGTCTCACTCTGTCAACACATCTTTCCAAACTCCCTTAACATTCTCACCTCTCATTCTTCCTCTCTCCCACTTCACCATGTGACACTTCTCGACCAGTAGAAAAAATGGCATGTGGCTGATTCATCCTTAAAAACTTTCCATGCTATTCTACTGGCTCCTTCTATTCTCTCTCTCTCTCTCTCTCTCTCTCTCTCTTTCTCTCTCCCTTTCTTTCTCTATGTCTCTGTCTCTGACCCTGTTTCTCTGTCTCACTGTCTCTCTCTCTCTCTATTACTTTACAGGGAGAGGGGTAAGCATGTGGAAGTGATACCCCTAATCTACTGGCTCTTTCTATTCTTTCTTTCTTTCTTTCTCTCTCTCTCTCTCTCTCTCTCTCTCTCTCTCTCTATCACACACTCTCTCTCTCTCTCTCTCTCTCTTTTCTTCTCTCTGTCTCTGTCTCTGTCTCTGACCCTGTCTCTCTGTCTCTCTCTCTATTACATTACAGAGAGAGGGGGTAAACATGTGGAAGTGATTCCCCTAATCTGTTTCAATCGACCATAAGGAAAAGTTGAAAAGAAGGAAAGAAAGAAATAAAAGAGTGAGAGAGATTATTATACTGTTTGCTAAAGAGCTATTTTGCAATATCTCTTAAGCAAACATCTTAGACGCTGTAATGATTAAATTATCAAACTGTGGTATATCCACAGGTCCTGCTAGTGCTATGTATATATTATTGTATACTTGATGCTATAAAACCATCTATTTTTGTGTGAATTACCCATTGAATTTAGAAAAGTCAAAATGACCTTGTGATGTCATTTAGAGTTTGTTGTCTCAAGTTGTACTATGTGCACCTAGAGCTCCCTCTAGTGTATTTTATCGAAGGTTAGATAACTCATACAAATCAATGACCCTTCCTGCCTTTGTTAAACCCCAAGATGTGGAGTCCTCTCTTTCTCTAATGTGTACGCACTGTCATTCCTATCTCTCTAGTAACTGCTAACAGTGTCACTCTATGTAGACAGTAGTGAAATAAATTTGATATCTTTTATCAGCTCAAATATTATTTATAGATATACATCAATAATTATTATTATTATTATTATCAATTGTTTGTTATATTTCCTTGGGCATTTCTTCTTTTTTCTATCTTCTAACATCAATTTTAGAAAGAAACATCTCTGCACAGAACATATACACTATTTATACAATTGCTTATTTAAACCTTTGATGAGATATATCGAAATATATCTGACATGATCCAATCAATTAAGCATGTATATATATATATATATATATATATATATATATATATATATGAAGTGATGGAAGTGAATCCGATGGTATGTAGTATATTAAGAAAATTGAAAAAAACACAGGTTTAAATGAATTGAGTGGTAAGTTTATTAGCCGACGCTGCAGTGTTTCAATCTATTAATTAGATCTTCTTCAGGGCATTTGTTGATATAAGGAAAGGTAATAAAAAAATTTTATCACAGAATAACGAAGTTGGAAGAATTCTCGCATTATCTTATCAGAGCGATAAGATTTACATATAATTGATAATCTCTCAATATCTATAGATGAGATATTACTACCTAGGTATGTGAACTGGTCAACAAATTTCAGAGGATTACCATACCATTGTTTAAAACACTGGAACTCTGTTTTATTTGAGTTCATATAGAGGCCAATGCTTCTTGCTACCTTCTGTAGGTTATACAGCAGTGATATATAATATATATATATATATATATATATAGTAGAGCATCCACCTAGGGATCACAAGGTTCCAGGTTCGATACCGGCCCTTGCCAACTCAGCGCACTGCTTGGATCTGTGTTGTAAAGTGGGGAGCTGATTGTAGGTGAAGCACTCCCCTCAAATAATCTCCCTGCTCTAGCGCTAGCAAAAAGGGGATAGACTCCCTCACTGTCCAGCTGATACCAACCATAGGCCTCTCCACCTACTTTACTTGAAAGAAACCATAATGAGATTTACAGCATTAAGTAACCCTACCCATGGAGTCTATAATTCCTCACACTTGACCACCTGCCTAATTTGCTCCTGAATATACACAACCACCACTTCGATGATTATAAAAATGGGAGTTCAGAGTTTGTCAAAAAATCTCTAAAATATATAAAAGAATCCCCACCATTTCTGATACCATTTCAAAAAAATTAGCAGTCTAATGAAGCCCATATATATGTATGTATACATATATAGTCATCCACAGACACTGTGTTTCAATGTATCATGTCTCTTCAGTGTGGCTAGACATTTGCAAGCTACCACCAGCCACGATGAAAACCCAATCGATTCATCATTAGTCAGGCTGCTAAACCACTCTAAATTATATAAAAGAATCCCCACCATTTCTGATACCATTTCAAAAAAATTAGCAGTCTAATGAAGCCCATATATATGTATGTATATATATATAGTCATCCACCAGCCACGATGAAAACCCAATCGATTCATCATTAGTCAGGCTGCTAAACCACTCGGCTACCATCATCTACTAACCGTAAGGGGGATTTTGACTGATAAATACACACATGTGTATATGTAGAGGCTGCCGTGGAATGCTCCATTAATTTTATAGGAGAGTGTTGCCTTTTGAATATATATATATATATATATATATATATATTATATTTTTTGATATTTTTTATTTCATTTTTTTATTATTATTTTTTTTTTTTTTATTAGTATAGTAATATTAATTTTTTACTTTTTATATTTTTATCTCTTTATATACTTTTACATTTTTATTCTTATTTTTTCATATTTAATATTGGATTATATATTAAATTCTAACATAGACTAACTTGAAGTTAAAAACACCCCCTTTTTAATCATTTTAAAACTTTTTTTATAAGTAAAGTCTAGACAAAATCTTTATTCTATTTTTACTTATTATAAAAATTATACATATACTTTTTTTTTATAATGTCAGA
The DNA here is from genome assembly GCA_023376005.1 of Doryteuthis pealeii. NCBI lineage: Eukaryota > Metazoa > Mollusca > Cephalopoda > Myopsida > Loliginidae > Doryteuthis > Doryteuthis pealeii. Next base: position 89,019,352 of record CM042145.1, read on the forward strand.
TTAACAGGAAGCTAGAGATTCACTTGCATTTCTTTCTTGGCTTAAAATTGTAAAATTATACTTGCTGTCTGACCTACATTTGATGAATTTTCTGGTAGGAGTTTCTTTGGGTTAATCACTTTAATTTGTGATTCTGTCTGATGAGACTGAACTTTTAAGGAGTTTTAGAAAATTCTTACAAAATGATTGTTTGTTGAGTTTTTCCTTTCTTTGAAAGGTATATATATATATATATATATATATGTACACTCATATGGGTGAAATAAAATTATAACTGCTGATACGACCAACATTTAAGTCTTTTCTTTACTGAATATATGTATATATATATATATATATATATATATATATATATATATATATATATATATACTATAAGCTTTCCCAAGGCATAATTCTGGTGCCCTTAAAGTTAATTATCTTTGAAGGGAGAAGAGAAAAAGGACAAAGATTAAATTTGACATCAAAATATTATGGTAATCTCTAAGGAAAAAACATTTTCTTTTTACTTGTTAATATTCGATGAGTTTTCTTTTTAATTTTAAAAAAGATTCTTAGATTATTCAGTCTTTTAACAGATCAATTTAACATGAGAATTTATAGATGAATAGATTTTTTTGAAAATTCCATCTCACTTTATATTGTGATATATTCACTACCGACCAAAAGATTGGGACTAAACTGATTTTTCCTAGTAAAAAAAAAAAGTCAATTTTCACATCTTTAAAGAAATAGATTACTCAGGCTAGATGGGTGTTGGGATAGGCCCTCTCCAATCAATATTATGGCAAACTCCCAACCCTTTTTTATCATATACAAGCTAGAAAGCAGTGGCTGAGGGACTTTTTGTCCTGGGTATGATGTTGAATGGTATCTAATAGAAAAGTTTCAATTCTGGAGAACTGAGAAGTGTAGAGTACACTTTCATTGCAATTATTCCCACATCCACTCTGGTCCAGAGTGGTAGTACCTGTTAGGGCCCCATCTATAGGTTAAATAGAAAAATTAGTTAAAAAAGAATAGTTTTAAAAAATTTCAATACCATCAACAATGAATAAAACAAAATGTCTTCAGCATAAAATAACCCATAAAATCTAACCTACCAACCTTAATAGAGGAGAATACAGACATTACAGAAAATACAAAGAAGAGTTTACACATAGCTGTATAAGAGAAATGTCCTAATAGGAAAATAGTATTTTTGTAGATAAAAGTCGTGAGGCTTTTGGTAAAAGAGGAAATGATGTTTTCCTGTATACTCAAATCTAGCTTGGGCATCTCATCATGATAATAATCTAAATCAAAAGGAATTTAAAATAATTATAATTTCAATTAAAGAATATTCATATTTTCTTTTCATCAAAGAATCCACCTCAAGCATTTATTACCGCAAAGCAAATACTTGGCATCCGTTCTTGTAACTTGTAAAAGTATTTTGGTAGAAGTTTTGTTTGTTTGGTTTTGTTTGTTTTGTTTGTTTTGTTTCATGGCATATCAACCTTGAGGGGTCATTTAATGCCTGAAAAGTTTTGAAAGATCTGTAGCAGTAGTTTAGAAGAAAAAATTTTTAACTCATTTTTTTGTAAACACATTTTGCTATTTAACCCATTGACGGGACCCTAACAGGTACTACCCCTCTGGGTCAGAGTGGACATGGAGCAATAATGATGAAGGGGTGCTCCACATTCCCCAGACCTCCAGAACTGGAACCTCATCATCAGATAGAGTTTACCATTATTCCCAGGACATGAAGACCCTCAGCCACCGCCTTCTAGCACATATATGATAAAAAGGGCTGGGGCTTGCCATATAGGTGCTGGGGCTTGATGTGACCAGCCAATTTATCGGAGAGGGTCTCTCTGACCACTCATCTAGCCTAAGTAAGGGTCTAAGTGGAGTGTTGCATGTCAGACTGCCCATCCACTAGGATTCCGTCCTTAAGCATTACGGGTCAACAGCCCACGGCCAACAGGTGGCCCCATGGGAGGGGGTCTTACCCCCTGTAGAAGGTGCAGTATTCTAAAGCCCCAGCTGACAGGGCTGTTGGTGGAAGTGATTCCTAGGTAGATTGTAATTGTATAAATAACTCTGGCTTATTCTTACACTGTTAACTTCAAACTTTAAGATCAATTTTGTCTAATTGTATAATAAGCATCCTTAACTTTGCACTAGAAAATTCTAGGAATCTCATCTTGGACTTTTTAGAATTTGTAACACCTAAATTTAGCATTCGTTTAACTTTTTATCAGCTCATACTAACAAAAAAGAAAGAAAAAAAAGATAAAATCTATATAGGTTACATGTGTTAAAACACAGAATTTCCACAGTATTTAGAGCAAATACACAGACATGTTCACACAAAAATGCAACATGCTCGCAGTGAAAATAAATTCACATTAGGAGAAATATTATAAACACACTTTAGTTTGGATTATAGATATAATTTGCATCTCATTTGGAATATGGCAGTCATGTATCCAGAAAGAAAATTATATTTCTCTTGTATAATATGCATTCCTAACTTTTGGACTGAAAAATTTGGAAATATAAAGCTTCTTATACACACAAATAATTACATGTTGTTCAAATGTTTTCAATAAGAGTATTCAACCAAAATATTTAGCAATTGTTAAACTTAAATTAATTCAGGTTAAGATAGCAATAAAAGGTAACCACCCCCTAAAGGGTTTTGGGAACTTTTAGTTTCAGGGATACCTCTTATCAGAAGAAGAAAAAAAAATTGGCTTTGGGTTACTCTTACTGTGTTCTCTTAAGCTGAAAGAAGTGAAAAGCTTTACAACTTCAATTGTAAATAAGACAGCAAATTCAATTGGGGAAAGATTTGGAGACTAAGGGGACTAAGTCATGATTTGCAAAATTTCATCATCTTCCTTTTATTCTAGACTAGAAGTGGCTACCCGGTATTGCCGGGGTAGCAAAAAATTTAGTCTCACAGATCCATTATTACTGAATCACAAATTAGATCCTCGCAGTATGCTCCATTAAAATCCTTATGTAAAAAGAAGACCTTGCATTGAATCAGCAACTCTGAACTTAAAAAAAAACTAGAAAAAATTTTTTAACTAGAAATGCTATAACAAGACGACTTCAGTTCCAGTTATCTTCTGAAAAAGAGATTTTATCTCGAAAATTCAAGAATAAAATACAGGTTAACATACAACACCGTTGTTACCTTATTCTTTATACCTGCATTGTGATAGCCTTCAAAATCAACCTCCAAACCAATTTATACACAATGCTTCAAGCAAATTATAAAATTCTCTTATATATACTAGCAAATATATGCACCCTCCGGGTGCAAGTATTTTAGTTAAATTTTATTATAAAATATGATATTAAATTAGAAAGGCTAATGAAACTGAATAAGAATGTAGATAAAAAGATTTTGAACAGGGGGGTATGATTGAAAAATAGAACAACTTTGAAACTAACTCTTCCATCATTTTCCGTTACTGCCGTCTTTCATTGGTAAATCTTCCTAATTAAACTGTTTAGTTAAAATAGGAAGTAAAGAATAATATTACAGTTATTTCTTCTTGTTAAGGGATTTCTTTTAAAATTCATCCCCGAGATTTCTGCTCATATTCAATAAGATAAAACCAAACAATTAGAAATCAATAGTACTAAGCATATATTTATTAAAATCAATTTTTTAAGATCAATATGCAAATTAGCCTTCCCATTAATACTGTAAACCTCTATTTTGTTGTATATATAAATACAATTGCATGTTATTAGTATGTAGATATGGTCAACAGTTTAAGTAATGTAAAACAATTTTATTAATAATTGAGGTTTAAATAAAAATAAAGTCATGGAGAATATGATGTAAATAACTAAAGGAATTGTGACTTGTATAGTAATATAGTTTCGGTTACAGACAGACAAACCCACAATCTCCATTATAATAAGATATATATATATATATACATATAAACCTTGCGATTCTTAGGTAGATGCTCTACCAACTGAGCTAAACCAGCCCCTGTTTGAAATAATAGGTTCTGTCAAAATTTTTAATTGGCAAAACAGACATAAAACTTCAAGACCAAAAAATAACAGATTAGTTTTCATAATAATCTATTCTGTCTATATTTTCCATCAATCATTATCATCATTATTATTATTCTTAAGTTTTTCACACCAGCATTGGCTGATGGTATTTCCCTGGAGTCTGAGTGACAACAAGTCTCCTCAGGTCTCCAGGATTCTTCTGAGTATTCTGGCAGATTACAACAGTGCAGTAGTCTGGATGGTCTCAATTCTTCCTCTGATTTCCAGATTTTCCAGTCTTTTTTCCAAGCTTTTTGGGACCATTCCAAGTACACCAACTACAATTGGTATCACTTTGACGTTCATATTCCATAGCTTTTTCAGTTCTTTCGCAAGGTCCAGGTATATATCCACCTTTTTGTTTTCCTTTAACTTCACTCCGTGATCTGCTGGAACTGCAAAATCCACCAGTTGACAAGTTCTTTCTTTTTTGTTAATCAATACTAAGTCTGGTCTTCTTGCTGGGATAAGGTGATCTGTTTTTATCTCAAAGTCCCAGAGAATTTTATGCATTTCATTCTCAAGAACAGATTCTGGTTTATGCATATACCATTTTGTTGTATGGTCAAAGTTTAATTTTTTGCATAACAACGGGAATACAAAACTAGGCACGACTGGGTTGGGAAGGTGATCCACTGGGAATTATTATTATTATTGTTATTATTATTATTTTTTTTTATTATTGTTATTATTATCATTATTTCACTGTTAGTTTTTCACACTAGCATTAGCTGGTCTTTCACTGGAGTCTGAGTGACAGCATGTCTTCTCATGTAAGATGTTTATTCTACAAGAATGATTCTAACAAAATAACAAATGAAATCAACATTATGATTTTTTGTGATATATTTGTCAATGAAATATCTATTTGATAAATTTCCCATTAGTCTGGCTAAATTAAACCCTTCCACACGCCAAGCACAATGTGATGACTTTTACTTACCTGAAGCAAAATGGACACAATTCTTTGCTTTGCATGTGTTTTCATGTAAGTGGCCATTTGCAACATGATGAGGGTCATGCGCAGATTCGAGTCCATAACCTGAGTACTTTCTATTGTTAACTCCTTATGCGAAATTCACTTTACTTATTGAATCACCCTCATATATAAAAACACACTCTCAATGATATCTCTTTGGAACACAACCACAATTAAAACTCAATTATAACAAGGCATATTGTTAGTATTATCTGCATTATTCAGACTATTGTCCCCATCTTCATTGTTATTTGTAAAACGTTTTGGCCAATATGCCCTCCGGCCTTCTTCAGGTATTTCTTGTCGGACTCGGGAACCTTCTTTTCGAACTCGGGAACTTTCTTGTCGTAATCGGGAGCCATCACAGAACTTTGAACCTAACCATTTATTTAGTCCACGGGGGTATCCTGTTCTCATTCCGCTAACCATAGCTGGGGTAGGAGTTGTGTTAATTATTTTTCTAACTGCCTCTACTCAGGATTGAACTCGGGATCCAGAGATAACTGTCACTTAGAACTGTCTTAACCTAACTACCTTATCCAATAGGCCATGTGTCCATGTTATGCATAAGTTGTCGGGCGACAAAGCAACAGAGAGACTTTTTATAGAATATATTTGTGTTTTTGATTTTTGTCCATTTTAAGAATTAAAAAAAAAAAAGAAGAAAAGAAAAAAATTATAACAATTTTATATTTGTTGTTCTGCCTTTTCATTTCTTTTTTCTCTTTCTTTTTTTATTTTTATTTTATTTTTTTTTTAATTTATTTATTTATTTATTTATTTATTTTTTAAAGATATCACAACACATTCACTTGGCTGTCTTTTACGGTAGTACTTAGGTGGAAACGATTTTTAAAAAATAATTTAAGAACAAAAATGAAAACAATTTCTGATATTTAAATTCCTGGAAATATCTCATATATTTACAATACAAGGTGTTCATAAAGTCTTGCAACAGACTTGAAATTGAAAACTTAACTCATGTTGCACAAATGATAGAATCATTTTATTAAAAAAATGTTCAACTCTTGAAGTTTTATCTTTTATGTACATTTTGATTATTGCATTTCAACAAGACTGCCATCTTTGTTGATACATTTTAAATCTGTTGCAGGACTGTTGGAAGAGAACTATAGTGACACTGGGTTGGAGCATATAGAGCTGACCATTGTGAGAGACAGTGAGATGATGTAGCATTGTAACTTAGACCAACATTTGGTTGGCTTGTAGATGCAGCTTCTTAGATTATCACTGAAATGAAATGGCTGATTTGTCTAGAAAAAAACTATTAGTCCTTTGGTGAACCATTGAATTTAGAATTAAAAAGAAAATACATTGAGAAAGAAGACAGGTTGAGGAGGGATCTTGGTTGGTTGGTTGGTTAGTTGTTTGGTTGGATTTTATGGTCTGCAAACCTTGTTGGGTTATTTTATGCTGAAACATTGTTGTATACCCTTCATTACTTCTTTACTTCTTACTTCTAGTCATCTTTTCTTCTGACCGGCTTTGCTATTCTGATCGTCTATCTTGGTCTGGTCTCTTCTAAGGTCTGGACTTTCTTGGGGACTTCGGGTCTGGTTTCTGTTAGGGATTTCTCCTTATCAGAAGCCCTGTGTCATTGTTAGTTTTTAGGTAATAAACACAAGACTTCGATTTATTTTGATGTTACTTTATTTGTAAATCTCCAAACCAGACATCTGCACACATCTTACGAGCTCGGTTCCTACTTGCTAACTGCCTGAGTTACTTACTATCCTTAAACTGGAAGACAGGGTCTTCTATGCCTTCCGGTTCTCACGATTTATCCCCGGAAGGCAAGGTGAGAGTGAGGTCAAGCGCCATCACTCATCCTTTAAGGCCGTGGGCTGTAGCTTATAATGGCCATTTTGATTTCTACACTATTGCCATAAATATTAGGTATCTAATAATTATGTAACAACATTTTGTTTTATTCATTCTTGATGGCATTCAAATTTTCAAAATTTAAACTCATTTTTTAAAACAATTTTTAAAACTCATTTTTTCTATTTAACCTATAGATGGGATCCTAACAGGTACTACCAGAGAGCTCTTGGGAAAAGAAAAACATGAAAGTTAAAATTAGAGAAAGGGAGAGCTCTCGGGCAAAGAAGGGGAAAATGAAATGAAAGGTAAGGGAAAACAGGAAGAGGTAACTGAAAAAGAATGTGAAAAGAAAGGAAAGAAAGAAGAGAAAAGGGGTTGAATTCTTGGAAAAGAAAGAAATGAAAATGAAAAGAAGAAAAGAAAGATGATAAAACTAAAAGTTTTCTCAGGTGTTAAAGTAAAATGAGAAGAAAGAAATGAAAGAACTTTTGGAAAAAAATAGGAATGACAATAAAAAAGAAAGAATAGAGAATAGGGGGAAGTGATCAGATGGTTCAAGAATTTTTGTTCAGGTTGCAATAAAAGGAGGAGGGTTATGGATAAAATATATCCTCACATTCTTTTTAGTGATCTTCTATATGCAGACAATTCCAAGCATTGAAGAATACTCCACACTTTCCAGGACTCCAAAATCAAAACCTCACAACTAGATACAGTTTAGTAACATATCCAGGACACTAAATTGGTGGAAATAATTTTTGTATTAAATTTTTCATTTACTTCATGTGTATCAACAAATTGTAGAAAATATTTTCACTAACTGCATGTGTATCAATAAATTAGAAGAAATAACTTAGCACCTATATGATTAAAAGGGATGAGTGTTTGTCATAAGAACAAGTTGAATATAATTGGGACAATCATATAGGTGCTATGACTTGACATAACAAGCCAATTGATCAGATGGAGCCTCTCCAGACATCTGTTTCTTTTAAATAGAGTGATGATGACATAGCTTAAATGGTTAAGAGATATACATTCTCACTGTGTGCCCTGCAAAAATAAATTGATACTTTATATCAATGTATAAAACTAATGAATATCTAAATATTAAGAATGTCTTAATTTTGTATTCATATAATAATTCTAAATATAAAATTAAGAATTTGTCACTTAAAATTGAAATTTTTAATCATAATTTTGGATAATTAAGATTTAGTATTAATTTTATTTTTAGCCGAGTATTAATTATGAAAATGGGTTGTGTTTTCTGTGTAACATCTAAGTTGTACAATATTACAAAAATAGTCAGGTAATGAATAAATAAATATATATATATTGTGTGTTTTTATCTACCACAACATGTTTATTGAAAAAGTGTATACATAAAGAGTGTTACCTACATTTCAACCTGCTCTTCTACATAAGAATTTCTAGTACATCTATTATATTTATTATATCTATTTAAGATTAACCATATTTTAAAAAAAGTAAGTAAGGGCCAAAGTCGAGTGATTATGGAACCACTTAGTACTCAGGTCACATACTGCTCAGCCACCACAGTCCTGTCCTTAGAAATTACAGGTCACCTCCCAAAACAACATATGGCTCCATTAGGGGTTTTGATCCTCTGCAGGAGTGCAGTCAACATATTCTACAGCCCAATCTGACAGGGCAGGAAGATGAGAAGGAAAGAGTAAATGTTATAAAAAAATTATAAAATGAAAAATAAATAACTACATTACACACTTTGAAAAAGACCGATAAAACTTCCTGCACTGTGCATCAGATACATGTGCTCAGCTTGATTGAATTTGTGTTTCAACTCACACCCAGTAAAGAATACAAAGAGCCCTTTATTCCCGTATATGATAAATAGTTTGAAGGTAGCGGATAAAGTCACACATTTAGAAAGTACAATAAACCGTTTCTGTAATCTAGATAATGAGGTTGTTGCACACATTTGGTAAACCACAGATGCTTTTAAAGCATTAGAGGATTGGGTCTGAAGAAAGCTTTCCATCAGAAGTAACACAAAAATCAATGTCTGCTTAGCCTGTATCCACTCAGTCTTACTACATATATATGAGTGCTTTATGGACAGCACATCACGTATTGCAACATATAAGATATGTATTGATAATTGGGGAAAGTTTGACTATCCTCTATGGATAATACAATATTCCAAAAAAATTGTAGGATCCAACTCACGATTCAGTAATAAAGGATTAACAGAAATTTTGTCATAAGAAAGGAATAAAGACAAGACAAGTATTGTGTTTTAAAAGGGGTTTATCATGGTGCGAAGTGGTTTGCTAAAACTTAATGCTTTTAGCAGTCTTAAGTGACATATATATATATAGAGTAACTAGTCGTCATGAACACTTATCTTTTGTAGAGTTCTTTTATGGTGAAGAATTCTGGTTGTAGGCTCATTCGTTGTTTGGTCTGCTGCTATATTTGTTCACCCAAAGTTAGGGGGTAGCCTGTGTTGGTCGTTGTAGTTGTCAATGTCTCTGCTGCTAAGGATTAGTGCTCCCAGGAGGGACGTCGACCCTCCCCAAGTACCTTTTCTGTTCTGAGCATTTCTCCCCCTGCCGCTATTTTCACTTCCGGCTTTTACCCTTTTCTGATTTCTGTCATATGTCAACCCATATTTTTGATAGTATCTGCAAGAGTAAAATTATGCCCCCTTTCTACTCAGGTGATGCCGGGTAGCTGCTTCTAGTCATTTATAAACTGAGACTCATATTGATTGTGTACATCCAAAGTAGGTGAGTTGTTGTCCTTGGTCTACGAGCCTCTCTTTGAATCAACCAATCACAGGCCTGCAAACTTTAGTGGCAAAATTAAAGATAGCATTTCTTCCTCTTTGGTCACCAGCATCTACAGAAGAGGGACAAGAAAAAATAGTCATCCCTTATACTCAGCAGAGAGAGGCAGAGAGCCGTAGTTGATACTCCGATAACTCACCAACCTGAAAGACTTCACTTAATTGGATTGTATTATTATATTTATATAATTATCATTCCTGCAGACCAAACATTTGTTTGCAAGTATTTCAAGCGTAATTTCTTTTTTGTGTATATATTAATAGAAGTTATTTGAAATTCCATGTCGATTTCATGTGTTTTCTGTTTTTAACTCCTGTCTGCCTTAAACTCATGGCATGAATCACCACAATTGGTGAAAACTAAGAATTAGAGTAATGCCAATCACATTACATACAGAAGCTTTAATCCCCCCCCCCAAAAAAAAACAACCTATAATGATTGACTGAATTCTTAGAAACAAAAGACTGCTCATATCAACTCAAAGCAATCAGCCCCTTTTATGGATGGAACGGTTTCCAATCAGAAAAGTTGTTCATTGTTATCGATTGATTATTTGAAGCGATAATCAAAATCCACAATGTTTAGTTTATCTTAGCATAAGATCAAATAAGGAAACTTGAGGTTCAGGAAGATTGTGTTGCGCCAATTCTCACAGTGGATAAGAACTGCAAACCTAGAAAATCAGAACTTGAAACCTTGACTTTTTACTCAAACTCAAAAAAAGAAGTAAATAAGAGGACATCTGTTTATTTGCATTTGCATTATGGGTATCTCATTGGGGTGAAATGGTTAACAATTCACACAGACACATTACTACATCTTTTGCACACAGTAATGATTATAATCTACATCTTTTGCACACAATAATGATTATAATCTACATCTTTTGCACACAGTAATAATTATAATCTACATCTTTTGCACACAGTAATAATTATAAACTACATCTTTTACACACAGTAATGATTATAATCTACATCTTTTGCACACAATAATGAATATAATCTACATCTTTTGCACACAGTAATAATTATAATCTACATCTTTTACACACAGTAATGATTATAATCTACATCTTTTGCACACAGTAATAATTATAAACTACATCTTTTACACACAGTAATGATTATAATCTACATCTTTTGCACACAATAATGATTATAATCTACATCTTTTGCAAACAGTAATAATTATAAACTACATCTTTTACACACAGTAATGATTATAATCTACATCTTTTGCACACAATAATGATTATAATCTACATCTTTTGCACACAGTAATAATTATAAACTACATCTTTTGCACACAGTAATAATTATAATCTACATCTTTTGCACACAGTAATAATTATAAACTACATCTTTTACACACAGTAATAATTGTAATCTACATCTTTTACACACAGTAATGATTATAATCTACATCTTTTGCACACAGTAATAATTATAAACTACATCTTTTACACACAGTAATGATTATAATCTACATCTTTTGCACACAATAATGATTATAATCTACATCTTTTACACACAGTAATGATTATAATCTACATCTTTTGCACACAGTAATGATTATAATCTACATCTTTTGCACACAATAATGATTATAATCTACATCTTTTGCACACAGTAATAATTATAAACTACATCTTTTACACAGTAATAATTATAATCTTTTGCACACAGTAATAATTATAAACTACATCTTTTACACACAGTAATGATTATAATCTACATCTTTTGCACACAGTAATGATTATAATCTACATCTTTTGCACACAGTAATAATTATAAACTACATCTTTTACACACAGTAATGATTATAATCTACATCTTTTGCACACAATAATGATTATAATCTACATCTTTTACACACAGTAATGATTATAATCTACATCTTTTGCACACAGTAATGATTATAATCTACATCTTTTGCACACAGTAATAATTATAAACTACATCTTTTGCACACAGTAATAATTATAATCTACATCTTTTGCACACAGTAATAATTATAATCTACATCTTTTGCACACAGTAATAATTATAAGCTACATGTTTTGCAGATGGTAATCATTCTAAATAACATCTTTTGCATACAGTAATAATTATTAACTACATCCTTTGCACATCTTGATAACTATAAACTACATCTTTCGCATTGGGTCAAAATCAAATTGGAGGATTGTTTCTAATAAACCAAACAAAAGCTGCATTTTTTGGCATCATGGCAAACAAGTGGCCCACACATTTTCTATGCAGACATATATGACCAAGTTCTTTGCTTTTTTAGCCAATCACAAAATAATACAGATTCACAGCAAATGTTTCTTGGATCCTAAAAAATACAAAAGAAAAGAGAAAATCTCTGAATTGAAGATTCGAGGCCACTTGAGATATGTGATCTCACCAGAACCAACACATGCATGACCAACTTCAGACAATGGCAGCCACTCTGTACTCAAAAATCATCTAGTCAAATTGACTCAAGTCTGGTGAAATGTCTTTATGATTCATAACATTTTTGTTAACGCTAATTAAAAATAAAATATCAATGACAGTGAAATCTAATTAGAATAATTCTAAACCAAATCTCTCGCATCGGGTTGAAATAAAATAGGAGAAGTATTTCACAGTAATTAAACGAGAGCTACATTTTGCAACATGGATAAAAATAAAACAAGTGGTTCACATATTCTCCATGAAAAATAGGTCCTATTGTTACCAAATAAATAGGTTGGCCTATCTATCTTGTAATAGTTTAGAAGAGTGATGGAAAATAATCAGTTATATGCTAGACAAGTCTTGACCCCTGACTGACCTATAAGCAGTTCTCTGATTGATTGGTTTTGTCATAACCAACAGAGAGAGGGCACATTCAGCAATTCAAACAGGGTCTCTTCCAGAAAAATAATTAATATTGTAGGGTTACATGTCTTGTTTGTCTTACTTGGCTGGTTTGTCAGATGAAAGGTAAGTGGCCATACAGCTGCTGTTTTGTGGGGTGCTGCCTGAATGTTGAATACAGAAATATTGCTTTTTTTGTATTCTTGTAGGATCTAAAAAAACATTTGCTGTGAGTCTGTATTATTTTTTGATTGGCTAAAAAAGCAAAGAACTTGTTCATATATGTCTGCATAGAAAATGTGTGGGTCATAAGAATTTTTAGAATCCTTGACATCATTGAAGAAGGCTGGAGGGAACATTGTCTGAAACATAGTGTATATATAATTGTAGAAAGGAGGCCCTATACTTTAAAAAAAAACTAACAATATTCGAAATAAATAGAAACCTCAACTGCACTTCAAAAAATGTAGTATACGTTATAGAATTCAGAAAAAATAATTTACATAGGATGCACATCAGCATTAAATGATAGGATTTCACCACACAAGAGCAACATTAAACTAGCTACCAACAGAAACCTTCATGTATCAAAACATCTTATGAATGTAGTAACGGTGATTTCAAAGTGATACCAATTTATCAGACCAGTGATTATGCACTACTTTTAATCAAAGAAAAATACTTCATAGATAAGTACAAACCACCACTAAACCAAAATTAACAGTACACATGCACACACACACATACACATGCACACACACATGCACACGGGTAGAACAACATTACTGCACAGAGATAAATGATCTGCATGATAGAATGCATAAACTATGTAATATATGTGTGTACATATATGGGAACATTTGTGTGTGTGTATATATACATACATACACATACATAACTTCTAGCCAAAGAAAAAATCACTCTAGAATATAAATATCCACTACAACAAAACACAGCAATAAGCAGGGACATACACACAAAAAACAGCAAGACAGGAGAACAGCACAATGCCACACACACACACACACACACACACACACACACACCAACCAAATAACATTCTAAACAACTAAATATACCCACAGACAGTGGAACTTACACACCAGCCTAAAAATAACATAACTATA
>CM042145.1:89035559-89098059 GCA_023376005.1 Doryteuthis pealeii
TATCAATTTAGAAATTTCACTAGGAGTTAATTGTATCAAACCGAAAAAAAATAAAAATGAAATAAAAACAACCAAAAACAAAGAAAGAAATAACTATTATTTCCTGATTCTCTTAAATGTTGCAGAGTGCTGCATTATCCGCTACCAAAAACAAGTATTGAGGAGGGGATTATCTGCTGACGGGTGATCACCTTATAGTATGAAAGTAATAGACACTTCAAGTGGTGCAGCCATATAGTAGAACTGACATGGCTACAGCTTGGTTAACTGTCACATCATGTTGAAAGCATCGGTTTCCACTTGATCACCGAAATTAAGGTATTTGAAACAAGAATAAAATTGGGGAGAGACCCCATGACATAATGGCCAAAGTGTTGGACTGTGACATCATAGTAAGTGAGTTTCAAACTCTGGTCGTACTATTACATTCCCTTTCAGACTAATACGCTTGAGAAAAGTATGAACTGCCTCATTCTCCACAGTTGTGGATTAAATAGTAATTGCTCTTCTACAAAGATGGTTTGGTTGGTTGGTTGGGTTGGTTGGTTGGTTGGTTGGTGAGGTTTGGTTTTACGGCACGTCAACCCTTGGGTTATTTTATGCTGAAGACATTTTGTTTTATTCTTGATGGGTACTCATTTTTTTAAACAATTTTTCAACATATTTCTAAAACTCATTTTCTTTTCTATTTAACCCTGGAACCCTAAAATATACTAACACTATGAGTCAGAATGGACCTGGGAATAATGGCGATGAAGAGGCACTTCACACTCCCCAGAGTTCCAGAACTGGAACTTCACTCATTTTTTAAACAATTTTTCAACACATTTTTAAAACTCATTTTCTTTTCTATTTAACCAATTGATGGGACTCTAACTACTAACACTACTCAGTCGGTAGAACGTTCGGCTAGGAATCCCAAGGTTTCTGGTTCGATACTGGCCCTCGCCAGCTCAGCGTATGAGTAGCACAGGGATATGTGCGGTAAAGTGAGGAGCTGATGGTAGGTGTGGCACCCCACCTCAGACGCTAAAATAATCTCCTTGGTCTAGCGCTATTGAAAAGGGGATAGACCCCTCGCTGATTGGCTGATACCGACATTAGGCCGCCCCGACGACTTTACTTTACTTACAAGTCAGAATAGACCTGGGAATAATGGCGATGAAAGGGAACTTCACACTTCCCAGAGTTCCAGAATTGGAACTTCACCATTAGATGCAATTTAAGATGGATTTGGCATTAAATAACCCAAGAATGTTGATATACTATTAAATAAATAAATGAACAAACAAGAATTGCATTATTATATGACTGTATTTATACTTATGCTGCAAGATATTCATATTTTTAGTTAAAAATGTTCAATGCTGTAGAGTATGACAATAAATAAGACCTAATAATATCCATTTTGATTACCTTATAATCCACAAGAAATAATAGAATACTGGTATCTTCAGTGGAGAAAAAACAAAACAATTTTTGATTTAATTTGATAGATGCATACTTTTTTTATAGATAGTATTGTATTTTTTAAAACCTAGTCTGTCACATGGTCACTTATTTATAGGTGATAGCATACATGCATATGTTCTGTGCACTAGTGGCGATCCAAATTAGAATCTGATCTTTTAGAGAAAGCTATTATTTTTGTGCAGACGGTTCTTGAGATGTAGTTACAATTATTGTGAAATATTCAGCTATGATGAGCAAGTAATTGTCCAGCCAATTATTAATGATATTTAAAACTTTGCTAGTATAAATTTAGTTTCTGATTTTGTTCAGCAGCCACAGATTACCTCTGTTATCTACTGACTGTTGGAAATTGTCCAATCAAAGCAATGTGAACTTTAATCTTTACTTTAGTAGGTTTATTATTATTATCTAGTAGTTTTACTAGGCTTATTTTTATTTAGTAGCTTTAGTAGTAGAATAATTAGTTATTTTTTATTTGAAATCGGCATTTGGAATCGATCCAGAAATATTTCTTTGCCAAGGAAATATTAATTTACAAATTTCTCCATGAAATACAGCTAACTTTTAATTTCATTGGTTACAGTTTTCCCTTTTCTTTTTTTTTCCAGATTAGCCAATAATCTCAAAGGTAAGGTCTCCCAAATATTTAGAAATCACAGAAATGTTTATTGTTTATTATCAATGGTATTTGCATCATTTTAAACTTTGAATGTGTATCTATTTTTTTTTTTCTTTTTACTTATATTTCAATTTAATGGGTTGCAGCTTTTTTTCTTTTTTTTTTTCAAATTAGCTATGAGGGTAATCCCAAAGGAAAGGTCTCCCAAATATTTAGAAATCACAGAAACGTTTATTGGTTATTATCAATGGTATTTACATCATTTTAAACTTTGAACGTGTATCTATTTAAAAAAATTTTTTTTACTTATATTTCAATTTAATGGGTTGCAGCTTTTTTTCTTTCTCTTTTTCCAAATTAGCTATGAGGCTAATCCCAAAGGAAAGGTCTCCTAAATATTTAGAAATCACAGAAATGTTTATCGTTTATTTTCAATGATATTTACATTCTTTTAACCTTTGAACATATATCTGTTTTTCTTCATAGATTTTGATTTGATAGGTTGCAGCTGTTTTGCTTTTTTCTGATTAGCTATGTGGGTAATCCCAGAGATGTGGTCTCCAAAATATCAGAAATCACAGAAACGTTCATTGTTTATTATCAATGATGTTTATATCATTTTAAAGTTAGAACATGTATATATTTTTCTACATTTATTTCAATTTCATGGGTTAAGGCTTTTTTTAGATTAGCTATGAGAGTAACTTCAAAGGTAAAGTCTCCAAAATATTCAGAAATCACAGAAACGTTTATTGTTAATTGTCAATGATGTTTACATCATTTTAAACTTTCAACATACATATATTTTTCTTCATAAATTTTAATTTCATGGTTTACAACTTTTTTTTTTTTGTCAGATTAGCTATGAGATAATCTCAAAGGTAAGACCTTTAAAATATTTACTAATCACAAAAACTTTTATTGTTTATTGTCAATGATGTTTGAATAATTTTAAAACTTTGAACATGTATCTATTTTTCTATTTATATTTCAGATTCAAGGGTTGCAGCATTTTTTTTTTTTTTACATTAGTTATGTGGGTAATCCCAAAGGTAAGATCTCCAAAATATTTAGAAATCACAGAAACGTTCATTGTTTATTGTCAATGATGTTTAAATAATTTAAAAGTTGGAACATGTATCTATTTTTCTTCATAAATTCCAATGTCATAGTTTGCAGCTGTTTTTCTTTTTTTCAGATTAGCTATTAGGATAAGATAAGATCTCCAAAATATTTAGAAATCACAGAAACATTTATTGTTTATTGTCAATGATGTTTTACATCATTTTAAACTTTCAGCATGTATTGATTTTTCTACTTATATTTCAATTTTATGTTTTGTAGCTTTTTTTCAGATTAGCTATTAGGATAAACCCAAAGGTTGTCATCATCGGGGTGGCCTAAAGTCGGTATCAGCCAAACAGCAAGAGAGTGAATCTCCTTTTCCCTAGTGCTAGACCAAGTTTTTGGCCTCTGAGGTGAGCGCCAGACCTACAAGCAGCTCCTCACTTTACTACACAGATCGAAGTACTGCTCATGCGCTGGGTTGGTGAGGGCTCGTATCGAATCTAGGACCTTATGGTTTCTAGGAGGACGCTCTACGACTGACCTAAACCGAGGTCTCCAAAATATTTAGAAATCACAGAAACCTTTTTTGTTGATTGTCAATGATTTTTACATCCTTTTAAACTTTGAACATGCATCTATTTTTTACAAAACTTTTTTCAGATTAGCCATGAGAGTAAACCCAAAGGTATGGTCTTCAAAATATTCAAAATTGTTTATTGTTTATTGTAAATGATATTCATTGCTAATTATTTGTTTATTGTTTAATTTCAATAATGTTTATTGTCAATGAATTGTTTATTGCTTTATTGTCAATGACGTTTATTGCTAATGAATTGTTTATTGCTTTATTGTCAATGACGTTTATTGCCAATGAATTGTTTATTGCTTTATTGTCAACGTTTATTCCAATGAATTGTTTATTGCTTTATTGTCAATGACGTTTATTGCCAATGAATTGTTTATTGTCAATTATGTTATTGTCAATGGTTTGTTTATTGTTTATTGTTTATTGTCAATGACGTTTATTGTTTAATTGTTAGTGATGTTTATTGCCAATAAATTGTTTATTGTCAATTATGTTTATGGTCAATGGTTTGTTTATTGTTTATTGTAAATGATATTTATTATCAATGGATCGTTTATTGTCAATTAATTGTTTATTGTCAATGGTGTTTATTGCCAATATATTGTTTATTGTCAATGGTGTTCACATCATTTTAAAGTTTCAACATGTATCTATTCTTCTACATAATTGCCAAAGTGTTGAGTGCATTTAACAAGCAAAGAATAATTATAAAAGCTCAACCGCCATTTTGTTCCACTTAAAATTAATATGTTAAGATAATAGACAGTTATTTCTGAGAGTATTGTATGCATTACTACCATTGTCGGAGAACTGTTGCTTTAACTCATGTATGAAATTTTTATGCAAATGTAACTCCTACGATGAAACGATGGTCATAATTCATTTTAAAGTGGAGGAAGTGGATTTGGAAGGGAAAGAAGTTTTAGATTAGAGATGCATAGCAACTGAAAGCAAATGGTCTCTTGGATTAATAGGGCTTACTTTGCAATAATTGGTGATTCATATGCATCGGGAGTAGCAAGGGGTATGAACTGCATAATGATTGCGGTCGTTGGAAATGGACTTGGGGAACCAGGTTCAAATCATAGACAAGGCTGTTTGTGGTCCTTTTCAACTCAGCAAATGAGTAGCACGGCTTGAGTAA
The DNA here is from genome assembly GCA_023376005.1 of Doryteuthis pealeii. NCBI lineage: Eukaryota > Metazoa > Mollusca > Cephalopoda > Myopsida > Loliginidae > Doryteuthis > Doryteuthis pealeii. The sequence continues at coordinate 89,040,450 of CM042145.1, forward strand.
TCTGATCAGTGCTGTATAGCGAGAAATTGACGATAGGTGTTGCGCTTCACCTCAGCAAAGATTATTCATATGCACCAGGAGTAGCATAATGATTGTGGTCGTTGGAAATGAACTTGTGGAACAAGGTTCAATCCCTAGACAAGATTGTTTGTGATCCGATATTGGTCCTGGTCAACTCAGCACATGAATAGCACAGATTCAGTAAGCTGACCTGTGCTGTAAAGCGAGAAGTTGACGATAGGTGTTGTGCTTCACCTCAGCAAAAAATCTCCTGGGCTAGCACTAGCAAAAAGGGGATTGACTCTTTTCTGTCTGACTGATACTGACAATAGAGCACTACACCGACGAATGCCTTCAAGAAAGATATGAATCCATCTTTTCTCCACCACTCCAGTTATCTGTGACGTAAAGTGAGAAGTTGACAGTAGGTGTGGCGCTCCATCTCAGCAAAACAATCTCCTGGTCTAGAGCTAGAAAAATGGGGATAGACTCCCTCACTGTTCGATACTGACAATTGGCCACTACACTGACAATTGATCTCAAGAAAGGCATGAATCCATCATTTGTCCTATACCTCAGCAATGGGTAAAATTGTAGGGCAGACTGGGCTGTTTAGCTTTGGTAGGACAAGTGTAATATATTCTATTTGTCCCAAGAAAGGCTATAGATTACCTCTTACGGCTCACCTAATAACAACGCATGCAAACCACAAGATGGTGATTTTAATATAAATATTTACCATAGGCGGTGTTCTCTTCTGGCGGTTTCTTTGGAATGAACGTCTATCTGGAATTTAATTCCAGGATACTACAGCAACCAGTCTAGAAAAATGTAAATTCTTAATTCAAATCAGCTGTACTCTGCTTAAAAATTAATCTATTCTAGATAGGAATACTTGGAACCATATAATTGTGTATAGATTATTAGTATTAGATAGGAATACTTGAAACCATACAACTATGTATAAATTATTAGTATTACATGATTAAAATATGGCTGTACTATTAAACAGTGTTGGGTGGCATCGCCAGTTATGTTATTACTGCTTCATTGGAAGTTTCGGGTATTTGAACATAATAGCCCCCTCGCTAGTTAGACCCTACTAGGGATTATCACCCTCTAGTGCATCACCCATCTGATCAACACTAGCAGCTAAACTGGCTTATATAGAGTTTTGCCAACATAGACCTCGGTTTCTGTACACTGGATTGACTAATGCTGGTGCCAATCAGTCTTCAGAGTGGGTGTTAGGAACAGATCTACATGGCGTTGACACATTTTTTTTATTAGCAGGCCGTGGAACTAGTGGTAAGTTAAAAATTCCTTTTTACCAAACTAAAAAAAATACATAGGAATACTTGAAAACATTTAATTGTAATATAAAATATTAGTATCAGATAGGAGCAATTGAAACCATATAATTGTGTATAAATCATTAGTATTAGATAAGAATACTTGAAACCATATAATGGTGTGTAAATTATTAGTATTAGATAGGAATACTTGAAACCATATAATGGTGTGTAAATATTAGTATTAGATAGGAATACTTGAAACCATATAATGGTGTGTAAATCATTAATTAGTATTAGATAGGAATACTTGAAACATTAGTATTAGATAGAATACTTGATATAATGGTGTGTAAATTATTAGTATTAGATAGGAATACTTGAAACCATATAATGGTGTGTAAATCATTAGTATTAGATAGGAATACTTGAAACCATATAATGGTGTGTAAGTATTAGGAATACTTGAAACCATATAATGGTAAATCATTAGTATTAGATAGGAATACTTGAAACCATATAATGGTGTGTAAATCATTAGTATTAGATAGGAATACTTGAAACCATATAATGGTGTGTAAATATTAGTATTAGATAGAATAGAAACCATATATCTGTGTAAATTATTTGTATTACTAATTATAAATTATTATTATTATTAATTGTTTACAAATTATTTTTATTCTTAGATGCTTGAAATCAAATTGAGTTCAAGATTAAATAAATCAACAAGGGTTGATATGTCATGAAACCTATGGGAAATTTACGGTATCCAAAATACCGATAAGAAAGGAACGAGGACAAAGAAAGTTGATAATTCAAAGAAGGTTTTATCGTGTGAAAAGGTTGCTAAAACGTATTCCTTTAAGCGATCGTAAATCATGTATATATATATATATATATATATATATATATATATATATATATATATATATATATATATATATATAATTCGACCGCTTAACGCATCCTCCAAGGACGTGATAAGCCCACAACTACAACGACTCTGCAAATAAACTCTTTACCAATAAGATAATATATATATATATATATATATATATATATATATATATATATATAATATATATATATATATATATATATATATATATATATATATATATATATATATATATATATTAAGTAACAAATTGCATAAACACTTATCTCATTGGGAAAGAGTTTATTTGCAGAGTCGTTGTTGTTGTGGGCTTGTCATACGTCCTTGGAGGATGCTGCAATGTTGGTTCTGATCCGTTCAACTACTTTTTCTGTTCTGATGAAATTTCTATGGGCTCTTCCGGGTTTTACCTATTCCGGGTTCAGCGTTAGGGGAGGTAACCTATATTTTTCATAAATCAACTAAACTAATAATAATAACTAACTATTGCTCTATAATACGAGAAAGGAAAGGATATCATGTTTCTTTCTTATATACTAATGTATATAGACTGTATTCTCATGATGGTTGTTATAATAATAACATTTTGGCGGTTAGACATTCTATAAAGAAATGAACACTAGCGGCAATACTCCGAGGTTTGTATGGAGTTAACACGAGTGTGGCAGATAGGTTAAGAGTTAAAGAAGTAAAACGAACAACTAGAAGTATGAATAAAAGACTTGTATTACATATAAAGAACAATTGCAAACTTTAGTTTCGTTCGCGCAAATAATAATATTTCTCACTTAACTGGTGTATCCTGGGATAGGGTATTAACGGAGCCCTTTGATAAGTTCGGATATGATGGACTTCTGCTTGCGTCCGACTCCGATTCTGGGTTGTCTGTTGAAGAAGAGGAACGACCCTATTTTAGGTCTGTTCCCTTTGGAACCTGGATCTGAAGAGGTAGAACGAGTCTGCTTATTCGGCTTTGCCGCCAAAGTATGCTGGCTCATGATTGGTTGGTTTGAAACAGAGGCTCGCAGACAAAGGGCGTTAACTCCCATACCCAGAATTCTAATAATTCAGGCCTTTTTAGTCACAATCAATAACCTTGTGGGAATTTCAAACCAAACCTTTTATTCTATCGATTTAAAAAATCAATAGAGAATTAGACAAAAAATCTTTTATATTTAAGATGATAGTTTCAAAGAATGAACACTGGAATGAGTTAAAAACAGTTTGGACAAAAAAAAAACAGTGAAAAAACTGAACCATCTATACATTAATACGCTTGTTATCACAAGGTCAATTTCTTAAGCAGAGTTTAACAGGTTTGAATTCAGAGTTTTCCTTCCCCTAGACTGATTACCTATCCAAGGTTAATGAGTCCAGTCTGTCATACTGTTTACCCATATCTGGAGGGAGAATAGTTGGATTCATAACTTTCCGAGGACATTAACAAAATGAAATGCAAATAGTCTTGTCCCAGATTTGAACTTGTCTCGCCATGTCCATTTCCAACGATGATAACCATTACACCACACATCTCTATAATCTTTTTTATATAACTGTAATATTTAATAAAATCAGGCAATTGTTATTTATATATTAATATTCCTGTTCCTTATTCTTCCAACCGTTATCATCTTGCAACACCCTCTGGTTTAAAATCAGACCGTCCAAATAATCCAAGATGAAATGCAAAAATGTAAATTCTGATTATCTGCAGTCACTTATCCACTGATTTCTTATGAGTGTCATCACCTCAGCTAAATAATGGACCGTTCCGTCTTTATTATAAAGAAAGAAAGGGAAGAAAAAGGACATACTACATAGAAAAAATATAATAAGAAAGAAAGAAAAAAAGAAAGAGAGTAGGGGAAAGATAGAGAGAGGTGGTGAGCGCACAGAAGTGATAACGCTAATCTGTTTCAATCTTGCTGCACTAAATCAATGCAATAAGAACAAAAATGTAGGATTTGCGATGACAGAGATGAGAACAAAAACCATGTACTAAGCGAATGCAGCAAACTAGCACAACGAGAATACAAGTCTAGGCACGACTGGGTTGGAAAGGTAAACTAAATTGTGCAAATGTTGACCCTACAACAAAAGGGTATATGCATAAACCATAATCTGTTCTTGAGAATGAAACACGTAAATTCTCTTGGACTTTGAGATAAAGACGGATCCCAGCTAAAAGACCAGACCTAGTTAAAAAAAAAAAAAAAAAGAAAAGAGAGAGAACTTGACAACTGGTAGATTTTTTAGTTCCAGCAGACCCCAAGGGGAGATAAAAGAAAACGAAAAGATAGACAAATACCTGGACCTTGCTAGAGAATTGAAAAAAAAACTGTAGAATATGAGGGTGAAAGTGATACTAATTGTAGTTGGTGTACTTAGAATGGTCCTCAAAAGTTTAGAAAAGAGATTAGACGAACTGGAAATCAGAGGGAGGATAGGGAGCATCCAGACAACTGCATTGCTGATATTGACTAGAATACTCAGGAGAGTCCTGGAGACCTGAGGAGACTTTTTGTCACTCAGACTCCAGTGAAAGACCATCAGCTAACGCTGGTGTGAAAAACTAAATGGAGTGAAATAATAATAATAATAATAATAATAATAAGAAGAAGAAGAAGAAGAAGAAGAAGAAGAAGAAGAAGAAGAAGAAGAAGAATACGGCTATCCAACATATTTACGTATAATGAGATTGCTTCTATCGAAACAGGATGAATCTCCAAAATAACTCTGCGTGTTTGTTTTATGAGAAATGACATTTGTACAACTTCCTTTGATGTACGGTTTTCGTGGCAAAATACACACACACACACACACACACACACACACACACACACACACACACACACACACACACACATATATATATATATATATACAAGCGCAAACATATTTGCACAAAACACACACACACACACACACACATATATATATATATATTTATATACAAGCGCAAACATATTTGCACAAAACATACATACACACAGATATATAATAGGGTTATTGGGATAGTTGTTGCTAGGGATAATATTTAATCGAGACAATCTCCAAAATAACTCTTCGTGTTTGTTTTATCTGAAACGACATTTATAATAATAAGAATATCTTATAACATCGGCAATCAAGTGAGTGGTTGTTGTAACAGTTTCTAAGTAGGACAGTTTTTACCAAAAACAGATTTAAGAAAGAAAGCCATTTCCTATCAGTAAAACAAAAGATATCCTATAAATTCTAAAAATAATCCAAACCAGACTTACCGACACTAGATCCCAATTCAAAAACCTTTATAGTAACGGACATTTTAGGGATAGGAAGTTACAAGATAAAATTAGTGAAGAAGAGGGATAAAGAGAGAATAGAAAAGGGGGTTAATAAAAAGATCCCGCTGACAAGACAGTAGCAGCAGACCCACCTTTTGCAAAAGTATCAGTCTAAAGAATTTTATGATGGTAGGTAATTCCATGTCAAATCATCCAGAAAAAAGTAAAATTGTCACCCACCCATTTCAATTTTTCGGAAATTTGTCCAGTTGTGGATTATGTTAAAGTTAGACTATCCCTAAAATTTGAGCTTCCAATTCCCAAATTTCGCGGAGTTATGTGGATTTTTAGCTCTCCAAATTTGGTGGAGTTCGGGAAAAATGGCGACATTTTGTCATTTATTTTTGTCTGTAAAATGAGTTCTAGAGCTTCCCTACTACTAAAAATTGGTTTATAAAAGCATTTAACTCTAAGACTTTTTTGATAGAATTTTGAATTCCTTGGGCTAAAATGCTTTTATAAACCAATTTTGAGTAGGAAAGCTCTAGAACTCATTTTACAGACAAAAATAGATTACAAAAAGTCGCCATTTTTCGCGACCCTCTACACAAATTTGGAAAAATAAAAATCGATATAACTCTGCAAATTTTTGGAATTGGAAACCCAAATTTTGGGGATTGTCTAACTTTAACATAGTCCACACCTGGACAAAATTTCCGAAAAATTGAAGGGGCTGGTTGACATGGCCTGGTGATTTGACATGGAATTACTCGGTAACTAATTTTAGCCTCTAAGAATTTAGGGACTGATAGACAAGTAAGATTTCCAATAATTACAAAACTTTACCTTCTCAAATTAACAACCATACATCTTTATTAACTTGCTGCTCATTTACGAATATTATATATATATATATATATATATATATATATATATATATATATATATATATATATATATATATATATATATATATATATATATATATATAAGAGCATTAAAAAATAACCCACCTCAAAGAGGTTTTTCACGGAACAGATGGACTTGCTACTACTAACACACTCTTCTACCCGGATTTTAATAGCATGTCAAACCCTCAAAAATACTCCAATTTTTATAGTTCCTCCATAATGCTCCTTTTCAAAAAATCTAAAAACAATTTCTTCAAATAAGAAATTTTCTCCTGACGATGACCTAACGTCGAAACTAGTTGAGAATAAATAACATATATAAAAAATATTCCTGTTTGTCTTATTACTTTTTGTTCATACTATATATATATATATATATATATATATATATATATATATATATATATATATGGGGTGTTTTGTATTGGAGAAATGAAAAGAAACTACTCGATTACAGGTTTAAGAGATATATTTATTTATTCTAGTGTACACTATAATTACAAGATTATCCTAACATTTCTTTCAAAGTAACGTATTAGCTACTTATAAGGATAACGCACCTGTGAAAAAACATATATAAGTTTTTGTGAGTAATGCCAATAAAGGGGTATTCCACAGCCACCGCCCTCTAGCACATATATAATAAAAACGTTGGTGTTTGTCATTAGGGTAATGGGATTTGGACAATTTATAGCAAACGAAATGTAATTCCTTTCGTCGTCAGCACAGTCTCTACCAACTGAGCACGTTACTCTCACTTCCTGACACCCCAAACACAGCAGTCCTCGAATTTCACTCTGGTCTAACAAACTTGCTTTTTTCTCTCTCTCCCAGTATCAGCCACTCTCCGTTTTTTATCATCGCTCGGCCACCCTTTATGCAAATTCCGACTTGTCTCATCCGGGTCTCTGCCAACAGCATTTCAGCTACGAGGAGGTAGCGAGTTCAGATATCCGTGGCCACTCGACGCACTCCGCCCCTTCGCACAGGCCAAACATATCCTGACGCGCTTTGTTTGTGGAGGCTGGGAATCCGCTCGTCCACATCTCTGCCCTTCAATTTCGCCACACAATTATATAGGTGCTTGGGCACTATATGATTGCCCAAACCCCATCGTCTTTATGGCAAACCCAAACCCTTTGTATCATAGAAGACGGGGGCTGAGTGTTTTAGTGTCCTGGGTATGATGTTAAACTGCATCTAATGGTGAAGTTCCAATTATGGAGCTCTGGGGAGTGTGGAGTACCCCTTCATCGCTATTACAACCAGGTCCACTCTGATCCGGAATGGTAGTACCTGTTAGAGTCCTATCTATGGTTTAAATAGTAAAAAATTATTTTTTTTAATTGAGTTTATTTTTTAAATGAATACCCATTAAAGAATGAATAAACAAAACGTTTCGGGTATAAAATAACCCAACAAGGGTTGACATGCCGTAAAATCCAGCCAACCTAACCTAGCCAACCTCACCTCTTTGTCATCTCTTCATCTTGTCTTTGTCTTTTCGGTCCTGCCAACTTTCTTCAAAATGCCCGCAAAATCACATTGTTTAATTAATTCTAACTAGTATTTTAACTTCATCTTAATTCTGGTTCTTTGTTAATTACAACTCACTTGGGTCATTATCTCCATGACAGCAAGTAAATGACTGTGAATTTGGCTTTAATTAGCTTTTAACCCCAGTGGCATGTCGTCAATAGTGTTCTTAGCACGTAATGTGTGAAGGTTATTTTGTTACTTCTTATTCAAGTGGCTTATTTAACTGTTGAAGATGAACTATGGTTGGTTGAATATCGTTCCCTCGTACTGTTACAGTCCGGTAGATTTGAAATTTAAAAATAACGGTAATTCTGAAATTTACAGAGCTCTAACCTTTCACGGATCTTATTGCTGTTCTTTGGTTGGTCAGTTCGGTTCGTGGAAGCGGGAGGTGAACTTGGAATTTAGAAACATATAGCTTACATTTTCAATGAGGCTGGCGTGTCTCCAAAATGACTATTTCTTCTGGGTGCTATAGTAAACTTTGGGTTAATTAAAGGACATCTGAAAAATATCCAAATCTTGGTTAAATCGAAGTTAACGGACCTAAATTCCACCATTGTATGTCACACCGTCGAAAGAAAAAAAAATACAAAAAATCAGGGAATTAACCCGAATTTAATTAAATTTTCAGTGTTGATATATTAATGAATAAAAGATATAATGCATCAGTTATTTCATTCAAAAACTTTTACATTTTTTCAGGTCAGTTAACTTTTGAACTACGTATCTTTGAGGCGTAACACAGATTCTCAAAGATGCATGGTTCAATGATAACTGACCTAAAAAAATGTAAAAGTTTTTTAAATAAAATAACTGGTGCATTATATCTTTTATTCATTAATATATCAACACTGAAAATTTCATTAAATTCGGTTAATTCCCTGATTTTTTTTTTTTTTCTTTCGGTGGGGTGACATACGATGGTGGAATTTAGGTCCGTTAAGTTCAATTTTTTCCCAAATCTTTGTGTTCGTTACTAAAAACAACAACGAACACAGATGAAGAAATCCCAAGGGAGTAGACCAGAAGAACGGAGAATCAGCCTAGATACTCAGAAAGAGAATAGACGAGCCGATCAAACATAGTAGTAGATATGTACAACAATATGATAAGATGGTGAGAAGAAGCAAGGGGCTATATATAACTGTGGACAATAAATGTGAGAACAATAACAAGAATTAGTATTATTGGACCATATGACCTTTAGGCACCCCTTTTGCGATCTCGATTCGTGGGGACATTTTTCCATTTACACCGTCAAAATCCGGTTATTTGTTTACAGACGATTTTTAGAGTTTTTTTTAATTATAAAACTAATGCCTAACCCTAACCCTAACCCTAACCCCAACCCCTAACCCCTAACAAACAGCCGGATTTTGACGGTGTAAATGAGAAAAGTGTCCTTCTGAGTCGAGATCGCGGAAGGGGTGCCTAAAGGTCATATGGTCCGTATTATTTGGACTATTGTCCTCATCTTCATTGTTATCTGTACAACGTTTCGGCCGTTGTGCCTTCCGGCCTTCTTCAAGTATTTCTTGTCGGATTCTGGAATCTTGTCGGACTCGGGAACCTTCTTGTCGTAATCAAGAACCTTCTTGTTGTAATCAGGAGCCATCACGGAACTTTGAGCCTAACCCTTTATTCAGTCCACGGGGGTATCCTGTTCTCATTCCGCTAACCGGAATGGCTCCCGATTACGACAAGAGGGTTCCCGATTACGACAAGAAGCTTCCAGATTACGACAAGAAATACCCGAAGAAGGTCGGAGGGTACATCGACCGAAACGTTGTACAGATAACAATGAAGATGGGGACAATAGTCCGAATAATACAAATAATTCTAATTATCAAGCCTCATCTAAAAAAAAAAATGAAGAAAAGAATTCAGAGAAATAACAAGAATATTTCATTGCCTGAACAAGCTTAACAAAGTAACAGAATACAAATATGACATTTGTCTAAGAAGAGCTTAGACGTAGTTATATGAGCGAAATGTCCTAATATCAAAAGGCGTCTTTAGTAGAGAAAGTATTGAGTCCTTGGTGTGTAGACAATGAAAACTTACATGTTAAGCATTCTGTCGTGTTCATGTAACACGTGGTTGCTTGGGGCGGGATGTACTCCTGTTAATGTACAAAAATGCAACTTGTGCGTTACTACTACTAGATACAGGGTCTGGAATGGTGAGGATCTATGAAAATCAAATAAATTATTCTAAGGGCAAGATATTGTAGTAGTAGTAGTAGTAGTAGTAGTTAAATTGGTAAATAAAAATACCTATTTAAAAATAAAGTTTAGCTAATAGGTCAATTTAGTGACCGTTACACTGGCGAAGTCTATTAGATTTAGCGGGAATTGTTCTGTTTATAGAATTAAGTTTTCAAGCTCATCTAGAAAGGGTGCATGGAGACAGATGGTTTGGAAGTAGTGGCGTAGCTAGGGGTAGTCCGCCACGGGTGACACTTTTAGGGGGGGCACTTTTGGGTCTGCTGTAGGCTATAAACCTCTATATGTTCTTTTTTGTTTTTTTTGTTTTTTTGTAGGGGCTGGTATAAAATTCAAGGACTGCCCCGGGTTGAACGCATTCTATCTACGGAACTGCTGGAAAGCGTTAACTTCCTGCAAAAAAAGCCACAAGCCGAACCTAAAGAAGTGTGCTTTCATTTTCAGTGATGTTTAAAATGTATTTTTCTTTATAAAGTTTGAGTTCAGTAGTATTTCAGTTTTCTTAGAAATATTTGGCATATAAACAATACATAGGTTTTAACGAGGCGCTCTGCTGAGAGGATTATTTTGAAGAAAATTAATGTTACTTTTAAATAACTAGGCACTTAGCTAGTTGATATGGTGTGGTTTAGTCGACTCATAGTGTTAATAAGAATGAGAACACAAGACGTATTTTAAAGGAGGTACTGGACACATGTGCTTACAAGTTCGTTTACTTCACTGAACAGAACGATACAAGGAGGTACAAAGACAAAGAGAAAACGAATTACGCGCCAATTTCTGGTGGCGCCGACAGGGGTCGCGTAGTAATTTACCACGTAGTTCTGGAAACTCGACTTACAGACAGTGGCCTCATATGCCCAAAAGACTATTTTAGTTGGTAAAAACAGTTCCATTCATTTTTCCTTTCTGTTTCGATAAATACAGGAGACTTCTTTGAAGAAAATTAATGTTCGGCTCTTTGTTCATTTCTATTTGGTAAATACAGCTTCAGTCGCAGCCAAAGGAACTATTTTGAAAAGAATAATTAACAACAGGTACCGTAAGCAACCCGAGACCTTACTTAGTTTGGTAAATAACAACAGGTATCGTAAGAAATAGGATGACCGTGCACCGAACTAAGCAAAGCTTCCTAGGTAACACCAATAGGTACCGTAAGCAACCTGAGGCCTGTGTACTAAACTGAACAAAGCTTGGTAGATAACATTAACAGGTACCAGAAGCAACCCAAGGCCTCTGTGCCAAACCATGCAAAGCTTAGTAAATGAATACAGTGCGTAATTGGGTAACTGCTTAACGATAATAGGTACTGTAAGCAATATTAGAGCTGTGTACTGTAGGGATTAAAATAGAATTAAAATAGAAAAATAACAAACTCCCATGAGCCTTCACCGGAAGAACCCTCCGAGCATGTGCGGGAAAAAGGACCCCCTTCCGACCCCAAAGTCATGCTCTCGGTCATTTGGGCTTAGGCCCTAACTGGGACTAGACACGACTACTGGCCAGTGTAGTGAAGTTAACTCAGGTTTAACGTTTTATAAACAGGTTTTATTACGGGAATATATACACTCGAGGTCCATGTGGCTGTACGTTCACGTTAGTAGTAAACTCCCTATTTCCGTGATCTCGCCCTATCGAGATTTCCCCTGATCTCGCCAGGTCGAGATGCTAGGATACTACAGCCAGGAAGGAATTTCCTTGCCATGTAGTGGTTATGACCTGTGAATAAAACCTAAATCATAAAACCACATTCTGTATTTGTCTTTTCCTTTTTTTTCCCCTTGAATTCCTTTCTTTTCAGCGCGACCACCAAATAAAATGGTGTTAAAAGTAAACCCTAGGAACACGCGTCAAGAATAACCAGCTACCTTTTTAAACCTAAAACGTTAAACCCCTTGCTACCCCACTGTACTACCGCCCTGTCGGCTGGGGCGTTAGAATGCACCGACTGCACCTCTGCAGAGGGGTAAGACTCCCCCAATGGGGCCACCTGTTGGCCGTGGGTGGTGACCCGTGATGCTTAAGGATAGAGCCCAGGTGGATGAGCAGTTCATGACATGCAATACTCCACTTTGGCCCTATCTTGGGCTAGACCGGCGGTCGGAGAGGCCCCATCCGATCAATCGGCTGGTCACGTCAAGCCCTAGCACCTATATGATTTTTCCAACCCTATTGCCCTTATGGCAAGCCCCAATCCCTTTTTATCATATGGGTGCTAGAAGGCGGTGGCTGTGGGTCTACATGTCCTGGGAATGACGTTAAACTCTATCTGATGGTGAGGTTCCAGTTTTGGAGGTTTGGGGAATGTGGAGCACCCCATTCATCACCATTGCTCCCTGGTCCACTCTGACCCGGAGTGGTAGTACCTGTTAGGGTCCCATCTATGGGTTAAATAGAAAAATGTATTTATAAAAAAATTGTATTATCCATTTAAGAATTGATTTATTTCAAAACTTAATCGGCATTAAATGACCCACTGAGGTTGATATGCCGTAAAACAAAACAAACCAACCCACTGTACTAGATTAAGCAAAGGTTGATAAATAACAACAACATTGGCCTGAAACTTTTTAAATTTATTTCCAGTACCATTTAAGATGTTTGTAAACAGTTTTTTTTAATTATTTTCTCTATATAATTTGAATTCTGGTAGTAACCTGTCAGTCTCGTTTGATAAATGCATTTTAAACACCAGAAGCTTTCCTTTCCATTTTACCTTCTGTAGTTGATTTCGTTTAGACCGTGAATCCTCTTAAGGAGGTTAAATTTACCTGATTTAACCTGCACCCCCCCATCAATGCTTGCGTAATTCAATAACCCTTACCTAATTAAATCTTACATGTCTAGACAAGAAATAGCTTTGTGGTCACATCCTAATTGTTATTATTCTTCAGAGATTCTATACTAGTTCCCCGAAGACAACCAGCAATTAGGCTAAATCAAGATTACAGAATTCTTACAACATTCTATATGAGATGCAGCATTGGTCAATAAAGTTTCTTAATTAACTCATTTGTTTTTATTTATACCTCACAATATATATATATATATATATATATATATATATATATATATATATATATGGGTAAATCTATGTCAAATCATCCAGGCCATGTCACCCACCCCCTTCAATTTTTCTGAAATTTTGTCCAAGTGTGGATTATGATAAAGTTAGCCAATCCCCAAAATTTGAGCTTCCAATTCCAAAAATTCGCAGAGTTCTGTCGATTTTTAGCTCTCCAAATTTGAGGGGGGTCGCGAAAAATGGCGACTTTTTGGAACCTATTTTTTGTCTGTAAAATGAGTTCTAGAGCTTCTTTACCCCTAAAATTGGTTTATAAAAGCATTTTTGACCAAGGAATTCACAAATGCTATCAAAAAAGTTTTAAAGTCAACCAATTTTAAATTATTGATGATTTCTGATTTTTTTCATAGCAAGATCAAAATCCCGATGTGGTATTGCGTCTACGACAACACATTTTCTATTATTATTTCACATATATTGAACATTATTTGTACCTAAAAGATAGTTTTATATTTTCTGAGAACCGAAGCTACAATATTTTGCAAAAATCTGTTAAAATTTTGCACTTCAATTTTTCTGAAATTTTGTACAGGTGTGGACAATCCTAAAGTTAGCCAATCCCCAAAATTTGAGTTTCTAATTCCAAAAATTGGCGGAGTTATGTTGATTCTAAAAATCAACATTCTAAAAATCAACATAACTCTCTAAATTTGTGTGGAGGGTCGCGAAAAATGGCGACTTTTTGTAATGTATTTTTGTCTGTAAAATGAGTTCTACAGCTTCTCTACCCCTAAAAAATTGGTTTCTAAGAGCATTTTAGTCCCGGAAATTTAAAAATGCTGCAAAAAATCTTAAATTTAACCACTTTTAAGCTATTAATGATTTCTGATTTGCAAAATTTTAACTGATGTTTTAGCTTCGATTCTGAGCAAAAATCAATCTACCTTTTTTGTACAAATAATGTTCAATATATGTGAAATAATAATAGAACAAAATTGTCATAGATGCAGTCACATATCGGGATATTGATCTTGCTAGGAAAAAATCAGAAATCATCTATAACTTAAAATTGGTTGACTTTAAAACTTTTGATAGCAATTTTGGATTTCATGGGCAAAATACTTTTATAAACCAGTTTTTAGCAGTAGGGAAGTTCTAGAACTCATTTTACAGACAAAAATAGATTACAAAACCACCCCACCAAATTTGGAGAGCTAAAAATCGACATAACTCCGCCAATTTTTGGAATTGGAAGCTCAAATTTTGGATATCATCTGTTAACATAGTCCACACCTGGAAACATTTCAGAAAAATTGAAGGGTGTGGGTGACAATTTTACTTGTGCAAAAGGAATAACAAATATGGCAGATTTTTCATAACATCACCTACCAAATGAAGGAATCGGTGGTTTATATCAAATACAAATTTTATTTTAATCATTTCACTTTTATTATCCTGATCAGAAATTAGATGTGGGGCATAACTTTGTGTATGTGTGTGTGTGTGTGTGTGTGTGTGTGTGTGTGTGTGTGTGTGTGTGTATGTGCGTGTGTGTGTGTATGTGCGTGTGAGTGTGTGTGTGTGTTGTTTTAATTAACATTTTAAATATTAAGAGCCGTAATGCGATAAGAGAGAGAAAGAGAGAGAGAGAAAGAGAGAGAGAGAGATAGAAAGAGAGAGATAGAAATAAAGAGAGAGGGGGGAGTAATGTCTTTGTCAGAAGAGCTATATAACCCACTTCCCTTCTCAATCAATATTGGTAAACTAACTGTGTCACCCCCCTAAGAGTCGCTGAAAATGACATACACCTGCTGGAGAAGGCCACAGAGTGAAACGGTTGAAATGTTCTGATTATAATGACATACCCACAAGTTTCCTAGTTCGATACCGGTCCACGTCAACTCAGCGTATGAGTAGCACAGGGATATGTGCGGTAAAGTAAGGAGCTGATGGTAGGTGTGGCGCTTCACCTCAGACGCTAAAATAATCTCCTTGGTCTAGCGCAAGTGAAAAAGGGATAGACTCCCTCGATGATTGGCTGATACCGACTTTAGGCCGCCCCGACGACTTACTTATATTGACATCTATGAGGAGAAAACAAGTCTAAATATATCAGTGCGCAACCGGGAAAGTTTTGCCTAAATTATTGAATTTCTTATTATGAGGAGCAGAAATTAAATGTCAACCATAACACTTTGCATGATTGTGAGTGTGTATGTGTGTGTGCGCGAGTATGAGTTTGTGAGTGTGTATGTATGTGAGTGTGTATGTATGTGTAGTTTTTAATTAACATTTTAAATATTAAGAGGCATTATGCGATAAGAGAGAGAGAGATGGGGGAGCGCTGTCTTTATCAAATGAGCTATAAAACCAACTCCCATATTGGTAAGCAAACTGTGTCACTGCCTAAGGTTGCTAACAATGACAGACATCTGAAGAAGGCCACAGCCGAAATGTTGTGATTATAATTAAAACCAACGAGAGAAAACAAGTGTAAATATATCAGTGGGTAACCGGGAAAGGTTTATCTCAATTATTCTAAAAAAAATTTATGAGGAGCAGAAATTAAATGTGGTATATATATATATTTACATCCCCTCCGCACGAGCTGGATGCGACACAAGGTCAATTTATCAAGCGGAGTTTATCAGGTTTGAATTCAGAGTTTTCCTTCTCCTAGACCGGTTGCCTAACCATGGTTAAATAGCCCAGTCTGCCCTACTATTTACCCATAGCTGGAGGGAGAGTAATATTCATACCTTTCCCAAGGGTATTAGCGCTGGAAATGTCCAGGATTTGAACTCGGGGCGACGAGTCCATTTCCCAAGACTTTAACCATTAGACCACGCGCTTCCTGCTTAAATGTGGGATATAGTATTATGTATGTATGTATGTATGTGTGTGTGTGTGTGTGTGTGTGTGTGTGTGTGTGTGTGTGTGTGTGTGTGTGTGTAGTTTTAGAATAACATTTTAAGTTAACAGGCATAATGAGATAAGAGAGAGGGATAGATAGATAGATAGATAGATAGATAGATAGCAGGAAAGCATTGTCTTTGTCAGATGAGCTATATTCAGTCAATTTGATGGAAGTGCGTGGTGTAATGGCTGGAGTCATAGGAAATGGACTCGTCGACCCGAGTTCAAATCCTGGACAAGTCTGTTTGCATGTCACATAGCACTACTACCCTTGGGAAATGTGTGAATCCATATATTCTCCCTCCAGCTATGGGTAAATAGCAGGACAAACTGGGAAATTCTGCATTCAAACCTGTTAAACTCCGCTTAAGAAATTGACCTTGTGTCGCATCCTGCTCGTGCGGGGGAGTCTGGTATATATATATATATTCAATCAAGTTTGGTAAACTGTGTTACGTCCTAAAGCTGGTGACAATGACAGACATTTGAAGAAGGCCATAGAGTAAAACAGGTGAAATGTTGTGAGTACTGAGAAAACCAAGAGGAGAAAACAAGTATATCAGTGAGTAATAGCAACATTTTGATCTCAATTATTTCTTTTATTTATTGTGAGGAGTAGAAATTAGATATGGGACATAGCATCGAATGTGTGTGAGAGCGTGTGTGCGTGTGTGGTTGTTTTGTTTTACGGCATATCAACCCTCTTTCGGATCATTTAATGTCGAATCAAGTCATTTTGATAAACAAAGGACTCAGTGCTGTATCCGCTGTTATTTAAGTGGTCACCCAATTAAATACTGAACAGGCACATCGACGCTTAACTTCGGTGAGCTAGCAGGAACCAATATGTTCAACATATCTTGATCAGAAATTAGATTTGGGGTAAAATTTTGGTGTTGTGTGGTGTGTGTGTGTGTGTGTGTGTGTGTGTGTGTGTGTGTGTGTGTGTGTTCTACTTCATATCAACCTTCTTTCGGGTTATTTAATGCCGAATCAAGTCATTTCGATAAAGGACTAGGTTGCTTACAGTACCTGCTATTGCTTAATTGGTCACTTAATTAAGGGTTAAATTGAACTTAACAGACCTAAATTCCACCATCGTATGTCACCCCGCCAAAAGAAAAAAATAAGTGAATTAACCGAATTTAATGAAATTTTCAGTGTTGATTTTATTTTTATTTAAAAACTTTTACATTTTTTCAGGTCAGTTAACTTTTGAACCACGTATCTTTGAGGTGTAACACAGATTCTCAAAGATACGTAGTTCAAAGTTAACTGACATGAAAAAATGTAAAAGTTTTTAAATAGAATAACTGGTGCATTATATCTTTTATTCATTAATATATCAACACTGAAAATTTCATTAAATTCGGTTAATTCCCTGTTTTTTGGTATTTTTTCTTGCGGTCGGGTGACACACGATGGTGGAATTTAGGTCCGTCAAGTTCGATTTAACCCAATTAATTATTGAACAGCTTCATCGCCGCTTAACTTCAGTGATCTAGTAGGAACTGGTGCTTTCAACGTGTCTTGATCATAAATTAGATGTGGGGTAAAACTCTCTCTCTCTCTCTCTCTCTCTCTCTCTCTCTCTCTCTCTCTCTCTCTCTCTCTCTCTCTCTCTGTAGATGGTCGGCCACAAATAGATTATCAGTCATATGGAGGTCCGATCTCCCTGACAAGCTGAAGCGACAGTTCTTCCAGGCTGTGGTTGTGTCGGTGCTGCTATATGGCTACACCACCTGGACCCTAACGAAGCGTCTTGAGAATAAGCTAGATGGGAGCTGCACAAGAATGCTGCGTGCAGTCTTGAACAAGTCGTGGAAACAGCACCCCACAAGGAAACAGCTGTACGGTCACCTGCCCCCATCTCACAAACTATCCGAGTGAGACGGACAAGGCATGCAGGACACTGCTGGAGAAGCAAGGATGAACTCATAAGCGACGTTCTCCTGTGGAAGCCAACACATGGACATGCAAGTGTGGGGCGCCCAGCAAGGACCTACATTGACCAGCTATGCAAAGATGCTGGCTGCTCTGCAGAGGACCTCCCAGGTGCAATGAATGATAGGCGAGAGATTGTCATGGATATCCGGGCTGCATGCGCGACATGATGATGATGATGATGAATGCCGAATCAAGTCATTTTGATAAACAAAGGACACAGGTCCCTTACACTGCTGTTACTTAAATGGTCACTCAATTAAGTATTGAACAGGCTCTTCGTTGCTTAACATCTGTGATCTAGCAGAAACTGGCGTTTTCAGCATGAATCAGATGTGGGGTATAACTTTGTGTGTGTATATGTTTGTGTGCTTGTGTACGTATGAGTGTGAGGCTAGTTCATTGTTTTGTTTTAATGCATATCAACCCTTTTTCGGGACATTTAAAGCTGAATCAAGTCATTTTAATAAACAAAGGACTCAGATTGCTTACAGTAACGTATCCGCTGTTGTTTAAGTGGTTACTCAATTAAGTATTGAAAAGGCTCATCGACTCTTAACTTTGGTGATCTAGCAGGAACCGATGCTTTCAGCGTGTCTTGATCAGAAATCAGATGTGGGAGTATGACTTTGTGTGTGTGTGTGCGTGCGTATGTATGCATGTTCTTTTTAATTAACATTTTAAATATTAAGGGACATAATGAGATAAGAGATTTAGAGAGAGAGGGGGGGTGAGAGAGAGAGAGAGAGAAAGAGAGAGTGTGAGTGAGAGGGAGTATGTGTGTGTGTGTGTGTGTGTGTGTGTTTGGGTGTGTGAGAGAGAGTGTGTGTGTGTGAGGGAGAGAGAGTGTTTGAGTGAGATAAGAGAGAGAGAAAGAGAAAGAGAGAGTGTGTGAGTGTGTGTGTGTTTGTGTGTGACAGAGAGTGTGTGTGTGTGAGAGAGAGAGAGAGTATGTAGGTGTGTGTGTGTGTTTGGTGTGAGAGAGAGAGTGTGTGCGTGTGTGTGAGAGAGAGAGAGAGAGACTCTGTGTGTGTGCGTGAGAGAGAGAGAGAGAGTGTGTGTGTGTGTGTGTGTGGTCTGTGTGTGTGAGAGAGAGAGAGTGTGTGTGTGTGAGAGAGAGAAAGAGAGAAAGAGAGAGAGAGAGTGTGTGTGTGTGTGTGTGTGTGTATGTGCGTGAGAGAGAGTGTGTGTGCGTGTGTGTGCATGAGAGAGAGAGAGAGAGTGTGTGTGTGTGTGTGTGAGAGAGAGAGAGAGAGGGGGAGGGAAGCACTGTCTTTGTCGGTTGAGCTATATAACCCACTATCGATCTCAATCAATATTGGTAAACTCTGTTGGGTATTTGCAGAGTGTATAATTACTTAAGACTCAATTGCTTTGGCGGTTGGGGAAATTGTCTGCATGCAAACAAAGGCAACATTAAAAAAAAAACTAACGATTAATCAAAAAGATCGTTATACAAGATAATTACTCTGTGCAGAAAACGTACCATATACTCATTTTTTTGGGGGGAGGGTGTTTATAGCATATTTGTCAATTGTCAGTATATGTATTTACCCAACCCCTCTGCCATGAGCAGGATATGTCACAATGTCCATTTCAAAACGGAGTTGATAATTTTCTTGAAGCATTGTATTCATATTGGTTTGGTGGTTGGTTTTGAAGGCTATCACAATGCAAGTGTAAAGAAAAATGAGGTAAATATGATGTTTGTTTCCCTTGATTTATTCTTAATATTTCGAGATAAAGATCTCTTTGTCAGAAGATTTCTGAAGGTCCAGAGCTGTTAGTTTGCCGCTTGATTTCAGAGGCTTGCCATTTGACGCAAAGATGTCTCTATCTTGTTTATTTGATGGTTAGTTTATAATAATTGAGCAGAAGGACCCAGATTACAATAATCATAGGACTATATTTGAATAGAATGAGTTCTGAGGTGAATAGATAGTGAACTTTGAAATATCCCATCATACAGGTAAAAAAATACCAGGGAAATTTGGTAGGCAAAGAGTTAATTGAAGAAGTTGTATATAAAATTTGCCAACTTATTTCCTAATCATAGATAGAATATTACTTAATACTGAGCTTAATAGTTACTGAACATGGTCTTTAGGTTAATGTTTAACTCTTTGCCTACTTTAAGCTGCTCACAGCAGCTCTCCCACCACTGTGATCCTACCATAAACAACTGATGATTAGTTCATTATAATTGAGCAGAAGGACTCTGATTGCAATAATGATAGGACTTTATTTGAATAGAATGATTTCTGAGGTGAATAGCTAGTGAACTTTGAAATATCCCATCATACAGGTAAAAAATACCAAGAAAATTTGGTACAGCCATGAAGGAAATTTAATAGGTTACTCTGATATTTAAAAAATAACTAACACATATAATAAAATTATTTTTTGTTAAAAGAGTTTTATAATTTGCTTGAAGCATTGTGTCTATATTAGTTTGGTGGTTGGTTTTGAAGGCTATCACAGTGCAAGTATAAAGAAAAATGAGGCAACTATGATGTTGTTTGTTTACCTTGATTTATTCTTAACATTTCGATATAAAGATCTCTTCGTCAGAAGATTTCTTTATCTCTAAATATTAAGAATAAATTAAGGCAAACAAACAACATCAGAGTTACCCCATTTTTCTTTACACTTCCATTGTGGAGTTCAACAGGTTTGGATTCAAGATTTTCCTTCTTCTCGACCAGTTACCATCATCATCATTTGGGGGTAAGGGTATAACATATTTGTCAATTGCATGTATTTATCCAACCTCTCTGCCACTGTTACATCATTCGTGGGTTACCTACGAATTACGTGCTGTAGTGTAGTAAAATTTAAATAACGGTATTTGTCAATGGAAAGTTACCATTGAATCATAGCTTGACCATTATAGAAGTTATTGACAACAGTTCACCTTTCACTGACCTAGTTGCTGATTTCTCATTGGCTAAAGGCAAAGTGTGTGAAGTGAACTGAGTTAGAGAAGTTAGAATTTGGCGGTTAGTCGAAGGGGACAGACATGATGGTTGTCTGTTGCCAGTTAAGCCATTTTCTCACCGTGCGGGTAATAAAGACGTATGAGAAAAATAAGTGAAGTCTTCAGTCATCATCTAAAAATAAAAGAATCAACCCAAAAGTAGATGGCCTATCGGCAAATATAATCCTCCAAGAACCCCCCTCTCTCTCTCTCTCTCTCTCTCTCTCTCTCTCTCTCTCTCTCTCCTTTTCATATTCTTTCTCTCTCTCTCTTCCTATTCGCTTATTCTCTCTTTTCCTATTCTCTCACTATTTTCCTATTCTATCTCCCCCTCTTTCTCTCTCTCTATCTCTTCCTTTTCTCTGTCTCTATCTCTGTCTCTGTCTCTGTCTCTCTCTCTCTCTCTCTCTCTCTCTCTCTCTCTTCTATTTTCTCTTTCTTTTCTTATTCTCTCACTATTTTCCTATTCTCTCTCTCCCTTTTTGCTACTCTCTCTCTCTCTCTCTCTCTCTCTCTCTCTCTCTCTCTCTCTCTCTCCATCTATATACTCGATTCAGTAAGGGGTATATAAAACGACGAGCAGGATGTGACACAATGTCCATTTTTAAACGGAGTTCAACAGGTTTGGATTCAAGATTTTCCTTCTTTTAAACCGGTTACCTTCATCATCATCATCATCATCATAGAGTGCTGCTGATTGCACGGATATCCATTACTCTCTCTCTCTCTCTCTCTCTCTCTTTCTTTTTTCTCTCTCTCTCTCTCTCTCTCTCTCTCTCTCTCTCTCTCTCTCTCTCTCTCTCTCTCTCTCTCTCTCCCAACCGTCCCTATCTGTCATCGCCTCTGGAAAGTCCCCAGCGCATCACCCCAGGATCCGCATAGAACTGATTGATGTAAATTTTTGCTCCGCGCGGATTCTGGATGCAGCGCGGAAGACCTACCGGGAGCGATGACCGATGGGGACGGTTGGTGACAAAGAGTCATGGGAATCCGTGCTGAGAGCACAACATTATAATGATAATGATGATATTTCTCTGGTCTAAGATATGTATGCAGTGAATTGACTCACACAGTTTTCTTTAAGTAATTATTACTGTTATATTTTTGCTTCATCAAATAAGACCCACCATGATACTGTTTCAGGGTGGTGAAGTTAATTATAATTATATATGGAGAAAAAGAATTGGTTGAGGTAGAAAAAAACAGGACGCTTTTTAGTGTTATCCTGTATGTAGTATGATATATCCTTATATATATATATATATATCATCAGTGTAGTTATACATTAACAGCTACCCCTGGCCGGGTTTGAAACCCGAATGAACTTTCGTTCGCCAATCCTCTTACCCGTGCGACCAGAAGCAGCTGTCAAATATAGGAGAATATTTAATTGCTACATTTCTAAGCGGAAATGAATTCACTAGAGGCCTCAAACATTTGTAAACAAAGCGAGGTTTAGCTACACGCCAGAACGGTGAATCTGCAATTAAATCCCTATTTAAAGTACTCGACCAAAGTGGGAGTATATATATAATAAATAAGTAATCCACAGACACGTGTTTCGAGGTATCACCTCTCATCAGTGTGATTATACATTAACAGCTACCCCTGGCCGGGTTTGAGAGCCGAATGTATATATGATAAAGAAGATGACTTACCGGGGAATAAAATAATGAGTTAATCGCAATATTGACGGTCAATACAATAAATCAGTGTTATAATTGTGGCGTTATTTTCGTATTCGCCTGGGGAGTTGTCTGCCCGTTTAGTTTCGCTGGTTCCCGGTAGGGGCCTTTGATATTTAAGCGGCGGATTTGAACGTCTCTTTCTCTCTTTGCCTGCCGACCTACGAGACACCACTATGGGTTAGACTCTGTCTACCCCCCTCTCGTTGGGGCTTCTGCCCTTAACACTCGCAACTCACTACTAGTAAGTCTTGTATACGATATATGACTATCCTTTAATCATGTATTCGTAACTACGTTTTTATGTACATTTAGGTATCTCTTTGATACCTAAATATCTTGTATTTTACCATTCATGAATGTGTCATTATCTCTACTCTTGTATATGGATTTATATTACTTGTGTATGTATGTTTATGTACACCTCTATGTATTATGTACCCTGTTTATTCTGTGCTGTATATAAAATGTTTTGTCTATCAACCTTTGTCGGAGTTTTATCTTCAAGTATTATCACTTTGAACCTTACATAATGATATATAAAAAGTGCTCAATACGTTAGTAGAGCGGATTTAGTATTAAGGTGTATATAGAAATAATCAAGATATTAATTAATTACAGGCAATTGCGGAAGTGAATAATGCAATTATGGCCGTTCAGCATTCGACAACATCGTATTTGACATTTAACTTTTGAATGACGCAATCAATTACATAACGTTCAACTTCACAGCGAAACTCTTTTCAACGGTCATTATTCACTTCCGCAATTGCCTTTAATTGATCAATATATTTATTACTTCATTGCAATTAACCCTGAAGATCCGTTATGGTGAAACTTGAGTAGATTATTTCTATACACACCATAATACTATATATATGGTGATTGTGGCAATTCACAGAAGAACGCCTTTTCGAGCCCTGCCACACATACTACATATAAGGCATCACCCAATAAGTCCCGGGCCTGACATATAGATGGTGCCACTAATTTGAGCCCAATCGGAATTATTACTTTACAAATTACAGTTATTTAAGTGAAGCTACTGTTGTGAATTTTCAAAACAATGGAAAATATGAATTTCGTGTGTCGAGAAAGCATTGCTTTCTGATGGGAAAAAATACTGTTCAAGCAAAGGAATGGCTTAATAAGTGTTATTCTGACTCTGCTCCTTCGGAAACAATGGTTAAGAGATGGTATGCTGACTTTAAACGCGGTCGTACAGACACAAATATTAGCTAGTTCATACATTTCCCAAGAGTATTAGTTCGAAAGTGAATGTAATAGCGCGATTGGAGTTCGAACCAGTTTACTACGATGTTGCAGGCTAGCACGTTAGCCAGTACGCCCCGGGAACTAAGAACTGAACGGACACAGTACCAGTGATTTTAGTCATCACATAGATTGGGAGATGGTTTGAAAGTCACCACATAGATTGAGAGAGGGGCGGGAGTGTCACCACATAGATTGAGAGAGGGGCGGGAGAGTCACCACATAGATTGAGAGAGGGCGGGAGTGTCACCACATAGATTGAGAGAGGGGCGGGTAAGTACTTGGTTGTCCAATATTGGTTTAGTTTGGTTACTTTGTTTAATAGGATATCAACCATCTGGATTTTTAATGTCAAATACACCCTTGTAGAAACAGTAGAACAGTAGCGGCACTATTTAACCCATAACACACCACTCAATAAGTTCCGGGTCTGACATTATGGCGCCTCTAATAAAAAAATCATATTATTTTATAAAGTACTAATCTTCAAATGACACGTGTCAAAATTTGAGCCCAATCGGAATTATTCGTTTACAAATTACAGTTATTTAAGTGAAGCTACTGTTGCAAATTTTCAAAACAATGGAAAAATCTGAATTTCGTGTGTTGAGAAAGCATTGCTTTCTGATGGAAAAAATAGTGTTCAAGCAAAGCAATGGCTTAATAAGTGTTATTCTGACTCTGCTTCGTCGGAAACAACGGTTAAGAGGTGGTATGCTGACTTTAAACCCGGCCGTACAGACACAAATGATGCTGAACGCCCAGGTCGCACAAATTCGGAAGTTCTCCCGGAAAAAACCAAAAAAACTCCAAATTCGTTTTGACCGATCGTAAATTGAAGTTGCGTAGATAACAGAGGAGTTGAAGATAGGCAGTGTATTCACATTTTGCATGAACATTTGTCAATAGAAAGCTGTGTTCAAAGTGGGTGCGCGTTTGCTCACAGTCGATCAAAAACAACAACGCGTCGATGATTCAGGGCGTTGTTTGCAACTGTTTCAACTCAACAAAATAATTTTTTGCGTAATATCTAATAATGGATGAAACATGGATCCACCACTTCACTCCGGAGTCAAATCGCAGTCAGCTGAGTGGATAGCAGCAGGTGAAAGCCGTCCAAAGCGACCAAAGACACAAACATCAGCAGGCAAGGTTTTGGCCTCCGTATTTTGGGATGCACACGGTATTTTGTTCATCAATTACCTTGAGAAAGGAAGAACCATCAATAACGAATATTATATAGCATTATTGGTGTGTTTGAAGGAAGAAATCGCCAAAAAAAAAGGCCACAAATGAAGATGAAAAAAGTGGTCTTTCAACAAGACAATGCACCGTGTGTGTGTGTGTGTGTGTGTGTGTGTGTGTGTGTGTGTGTGTGGAATGATATGTAGACAAACACAAAATGTTCTAAAAGATGGGTATGTTGCCGCTATAACGTCTCGGTTTATACAACCTTCTTCGGAACAGTGGGGAGATCTTGTGACATTACCATCAAGATTAAATTCTCATCCTTTGGAACATTTCGTGTTTGTCTACATATTATTCCACATACTGTCGGATTGATTTTACGCCCATATATCCCATATCTCTCTCTCTCTCTCTCTCTCTCTATATATATATATATATATATATATATATATATATATATATATATATATAATTTGTTGATTTTTTTTTATTAAATAAATGCTTATTCTAGACAGCTACCCAGGTTGTCTTGCTAAGTCGCAATCATCAGGTGTCAAATTAGATCTTATGGTGTGTATTTGAAGATACTTTCTTGATGTTATATTCTGGACCGCAAATAACGTCGGTTGCTTTTGTGGACGCTATTACGCTTCGGATTTTTAAAAGTTCAATTTGACGTTATTTGCGGTCCAGAATATA
The DNA here is from genome assembly GCA_023376005.1 of Doryteuthis pealeii. Taxonomy (NCBI): domain Eukaryota; kingdom Metazoa; phylum Mollusca; class Cephalopoda; order Myopsida; family Loliginidae; genus Doryteuthis; species Doryteuthis pealeii. The sequence goes on from CM042145.1 coordinate 89,066,293, forward strand.
ACATTAAGAAAAGATCTTCAAATAAACACCATAAGATCTAATTTGACAGCCGGATGATTGCGACTTAGCAAGACAACCTGGGTAGCTATCTATAATAAGCATTTTTTTTTAAAACTCAACAAATTAAATAAATATTAGCTCTCACAATTTGTGATTGAGACTGTATTTTCTTTGTTTCATCACAAAAAAATTTTGTTTATATATATATATATATATATATATATATATATATATATATATATATATATTAGATGCTTACTCAGATATATGAATGTAAAGTCAATTTGTAAGAATCTGTCTCTTTAGTTCAGAATAAATTGGAGAAGTACCTTACATAGAAATAGTAAATGAGCCTAGCTTCAGGGTCCATCCTCCCTAGCAGCACCTCCCCCTTATTTACAAAGGTTAGGTTCAGGCTTATCATCTGATGCCTGAAATGACCCTCACCCCCCAGGGGGTGGGGGTGACGAAAGAGCCAAGCTAATTTTGGCACTGCTCCCAGTCATGTATTTGTGTGCCGTGCTGAGAAGCTCCGATTAAAATCTTGCCTAAGGTGGATGGGGCTGGTATATAGCAAATTAGGGGAGGACCTTGCTGTTTTCAGTAGAAGAACGTCCACAGTGACTGAATTCCACAGATAAAAGTAAACCATATAGTATTACCCATAAATAAGTTCACTCCTACCAGTTATTTTATCTTTAAAAAAGTATTAAAACACTGTAACCAAAAATAGATACCGTATATACTCGAGTAATGAACGATCTTGATGGTAATGTCATAAGATCTCCCCACAGTCCCGAAGAAGGTTGTATAAACCGAGTCGTTATAGCGGCAACATACTCATCTTTTGGAACATGAAATGTACCTGGTGCGCCTATTTCAAATCCTGGACGCGGTTATTTGCATTTCACATAGCGCTAATACACTTGAGAAAAGTATGAATCGGACTATCCTCCCTCCAGCTGTGGGTAAATAGTAGGGCAGATTGTGCTCTTTAACCTTGGTATGGAAACCAGTCTAGTTGAAAAAAAATCTGAATTCAGACCAGAAGGGCTCTCTTTTCGTTAGTCAAAACTACGTTGAGAACTCCTCCTCTCCCTCCTCCTCCTCTCCCTCCTCCTCCTCTCTATCTATCTATCTATCTACCTACCTACCTAATAAACGACCCCTACTTCTTAGCCGTAAAAAGTTATTTTCATCATATATTGTGAAGGGATTACATTCCTTACTTGCCACGGTTCTTCCGTTCGTCGCTAGGTGGCAGCCTTATAAAAGAAGAGGTAACAAAGTCAAAGGTTCCGTTTTACCTTCTATCCTCGAGAAAAGAACACGCACCAGTTGCATCGTCTGTCCACGTGACAGGAGGTGGGAGTCTTTGAATCTTCAACCTCGTGTTACATGGGAACACGCTTAACAGTAAGATTTATACTTTACTATATTACCAGCAATCTCAAGACTCTCCATATAAAAAACTATTATCTCATTAAGACAATTATTCCATACACGTATGTATAAGCCCTTCTTCTGTCCTGTTTTGTATTCTACTTTTATTAAGTTTGTTCAGGCAATAAAATCTACGTGTTATTACTTTCGTTGTGAATTGTTCTTATATATATTCACTTAACATCAGGCTTTTCACATTTTAAATGAATTTTACATATTAATTTTTCATAGCAAAAATACTAAATTAAAGTTTTGAAATAAAATAACTGATGCATTATAAAATTCATTAATTTATAAATCAATACTGAAAATTTCATTAAAATCGGATAATTACCTGATTTTTAGTAATTCTTTTTGCAATCGCGAATGTTACATAAAAATTGTAAACAAGCGCGTAAAACCATCTAAAAATAGACAGAATGGCGGATCGCGTCGAAATTGACCAAAACAAATCGTTTTAAATCTATTAAAAATAAACTGCATATGTAATGATATTTTTCTTTATTTAATGATACTACTTATCGATTTAGACAATGTTTGACCTTAAATAATAGATTTAATTATTTTTTAATTCGTTTTTAAAATTCGTAGCAGATGACAAAATTGCCAGTACCTATCAGTACAGTATATATTCACTTCATACGCGGAAACAATACTCATCCAGCAAAATTTCTTCTTCAATCGTGTGTAATGAATGACTGCTATCTTTTGGCTGTGCTAGCTTGCAAAAATATTTCTTCAACATCCAATAACATAAAGAGAAAGCATTCAAACATTTATTTATACTTTCAAAACGACTCTAAATACAGTCAAAATCAATGCAATTCCGTAAATAAACAATGTAGTCTAAACCTTGATGTAAGTAAGTAAAGTCGTCGGGGTGGTCTAAAGTCGGTATCAGACAATCAGTGAGGGAGTCTATCCCCTTTTCACTAGCGCTAGACCAAGGAGATTGTTTTTGCGTCTGAGGTGGAGCGCCACACCTACTATCAGCTCCTTACTTTACTGCACAGATCCCTGGCTGGGTTAGCTCAGTCGGTAGAATGTTCGGCTAGAAACCACAAGGTTCCTAGTTCGATACCGGCCATCGCCAACTCAGCGTATGAGTAGCACAGACCTCTTGATGTAAACTAGCTAAATATAGGTCTTTTTTTAAAATAATGTCATTTTTATGTAACTATTTATAAAAATATGTATTTATTATATGCACAGGTGTTATAAATATTAAACAATTAGCATAAGTTCATTTCGTTTAGAGCTACTGTCGGGTCAACATCCGTTTGATGTTACATTTCTCAGTAACTTTGGTTCTGTTCCGAAGTGTTTTGTTTTTCTTTTTAATTTGTTTTGTTGGAGAGTGGGTGTATTGAGTTAATAAAATTTGTGAATCAAGAGAGATATCTATTTCTGTTATAACACCAGTCTATGACCGGACTAAAAGGATTTTAGTGAGAGAGGAAGGGGCAAGAGAAAAGCAAGAAAGGGTGTAAGAAAAAAAATAACAAATTCCTTATTCGCGTATTACAATGTTTATTTATTTTAGGGATGGTTTGGATTGTTTTTTGTTTGTTTTTTGTTTACATTTAAAATATTATTTTTTTAAATGTAACCCTAAACTCATGAGTATTTTGAAACATAACTTTATTTTTCTAAAAACCTTTTCATTTTTGTACATATGGCAAAAGTTCATAATTGCTTGCTGAGTTAAATTGATAAAAATGTATCAGTTTTATTTATTTCCATTTTCATCCCTAACCCTATAAAATAAAAATAAATTAAGATTTTAAACATATGTCCTTATCTATAAGCGTGAAATATATATAATTTTAGATTTTAAGTTTTAATTCTGGTCTATTATTATAGCATTGAGCACTCTTTCAATGCATACATTCATTACACACACACACACACACACACATATATATATATATATATATATATATATATATATATATACATTCATTATGTATATATATATATATATATATATATATATATATATATATATATATATATGAGTATGAAAAGAGTATGAAATACAGAGATTGATTTTTCTCGATTTGTTTAGCCTTAAATTTAATAGGTAATCCCGCCTAATTAATTAATTATTAATTAATTAACTTTCATAAAATTAGGTCCGACTTCAATTAAGCACATATTCTCCCAAATATATATATATATATATATATATATATATATATATATATATATATATATATATATATATATATATATAACGAGTGATTCACCTAAGAGAAAATGGATGATCAAGTAACTTAATTTTATAGAACGCGTTTTCATGTACTTATACACAATGATAAATGAGGTCTGTACTAAACAACAAACAAATATTTTTCCACAAGACAACACTAAAGTCTATAAAATGAAAATGAATTACTTTTAAAAATAATTATCTGGGATTGGTACATATTTATCAAATTAATTCAATTAATGACTACTGTTAAAAAAAAAATAAAGTCGAACAATGAAGTATAGTTAAAACAAAGAAGAAAAAACAATTTATCAATCTATATACTAGAGTGAGTCAAAAGTTTTGCAATATTTTGGTAATTTGAGGCACAATTCGGAAGCTTTCATTTACTATTTGGAATTTAAAAGATAAAAATATGACACCAATTATTGAATGAAATATCCTAAGAAATATGTTTTATGCTACCTTTGTCTACAAGAAAAGTTAAGTATAATTAAATTACGGGTCTCCACCTGCTTTTTTTTCTGTGACGAGGTTATATGTAGGTGTGTGTGTATGTCCGGAGGAAACTATGAAAATGAAACAATTAACGACGATGTAAATATATATACACATACACTATCACCAGCGCTTGCTTTAGTGCAAAAATAATTAAGACGTTATTTATACCTGGGAAGATATTTAAAAATTAGGATTAGAATAGTAAGAAAAGGGAAATTCATTGGTTGTGTTCGTGATTAAAACAATCAATGGATCTGCGAGACTAACTTTTTTATTATACACTTCAACGCCGGATAGCCACTTCTAGTTATTAATCAAATGATAATTTTGGAAGCATACGTGAAACCCTTCACATTAGTATAATTACACACACACACACACACACACACACACACACACACATATATATATATATATATATATATATATATATATATATATATATAGCGAGAGAGAGAGAGAGAGAGAGAGAGAGAGAGAGAGAGAGAATCCCCGCTTGTCATCCTGGCAGTTAGGGTTCGAATCACTCACAAAGCACTTTCCTGTCTATAACTCTACTGATGAGGCATAATATGCCGAAATGTACATACAGAGATCGCAAGTTGGATTATCTAATAAATGACGCGCAACTCCACATCCGCCATTGCGCGTCATTTATTAAATAATCCAACTTGCGCCCGTACTTACAGCACCGCCATGTTTTCCATCCTTAGTACTTCCAGCAACGAACTTCAACTAAGTGTTCTGGAGGCCCTATATATTTCCAAATACCAGCCTATTTTGTGCACACAAAAAAAGTATTTCCATCAACTATTATTATTCGAAACAAAACCTTTCAACTAGACCGTTTCGCGTGGTGGAAGAAGTATCAGAACTCCCTCATATGGTTCGTAATGTAAGGAGGGGGTGAGGATGTGAGTTTTTTTTGTTTTTGTGTTTTTTTTTTTGTTTTGTTTTTCTCACCCTCCCTTGATTCGTTCGGTTATTATCCAATTTGTTCGTATTTCAATATTTGTAAAGTGAATTTCTCTGAAGAGATTGACCGAAAAAAAAATGAATAAATAAGATTAAGACATAAGGGTTCCCTAGCTTTTCTTTTTAAGAAATTCAATATTTTACAATGTATACGCTTTTTCTCTTCTTAATATATATATATATATATATATATATATATATATATAATATATATGTTAATGTATGAGTAGTAGCTTACCGGTGGGTACGAGTACGATCGTTGGAAGCGCACTGTATCCAGAGGCTAAGATTGAGAAAAAACAAATACAAAGTGCTCAATACAATGTAGAGCAAAATAAAAATTTTAAAAAACTCGAGTAGGTTACTACTATCCATTATATATATATATATATATATATATATATATATATATATATATATACAAACACATATATATGTATATGTGTGTGTGTGTTTTAAATTATACTAATGTGAAGGGTCTCACGTATGCCTCCAAAATGTTCCTTTAATTAATAACTAGAATAACTAGAAGCGGCTACCCGGCCTTGCCTAGATAGAGGGGTATAATAAAAAGTTAGTCTCGTAGATCGTATATATATATATATATATATATATATATATATATTTATGTTTGGAGAACAAATGTAAAGGGAACAGTTGTACAAAATAACAGAAACAAAAAAAGAACAAGAAGAAAAAAGTGCTGGATCGATTGGGTAGAATATCGGAAGTTAGACATTTTAAAAGCTGCTTCAATGACAGACTGGCTTCAACTTTTGGTCCTTGTCTTTCAGGAAGGAATTGCCCAAAAAGAAAATGGGATGCTGATGAATGGTTTATCTTTGTGATCAAAAGACACAGCCAAAATTTAATGGCCCACCTCGGATTTACCCGCAAAAATTATATCTTCTTTTATTCATTTTGCTTCTTGGCTTTTTTTTTTTTGCATATATCTTTAAATTCATTTTAGATCAAGCCATCCCAAAAAATACTTATACACACACGCGCACGCGTTCACACACACACACACACACATATATATATATATATATATATTTGCTTGAAGGCAATTATAATGCACGTATCGCATAAAATTCGATAATTATAGAAAATAATCTTGACAAGTTAATCCCGGCAAAGGATGGTTCGCCATGTAGAACACCGTACAGACTGTTTCGACTTTATTAAGTCTCTTCAGCGATGTATACTAACGACTCCCCTCCGACAGGAATCGAAACCGGGACTTCACAGGCATAGTCAGAGACCATATCCGTTCGGCTGCCGGTACATAGCGAACAGTCCCTGCGAAATTAACCTTGTCAGTGATACTACACGCCTCTACCATAGTAGGTAAGTGGACGTTTATTAAGTAGTAAACATGCTATTATTCAAACCAAGTGTAGTAGTGAAGCTATTTATGTTTTGGTTGGGTCCTTTAGGGTGAGAAAGAGAAGTAGGCGGGTAAGGATTTTTATTGGTCAGGTGTTGTGTCTAGCAGGACCTACTCCTATTTAATTAGGACGGGTGCTCCCTTATCTGCTTGTCTACTGGTAGGTGGGGAGTACCGTTGCTTTGTGGTTTTATTGTCTTTTTATTTATTTATTTAATTATTGGTAGTCCTTTGTATTTTGCTTTTACTTGTTAGGTTAATCCAAGTCTGTAGTAATCCTCCAGTTGAGAGATAAGCCAGCTGTCCTTCCTTAGCATTAATAATTCAGTGACTGATATCAAGACAGTGAACGATCTTATATGTCTTTTGTCTTGCGATCTCATTGGCCAATTTCTACATGAAGCTGGTTGCTCTTACCGATTCTCCCGCTTTTGGTAAAGTTTTTATATAGAAGTATAAGAATTAGATGAGTGATTCTTATAATATGTTAGAAGGCTCAGAGTAACCTTCCAATGTAGGTGAATATACACATCAATAAATCCGAACACAGAAGTACAACAATACAGACTTTATTGTCTGAGCACGTGCAAATTGACATACATGACATTGATACAAAACAGATTGGATGATGGTTCTTTGGAAGTGAAAAAGATTTCATAAAGAATATGAGATATACACGTCTAGTCCATCTTTTGTGGGTACTAAACCAAGGGAAAGAGGCAGATGGTTTCCCGGGTTGAGTTTAAATACCCAGCTAGTAGTGACACCTAGTCGCGAAAACCTTGCGGCAAGGGAACATGACCCTTTTGGACATAAGTCCATCCCAGCAGGGACAGACAATCGCTACAGAAGTGACGATTTTGCTTACATCGTGAGTATTATTTGCTTCAAATAGTATGTGACTTAAAATGACAGTAACTGTTAGTTGTCTAATTATTTTGTGTTTTAGTCTAAATTGTTGTTCGCTTATTATGGTTTATTTTTATTTAAAATCTTTTTTTAAGCCACTCACTTGTCTGAGTATTCAGTGCTGTTATTAAACTCAATAGAAATAATGGCACATATTAGAATTATTGAAGCTATGATTGCTTTTGTTGAAGAAGAATCACAGTTAATCCAAGTCTGTAGTAATCCTCCAGTCGAGAGATAAGTCAGCTGTCTTTCCTTGGCATTAATAGTCCAGTGACTGATATCAAGACAGTGAACGATCCTATATGTCTTTTGTCTTGCAATCCCATTGGCCAATTTCTACAGGAAGTTGTTTGCTCCCGCTGCTTCTCTCACTTTTGGTAAAAGATAGCCAATGGGATTAGAACACAGGGCATATAAGATCGTTGGATTATTAATCACTGGATTATTAATGTCAAGGAAGGACAGTTGACTTATCTTTCGACTGGAGGATTACTACAGACTTGGATTAACCGTGATTCTTCTTCTTCTTCTTCTTCTTCTTCTTCTTCTTCTTCTTCAACAACAACAACAACAACAACAACAACAACAACCATCACACCACCACCACCACCACCACCACCACCACCACCATAGCTTCAAGAATTCTAACACTCAACAACTTTCTCCAAGAGACTCTCTTCAACAACTAAGCAAGAGCTCGAAACACCCACAGATAATTCAACAGTTCCATGGCTCCTGAAGTCGATGCTACCAGAATAAATATGTTTATTCTTGGCAGCAATGTATACATTCTAATGGTAATATATACACAATAAATAATAATGAATATTTAACAACGTCTCATTAGGGGCAGTTTTGACATATGGTCAGCTTAACGAGAGGGCCCGTGCATTTACACATGAGCGAGACAGACCCGGTGCCAGAGACGATTTTAAAAGATGTTGTTAGACTATGCCACCCCTCCCTCTTTCTACACTCTGTAGGAAATGCTGCATGATTAGAATCCCTGGGACCAGGAAGACCTCATTTATTTGCTTGTGTCGGAAGAAAAGAAAGTGGCTGAAAGAGATGCAGAGATCCCATGCCTTAATTCCAGTCAAACGGCTGCAAATAAAGTTTACTCACAATAAAGGACACTTGAAGGACACTGAGTATAATTGCCAAAATATTTTGTCTTTAATAAGCAAGATGAATACATAATGAATGATAATGATAATTCTTTGCAGAGACTATAACAACCAAGATGAGGATATCAGTGTATACTAATGATAATTCACATAACAAGGCAGTATCCTCATTTTGATTGTTATTATTATCATTATACACTGATGTACTCAAGCTAGAGTACATCAGTGTGTAATGATAATACCTTATTGAGAATATATCAGCCATGATATCGATGTACAATAATGATGATTCCCCTTTGAGACTATAACAATCAAGATGAGGGTATTCGTGTATGATAATAATAATTCCTTGTTGAGACAATAACAATGAATATGAGGAGTGCTGGAAGAATATTAGGGTATAATTATAATTCCTTGTTGACACAAGATATCGATGTATAATAATGATGATTCCTACTTAAGACTATAATAGCCAAAATAGGAAATCAGTGTATGATAATGATAATTCTTTGTTGAGACTATTACAGCCAAGATGAGGACATCAGTGCATAGTAATGATAATTCCTCTTTGAGGCTATAGCATCCAAGATTGATTCATCAGTGTATAATTTTGATAATTCTAACAGGATGTGAAGCAGCAGATTTTAACAGGTTTGAATTCAGAGTTTTCCTTCTCCTACACCAGTTGCCATACAAATCAAATGATTTAAAGATCAAAGGGGAAGACTATAAAAGCCAAGACATCAGTGAATAAGACTTCAATGTATATAATAATAATAAAGTAAAGTTGACGGGGCGGCCTAAAGTCGGTATCAGCCAGTCAGCGAGGGAGTCTATCCCCTTTTCAATAGCGCTAGACCAAGGAGATTGTTTTTAGCATCTGAAGTGGAGCGCCACACCTTTCATCAGCTCTTTACTTTACCGCACAGATCCCTGTGCTACTCATACGCTGAGTTGGTGGGGACTGGTATCGAACTAGGAACCTTGTGGTTTCTAGCCGAACGCTCTACCGACTAAGCTAACCCGGCCCCATAATAATAGTAATAATAATAATAATAATAATAATTCTTTGTTGAGACTATAACAGCCCATATGAGGACATCAGTGTGTGATAATGATAATTTTGCATCTTTAGAAAAATTGAGAAAATAATTGATTTGCAAGTTTCATTTCATTTCCAAAACTTTCTTTTGCTTATTGTTATATTAAGATAATAGTTTCAATATATATTTATTCAAAGTTTAGAATATTTTATTTCTGAAATCTTTGTCTGGAATTTATGGCATCATTCCAAGACAAACTATAAAGCACTGATAATGTTTCATTTCGAAAATGTTGGATTATTTTTGTGTATATAAGGCTTGCTGTAATTCATGACTTAAACTTATAAACTCAGCAAGGTCACATGCTTTAAACCCCAGCCAATCAACAGCACAAATATGTGGTTAGTTAACTATCTAATCGCTGATATTGACAGTCGTTCATTTGCACGTTATTTGACATTGACGAATGGACCTACAACCAAAGGATCATACACAACACTGAGTGACACCAAGGAGCAACCAAAGGATCATACCCAACACTGAGGGACACCAAGGAGCAACCAAAGGTTTCTTCCCTAAGGATCATGCTCTGCTTAACACAAGGGATCTCCGCTGGAGAGTGCTCTCAGCTTGAAGCCTAAAGATGGCCACAAAAACCATCATAAAATATTAGACAATAATTAAATGTATATATTTACCAACCGCTCCACACAAGGTCAATTTCTTAAGCAGAGTTTAACAAGTTTTGAAATCAGAGTTCTCCTTCTCTTAGATATGGTTTCCAGTAATTATTTCTATTTAATAATAGACACTTCTTTGGACACAAGTACAAGTTTCAAGTAACTATTAATGGTGGACTCTCCAATCGTGAATGATAGATGAGGGTCAGCAGTGAGTGATTTGTTTCCTCCCATATTGTGCATGCTATCAAGAAGACATTTTGTGATTCCTCGAGTGTGATAGCAGCCCAGCCTTGCTGCAAGCTATGAAGCCACACTAACTGATGGAATTTCCTAAAGTGGGAGTCAAATGTTTTTGCTTTAAAGTTAGACAGAGCTGATCTCAATGTTTCAGTCTATTTTCTTCAAAGCTCTTTAATTTAGCAAAACATGTCTTATGCCATTCTTTCCAATTTGATGCTAGATTTTCCCAAGCACTCAGGTTAATAATGAGGCATTTCAAATTGTCCTTCAATTTGTCTTTATAGCATAAGAGTGGACATCCAATAGAACGCTTAGCATTTGGTAATTGTCTGTATAATATCTTCTTTGGAAGCCTGTTCTCATTCCTTCTGACAATGTGACCAGCCCACCTAAGCTGAACCTTTGCTAGTAAGGTTTCAATGCCTGCAATGTTACATTTTTTTAATATTGTGCTATTTTTCACTATATCATCCCATTTTATACTGCAAATGGCATGAAGACAGCAGATGTGAAAGGCGTCAAGTTGGTTACTGTGCTTGCAGTAAAGTGTCCCAGTTTCAGCACCATAAAGTAGAGTTGAAAGCATAACTGCTCTATATATGTCAATTTTCATTTTAGATACATCTTTGGTATTCCATAATTGGTATTTCAAATTGCCGAGTGCAGTGCTTGCTTTACCTATTCTGGAATGGACCTCTTTGTCCATTTTTTCCCTCAGAAGTGACTGTTGATCCAAGATATTTAAACGTGGCAACAATTTTGAATGCTTTTCCATCAATGAAGACAGGTTTTTATTTCTATTTAATAATTGTTTAGACATTAGTACAAGTTTCAAGTAACTAATAATAATCCTTAGAAAACAATTATAGCTCTAAGAAAATATTCTTAATAATAATGATCTGGTTATAAAGGATAAGACAGGATGTGGCACATGGTCAATTTTTCAAGCAGAGTTTAACAGGTTTTAAATTCAGAATTTTCCTTCTCCAAGATCGGTTACCTAACCAGATTAAAGAGCCCAATCTACCCTACTATTTAGTCATAGCTGGAGGGGGAATAGTTGGATTTATACTTTACCCAAGGTTATCAGTACTATATGAAATGCAAACAGCTTTGTCCAGGATTTGAACCCATGTCGCCATGTCCATTTCCTAGAGACATCATTAATAAATAATATTTATTCTATGTGTTAATGATTTTGACTATGAATTAAATACTCATTGATAAACTTATGCACTTTCTGTGGCATAAGCAGTGACATAGTTTTGGTTACAGACAGGCAGACACCGAATCTCCATTATAATAACATACCATTTTCTAATCTGAAAAATCCAAGTAATTTAAATAAGAACATTTTCTAATTGGACTGTCCTATTCGAAGAAGACAATTTTATTGAATAAAACAAAATGCCAAGTTTAATCAAGTAAGGATTTAATTTAAATAATTTTCTTGGCAATTCCAGGTGACCTTGCCAGCATGAAATGATGATAGGTATCCAGTGGCAAAATCAATTAATTCTCGCCAGAGAAGAGTGAAGTTAATTGTCTTCAGTCTAACCCAAGAAGATAATCCAATGTAATCACTTCTAAAAATGAATGAGCCTAACCAACATTCAACCAGACTATTTTCTATCTTTTTTTTTTATGTGTAGATGCAAAGAAATTTAGGCTTAGCCAATTGTGTGTGATTGTCAGTCAGTTAAATAATGAGACTGATTGTGTAAAAGACTTTTTTTATTATCAACTTAATTACAAATAAACTTTATCTCCTTCAAAATAGTTCCCTCGAGAACGCATACACCGACAAAGACATTCCCATTCCTTGAAACAGTGCTGGAATTGTTGCTGCATAGCCTCTTTAGGAATCTTATTATAAGAACTTGTGGGATGTTAATTCATAGCTAACAGCTGTACTCTTATAATGCATTAGGTTATCCAAAAGAGGGTAACACAACACAGAATATTCGGTAGGGAAAAAGTCAATTAATTCAATATAACATTGAATTGTACAACATCCCAAACTATAGAACAGACATTACTGTTCCAAGAATCATGAAGAAAGGTTAAGAAAAAATGGTGTGGAACCTACTTACTATTTTTCAGGAGGTCTGGAAGCAAAAACAGGCACTTATGTGCATAGCTGTTAAGGAAGTGAAAAGACACATGAGTAATTCCATGTCAAATCATCCAGAAAAAAGTAAAATTATCACCCACCCTCCTCAATTTTTCTTAAATTTTTTCCAGGTGTGACTATGTTCAATATATGTGAAATAATAATAGAAGAAATTGTTGTCATAGATGCAGTGCCACATCGGGATATTGATCTTGCTATGAAAAAATCAGAAATCATCAGTAACTTAAGATTGGTTGATTTTAAGACTGTTTCGATAGAATTTTTGGATTCCTTGGGCTAAAATGTTTTTATAAACCAATTTTAGGGATAGGGAAGCCCTAGAATTCATTTTACAGTCAAAAATAGGTTACAAAAAGTCGCCATTTTTGCCAACCCCACCAAATTCAGAGAGCTCAAAATCAACATAACTCCGCCAATTTTGGGAATTGGAAGCTCAAATTTTTGGAATTGGCTAAGTTTATCATGATCCACACTTGGACAAAATTTCAGAAAACTTGAAGGGGGTTGGTGACATGGCCTGGATGATTTGACATGGAATTACCCACGCTTCCAACACCCTGTTGATAAAAGAGGAAGATTTTAGGGTTCGCCTGGATACATGACCAAAACGGACACACGAAATGGGAAAGCCCCTCCTTCAATGTAAAAAGGGAGACAATATATTATATATGTATATATTATATATATATATATATGTGTGTGTATGTGTGTGTGTGTGTGTGTGTGTGTTTGATAAGCACTCTTCACTTATAAATATAATAAACTATATATATATAATATGGTTTGCTCTATTTATTAGTGAATAGTGCTTAATATCATTGATAGTGTATGTATATTAGGGTAGCAAATACATGAAGTAACTAATAGTTTCTTGCCTATTGCAATTTTCAAGCCAAGTGAATTATTTGTGCCACAATAAACAAAGATTCTCATGAGTAAATAACTGAATTTTGTGTACACTCTTTGAATGAAGCTGAATGAATTTCTACTACATTCTTAATGCTACCAAGCACATTTACAGAGAATTTTTCTATAGTGTAATAAAATTGTTTTTTGAGTTTAAAAAGTAATGAAATTGTTTTTTACAAGTAACAATTTATTTTTGAAAGATATTGCCTGATTTGCGGTGGGGGGGGGGGATTAAAAATTCAATATCAGAAGGTTTTTATCATAAGTAAGTAAAATCATCTAATTTATTAAAGGAGTAAAAAAATAAAACAATTTGAAATGAAACTTAATTCAGTCTCCATCAAAGTAAATGTCACGCATATCTATTAATTTTGAATATTTTAAACATAAGTTTTACACTAAATTGTAAGAATTTATTTATTTGTAAACTTTTAGTTAAATTCTTGTTACTGAAAAACAGGCAAGAGTAAAAAATAATTTTAAAAATTGATTACAAATTTCACAATACAATTTTTTAATTATTTTCATAGTTTATATAGTTTATTTTTTTTACAATGGAAAGGATTCAAACGTTGAATTATTAGGAACAGCTTTTATTCATTTTATTAATATTAATTTTTCTTTATTCGATATATTGAAGACTTTGGTAATTGTGACATAAGCAGTGATGAAGTTTTGGTTACATACAAATAGAGACCGAATCTCCATTATTAATAGATGTGTAAAAAGTAATGAGACTGATTTTATTTTTATTTTTCAGGTTGGCAACCCTGATTAAGAAAATCAGCTGTTCAATACTGATTTTCCACAGATCATTCTTGATAAGATCTTGTAAGATTCATCATTTCTGCCCTAAATTGTTGTATAAAATAAATTGTTGGTTTTTTTTTAAACATTAGATGTGGATCATGTGTAATGTCAAAGGTAGAAGGACATAATTATATTGATTTTCAGTAGTTCTATATCTTCTCAAGCATCTCTCTCTCTCTTTCTCTCTCTGTCATTCTCTCTCTCTCTCTCTCTCTCTCTCTATATATATATATATATATATAAGAAAGATTCTGTATGTCTGTAGGTTTGTATATTTGTTTGTACAACATCTGAGAGCATGTCCTTTATCTGAAAAATTATAGTTAAATTATCTGGCTCCAGAGGGTGAATCACTAATATACAATATTGGTACATAAATTAAATTCCTTGACAAAAGTCGCTTATTGATTTGGGCAGTCAACCAGCGAGTCGTGATTTCAAGCACTCTCTTCAATTTTACCTTCACCAAGATAAGTCTTGCAGCAAATACCACCAAGTTTGCAACCTTTGTGTACCTTTTGAATATATGTTTTTTTTAACATATGTTTTTTTATCTTCAATTGTTGTCCTCGTCTTCTTTCATCCAAATTTACTTGCTAACTGGGAATTATAAGAGTCCTGCAAATTCCTCTTACCTTTAAAAAAAATTGGTGGAAACCAGCAAAGACCTAAGTTGAATAAAACACAGACCCTATTTTTGTCCAAGGCTAGAACAAAATGGGGGCTCAATTTCCCCAGTCTCTCGGTCATTAGAAAATACTTTGTGCCACATAAAACCTTTTATCTAGGATAGAACTTTATCTCCATAAGTCTATGTTAACTTGTTAAATATTTTCATTAAATAATCTTTGCTTGTTTTAGCACAAAACCAAAAGTAGGAGGCACCTAGTGAGAATCAAACTCATGGGCTCATAAACCTGTGTTAACTTGTTAAATATTTTTGTCATATTCTCCTGCAATTTTACACTGAATTTGATGTTGTATTCTATTTTTATGGTACACTTAACTAAACACATTTGTAATAATCTAAACTTACTTAGCTGAACTTGAATTCCAAGAACAAACTGAATCTTTTCCTGGCCAATATTGGTAAGCTGATCCCCCCCCCCCAAAAAAAAAATAGAGAAAAAAATCAATCCCATTACTCATTCACCATATTGGATTCTATACAATTTTGTTAATAAAAAACTGTTTTCACACATGTTCATGGTCAACATTGGACTGCTGATTTCCAATCAGCGTTGCCAACCTGAAACATAAAAAAAATAATAATCAGTCTTATTACTCATTCACAATACCTCATATATGATGGTAACATTTTTGTTAAGGAAAACGAGAGAGGAAGTAACTCTGATAGGCAAACATGAACTAACTGTTTTCCCACATGTTCATGGTAAAGATTGGACTGCTGATTTTCAATCAGGGTTCCCATACTGAAGAATAAAAAAGATAAATATCACTCGCATTACTCATTCCCCATACCTAATATATGATGTATACAATTTTGTTAATGAAAAGGAGACAGGAAGTAATTATGAAAGGCAAAGATGAACTGACTGTTTTAACACATGTTCATGGTCAACATTAGACTGCTGATTTTCAATCAGGGTTGCTAACCTGAAAAATAGAAAATATTAAAAATCAGTCCCATTACTCCTTCACAATACCTCATATATGATGTAAATCATTTTTGTTAATGAAAAGGAGAGAAGAAGTAATTCTGAGAGGCAAACACAAACTGACTATTTTCACACATGCTCATGGTCAACATCGGACTACTGATTTTCAATCAGGGTTGCCAATCTGAAAAATAAAAATAAAAGAAATTCTTATTACTTTCTAGACCAAACTCATATTTTCTTATCTCATTACTTGCGTATAACTGAATATAAATTGATTACTTCTATTTTTTTAAAAGATCTGTTTGTGATGGAATAATATTTTCTTTTTATGTTTCTCTTTCATCTTATTATTTTGCAGAATGGTGCAAGACAATAATTTCTAATATGCCAGAGAGAAATAAATAATAAAAAAAGCAAATCCAATATATGAAATAATATATATATATATATGAATATATATGAATATATATATGAATATATATATATATGAATATATATATATATATTATATATTATTTGCCTTAATGCGTCATCTTTGCTTGTTGACAATTCTGAGTGTCGATTGACAAAGGCAGACACAATTGGAAAAAGCAAGCAAACAACAACAAAAAAAAAAGCATACTAAAAATGCATCCCTTTTTTTTATTATCTCTTCTGCATTCTCCTTGGCAATGATTACACATTGTTTCTGTTTAGTGCTAAAAATTTTCATGTTTTTGTTTTTCTGTAGTTCCCTGTAGGGTATATTATTATCTTGTGGGAGAAAACATTACTTATATATATATATATATATATATAATATATATATATATATATATATATATATAAGCACAGAATCTTACATTGAATCATCTTCATAATTTATGATTCATATTCTAAAACTGCTAACAGTTCTTGGTTCAGCAATTCTATAATATTTCTGTTTCTGGACCATATGACCTTTAGACACCTCTTTTGCAATCTCGATTCGTGTGAACATTTTTTCCATTTACACCGTCAAAATCCAGTTAATTGTTAACAGACGATTTTTTGAGTTTTTTTTTAATTATAAAACTAACCCCTAACCCTAACTCCTAACCCTAACCCTAACCCTAAACCCTAACCCTAACCCCCAACAAACAACCGGATTTTGACGGTGTAAATGAGAAAAGTGTCCTTGTGAGTCGAGATCACAGAAGGGGTACCTAAAGATCATATGGTCCCCGTTTCTAAAAAAATAAATCACTTATCAATCTATATGGGTCATGGGAAACCAATTCCCTGGACCACCCTGTCGACTTTGGCTGTAGAATACACCAACTAAACCTCTGCAGAGGGGTAAGACCAACCCCCCAATGGGGCCACCTGTTGGCCATGGGTGGCAACCCATGATGCTTAAGAATGGAATCCTGGTGGCTGAGTAATCCATTACATGCTACACTTTATGACCCTTACTTAGGCTAGATGGGTGGACAGAGAGTCCCCCTCAGATCAATCGACTGAACATGTCAAGCCCTAACACCTATATTGTCCTGACCCTATTTACTTTATGGAAAATCCCCAATGATTTTTATCATATATGTGCAAGAAGGCGGTGGCTGAGAGTCTTAGTGTCCTTAGTATGACATTAAACTGCATCAAACAGTGAAGTTCCAATTTTGGAGCTCTGAGGAGTGTGGATTACTCCTTCATCGCCATTGCTCCCAGGTCTACCCTGACCCAGAGTGGTAGTATCTGTTAGGGTCCCATCTATGGGTTAAATAAAGAAAAATTAAAGATATATAGAAATTGAAAAGAAAAAAAATAGAAAAAACGTGTTCGGCATAAAATAGTTGGTGGTCTACCATAATAGCAATAGGGTTGGGACAATCATATTAATATGACCAACCAATTGATCCAAGGGGCCTCTTCGACTGCCCATCTAGCCTGGGTAAGGGCCAAAGTGGAGTGTTGCATAGCATGGACAGAAAAGATAAGAGTAAAAATGAAGAATACTAAAATATAGTGAAGTCATAGAAGGCAGTGGCTGAGGATCTTCATGTCCTGGGAATTACATTAAACTCTATCTGATGGTGAGGTTCCAGTTCTGGACGTTTGGGCAATGTGGAGCACCTCTTCATCACCATTGCTCCCTGGTCCACTCTGAACCGCAGTGGTAGTACCTGTTAGGGTCCCATCTATGGGTTAACTAGAAAAATGAGTTAATAAAAAAATGAGTATCCATTAAGAATGAATTCATTTCAAAACTTTGTTGGCATTAAATAACCCACCGAACTTGATATGCCATAAGACAAACAAAGCCAAGCCAAGTCTCAGCAAGTGCCTATGTATTACAATGATGGGTAAAAAATTATCCGTACTTTCACCATAAAAAGTAAAAGTCGTCGGGGTTGCCTGAAGTCACTATCAGCCAATCAGCGAGGGAGTCTATATAGATATATATTTAGATGAGTATATAAAAAGGTCTGTTGAGAAATAAAAATACATCTTAATATATTATAATAATAATAATAGTAATAATAATAATAATAATATACATAAACCAGAATCTGTTCTTGAGAACGAAACGCATAAAATTTTCTGAGACTTTGAAATAAAAACGGATCACCTTATCCCAGCAAGAAGACCTAGTGTTGATAAACAAAAAAAAAAAGAACCTGTCAACTGGAGGATTTTGCAGTTCCAGCAGATCACAGGGTGAAGCTAAAGGAAAATGAAAAAATGGACAAATATCTGGACTTTGCCAGAGAACTGAAAAAAGTTATGGAATATGAAAGTGAAAGTGATACCAATTGTAGTTGGTGCACTTGGAACAGTCCCAAAAGGATTGGAAAAGGGTCTGGAAAGTTTGGAAATCAGAGGAAGGATTGAAACCATTTAAAACACTGCACTGCTACAATCTGCCAGAATACTCAGAAGAGTCCTGGAGACCTGAGGAGACTTGCTGTCACTCAGACTCCAGTGAAAGACCATCAACTAATGCTGATGTGAAAACTCAAAAGGAGAAAAATAATAATAATAATAATAATAATAATAATAATGATAATAATAATGAAGTCATAAATACTTTTTAGATGTTTACATAAAATTAACTTTGGAGTAAAGGTCTATGAAAATATAAAAATATTTTTGATATGCAGAAATAAGAATAAAAAAAGAAGAACATTTTATTTCTCTTTGATTTAAATTATAACTGTGATTAATTGTGTTGGAAAACATAATTTCTTTATGCACATATGTCTTGCACATCCTGGAATAATGGCCTCTCTCTCTCTCTCTCTCTCTCTCTCTCTCTCTCTCTCTCTCTCTCTCTCTCTCTCTCTCTCTCTCTCTGTTGGAATTATTTGTATATATGGTGTGCTCCAATTCCCAACCTGAATTTATAGACTATCCCCGGAATCCTGAGTATTGTAAGTTACTCCTCAATGATTGCAAGTAGAACTATGGCCAGTATCAGTGTTTAAGTAGCGTATCAGCCACACAGTATGACTAGTGATTGGTGAAGGAATAAACCATGTGACCTCGGCTAGTCTATAAATTCAGGTTGGGAATTGGAGCACATCTTATATACAAATAATTCCAACACACTCTCTCTCTCTCTCTCTCTCTCTCTATATATATATATATATATATATATATATATATATATATATATATATGTGTGTGTGTGTGTGTTATATACCCCTTATTAAGGATATATAAATGGCGAGAGTTCTTTTCTATTATTAATTTCTTTCAGAGAGACATCTGTGGTCATATCTCTCGAATATTTAAGTCTTTACTTACTCATTTGGAGTAGCAGGGACTTTCTCCTAAGTGGTCTGGTCTATTATCTTCATTTCTTCAAACTGGTCTGGTTCTGTAGTTTGTAGCTTGACTTTAAGATTTTGGTCTCACTTTAAGATATTGGTCTGACTTTGTGTCACAAAGGTTGCAATTAGTTTTCTCAGAGACAACATGAGGCTTATATTTTAGTGATCACATTTTTATTCAGATTTTATTTTCAACCGCGGCAGTCAAAGCCAGTATGTCTTTACATAGCAACGTATCCGGCCTAACTGACTGACTAAGCTCTGGGCCTTTATTCCCACAGTCAGTGTGTAACTGGAAAGAAGGTTACTTAAAGGTTATTTCCTATCAATCACTTACATCTGATCTATTCAGTATCACTTTCTGTCTTTCTAACTTGACACCAACATCTCTCTAGTTTCCCTGTGACACTCTCTCTTTGCATTGACAGTTACTGGAAGACAATTTCAACAGTGATAATAAAGTTGATTTTGACAATCGCATAAAGTGGTTGGCATTTGATGCTTTCTAATCTGGGTTATCACAGAAAACAAACAAGTCCTTTAAAATATAACACCACACCTCTTAAGTGGGGTTGTAATGCAAAAGTCTTCTATGGAAAGAATTTCCTTATAATATTACACAATAAATAGGGTAGCCTATTCATTTTGTAATGTAGTGTAAAATATTCAAAATCTAATGTTTAATTCTGGAGAGGAATCATGTAAAATAACCATAGCTTTGACAGACAGCTTTTGACACCTAATTGTCCTGAAGCATGATGTTCTCTTTGGTAAGGGATGTCATGTGACTAAAACTTGTGGGAGATTTATTGAGTTGAATCATGATGTTCTCTTTGGAGCTGGACACTAAAAATAAAGTAATAAATCAACTTATGATATGACACATTTCTAGTATGAAAAAGAAAAGAAAATAGAGTGGAAAAAAATAAATTCGACTTGTTGAAGAGAGGGGGGGGGTCAACAATGTCGTCGCCGTCACAAATCTATAGCACAAAATCCGTCGTCGTCGCAAAACCACCAACTCAAACATCTTCTGCTGTCGTCACCCCACTTCTACTTATACAATTTTTCTTTCAACATCCGGGTGTCTGCACCACACGCACGAGATAATCGAGCCAAACCCGACCGCTGGAATCATCATAGCCATCATCCGGGCACCTGGCGCTTACATCCGGGACTGCAGCTTCTAGACTTCGGTGACAATGTTTGCATTCTGAAGGAAGCGGGTTCGATTCTACAGTCCGACATGTCAGGCAAAGCCTAGCCCGCTTCCTTCGAGAATACGGCAGGCCTTGACGTTCGCCACTCACCTCGTGTTCTCTGTCACAACATTATAAGCATCACATCTCGGAGAAGGAAAACTCTGAATTCAAAACCAGCTTTACTCTACTTAAAAGCCAGCAAAACCGCTAATCTAAAAATTAGCTACATAAATGAGAGTAACCTCCCCTTGTTTCTTTCCCTTTGAGGAAGCCGTCTGTTTTGGTTGGCCATTTTCATTTAGCCGTAATCAATACAACTGCATGTTTTAACATGAAAATATCATAAAATGTGTTTTTAATAACAATTAAGTTCATTTCAAATAATGCACAAGCACAATTAAGAACACATTGTATGACATTTTTGTGTTAAAACATTCAGTTGTATTGATTCGAACAAATTCGTATTTTTAGTGTAGATTTACAATGAAATGAAAATGGCCAACCAAAACAGACGGCTTCCTCAAAGTGAAAGAAACAAGTGGAGGTTACTCTCATTTTATGTAGCTAATATTTAGATTACTGCAAAACCTACATCAATCAGCTCTGTGTGTATTCTGAATCCTGTATTAGGACCTGCTAGGGGGGATGGCAAATTGGGATAGAGAGAGACAGAGTCATGGATATCTATGCAGATTCTGAATGCTGTGTAGAGGACCTTCCAAGGGTGATGACAAATAGGGACAGTTGAAGAGCAAGGAGAGAATCATGGATATCTGTGCTGCCAGCCTGACCTGATGATGTATATTATCTATGTGGGTGATAAGAGACGGGGTTGTCATGTGTGTGTATGTGTGTGTATGTATTATATCAAGTGTGTGTATGTGTGTGTATGTATTATATCAAGTGTATGTATGTGCATGAGAGATAGTGAGCAATAGAGAGGAAGAGATGTGTGCAGCTGAAAGGACAACAACAATAGATTTATTAAGAGAAATTAGAATTATTTCAGATAAATTTGCAACAATCTTGTATCTCATTTTTATTCCAGTTATTCATGATACAGAATCAATTAAGATATGCTAATTCAAGATGAAATAGGCTAATTCATAGACAAAATGCTAATTCAGAGACAAAAAGGACATGATACAATTAAATTCGAACAGATTTATTCTAAGTAAAAAAAAGAAAAAAAACTCTTATATATATTTTTTTTTTTTTTTTTTTTTAATTATTTATCATGGAATCTTTTTAACAAGATGTTTGTACTTCTGTTTATTATCTATTTCGTGAATTTTTTTTTTTTTGTTTGTTTTGTTTCTAAACTTTTTGAGTTAAAAAGAAACACTTGGCTAAAAAAAAAAGCATTTTCCTCAGTTTTTTGCTTCTTTTTTTTTTGCTTCTTTAATTTTCTTCTTTTTTTTTTTTTTGCTTCTTTAACTTTCTTTTCTTTTTTTTTGCTTCTTTAACTTTTTTCTTCTTTTTTTTTGCTTCTTTAACTTTCTTCTTCTTTTTTTTTTTTGCTTCTTTAACTTTCTTCTTTTTTTTTTGCTTCTTTAACTTTTTTCTTCTTTTTTTTTTCTTCTTTAATTTTTATTTTATTTTTTTATTTTTATAGATAAAATGAAATAAATAAAATAAAAATACCTGAAGCATCAATTTTATGAGTCATATCTCAATCAATCAATAGTTTTATCTTTTCCCTTCTTTCATTATCCCACGATTTCATTTCTAAAAGTTTGCCATATAAAATATTTTTCCATTTGATTCTATCTTTATTTTTTATTTTTATGTTTTTATCTTCTTTATAAACTGCATTTGGATTTCATGCATAACTGCACAATATTCTAGGTCAGTGAACATTTTAAAGAAAGGCATGAAATTCTGGGTCATTGAAAAATCATAAAGAAAAAATCCAAAAAATAAAGAAGGAAGAGAAAAAAATTGTATATAGAGCAGTTATTCATCCATTTGATTTAATAATGAAAATCTTAAAAAATAAAAAAGATAATTTTTTTTTCACACCAGCTGGTGGTATTTTACTGGCATCTGAGTGACAGCAAGTCTCCTCAGGATTCCTGGACTCTTCTGAGAATTCCTGCCGATCTTAACAATGTTGTTGTTTGGATGTTCTAGATTCTTCCTCTGATTTCTAATTCCTCTAGTCTGTTTTCCAAACCCTTAGGGACCATCCCAAGGGCACCCACTACAGTTGATATCACCTTCATCCTTATGTTCCACAGTTTTTTCAGTTCTTTGGCAAGGTCCAAGTATAAGGGAGATTCAAAAATTATCCACACTCTTTTTTATGGAAGCCCAGATCATTGTGGATGATTTGATCATCAGAATCATTAATCTGCAGAGAACAAACTACTTCATTGATGATAACACACAAGATTGCCATTATCATCTCTTGAGCTTGCTGAATCTTCTCATCAGTAGCAGAGTTTGACAGGTGTCCTGATCCAACTTCATGTGTCATGCTTGTCAGGACACTTTTCTGTCCACTCATGCACACTTCTGTGCAGTAGTGCACTGTCCCTGTATTATGCTAAAAACCTCCAATGAATTTCAACCCCTGACACTCCTTCCAGCCAGAGAAATTGAGTCACTTCCTTGGTGTATACTGCTAGTGGAGCCGCTATGTTTACACCATAAAGACAACAAACCAAATTGTGTGATCAGGCTCAAACTTGAATTCATTCATAGGAGTTTCTAATCTACCTAATTAATAAATAAATATTCATTTAAGATATAATGTGCTTAATTTTGATTTATAAAATTCATATTCTTAGATTATAAAAACAACTATCTATTTAATAACAAGCTTACTTAAGTAAGCTGATGTAATGATTAATGGAGAAATCTCAGTTTGAAAGTTAAGTCCTCACCCTTTTAAACAGAACCAATATCGATGTATGTTTTTTCTTTTTTTCAGTAATAATCTAAAAGGAAATTATATTTCATAAACAACCGAATATAAATAGATCTCAAAAAAAAAATTCTTACTTTTTTTTTCAGATTTGCGATACTTGTTTTCTATCAAAATTGCTCCTTTAAATTAAAAAAAATTTCAACCCCTGACACTCCCTCCAACCAGAGAAATTTAGCCACTTCCTTGGTGTATACTGCCAGTGGAGCCGCTATGTTTACATCATAAAGACAACAAACCAAATTGTGTGATCAGGCTCAAACTTTGATCATGTGACCACAACAGTACCAACTATAATACGTCTGCGCAAATGCAGTGTGATATATAATAAAGATATGTTTTGTTGAAAGTGCAGATAATTTTTGACTCTCCCTTGTATTTGCCAATTTTTTTCATTTTTACTCTGGTGTGCCAAAAACAGCAAAATCCGTACACGACAAGTTATTTTTTCTGTTAGGGTTTGGTCTTCCGGCCAGGATCAGTATATCAAAATCCCAGAAAATTTTATGTCTCCTTCCCTAGAACAGATTCTGATTTGGGCATATACCATTTGATTGTAGAGTCAAAATTCAATTTCTTGCACAGTTCCCAGTGGATCTTTCCCACTCTGGCGTGCCTAGTCTTGTACTCTTTTGCTGCATTCACTCATTATGTAATTAACCATTTTGTCTCTGTCTCTACACATCCTGCACTTGTTACTCTGTTGTGTCTTATCTATTTTTGCTTTGATATAATTTGTACTTATGGCATTATTTTGTGCTGCTATTATAAGTGATCTGTTTCTCTCTTGAGCTTTCCTTTTCTTAGACATGTTCAGGTATTCACATGTGCAATTTCTCCAGTTTGTCATTTGAAGTATCCATATAGCTGTTTTTTGTTCTTATTTCTGTTTTCTAGTTTTTCTTGTTTTTCTGTTTGTCCACATGTTGCAATTGCTGTTACTGGCTGCTGCAATTAGTCTTTCTTTGCTCTTTTTAGTGTATTCTTCAAGTCCTCAAATTCTCACATCTACGTAATCATCAACGCTGGCAAGTTGTCTTCCTTTTTCTATTCAAAAAGATTAGAGGAATTTGAAATCCGAAGTAACGAGACCATGCAAACAACTGCATGATTAAGATCGACTAGAATACTCAGAAGATTCTTGGAGACCTGATGAGAGTTGCTGTCACTCGGACTTCAGTGACACTCCAGCCTAGTTGGCATAACTTACAAGGAGGGACACGGGGAGATAAGTTCAAATCCTGGATGAGGTTGTTGTATTTCACATTGTGCTAATGCCCTTAGAAAAGGTCTACCTCCAGCTATGAATAAAATAGTAGGGCAGACTGGGCTCTTTAATCTTGGTTAGGCAACCAGTCTAGGAGATGGAAAACTCTGATTTAAAACTCTATTATAAGAAATTGACATTGCGTCACAACCTACAGTGTGGAGGTGTTGGTAAATATATACAATACAAAAAATTTTTAAAAAAATGATATTAATAATTAAGGATATTATTGATATAATAATAGTAATAAATAATAATAAAATAATAATAATATAATAAACAAAAATGGTCATATGCATAAACCAGAATCTGTTATTGAGAATGAAACGCATAAAATTCTCTGGGACTATGAAATAAAACGGATCACTTTATCCCAGCAAGAAGACCAGACCTAGTGTTGATTTAACAAAAAAGAAAGAACTTGTCAACTGGTGGATTTTGCAGTTCCAGCAGTTCACAGGGTGAAGCTGAAGGAAAATGAAAAAATAGAGAAATATCTGGACCTTGCCAGAGAACTGAAAAAGTTATGGAATATGAAGTCAAATTGATACCAATTGTAGTTGGTGGCACTTGGAACGGACCCAAAAAGGATTGGAAAGGGGTTTGGAAAGTTTGGAAATCAGAGTCAGAAGAAGGATTGAAACCATTCAGAACACTGCACTGCTGCAATCTGCCAGAATACTCAGAAGAGTCCTGGAGACCTGAGGAGACTTGCTGTCACCCAGACTCCAGTGAAAGACTATCAGCTAACACTGATGTGAAAACTCAAAAGGAGTAAATAATAATAATAATAATAAATAATGCATTAGATAAAAATTCTCCATCTCTCTGCCATAAAAATGAATAAAAAAATATAAATGAGATAATAGCATCCTTTGCCACAACAAAGATAAAATCTATTTTCAACTGCTAATAAAATTTTAAATTTCTATTCCTTTTATTGAATCTTATACAGAGACCTGATCTAATCTGTCCATCATGCATCAGCTATAAGAAGATTGCATAAATGATGAGTGGCCTCATTTACATAAGAAACTCCTGACATAGTTATCCCCTGAATTTAACATGAGCATTTCAAGTGAAACACATTTTCCTTTTGTTTTTGTTTAAAACTTTATTTTATTTGCTAACCGAGAATCTTCATGTTCTTCTTGGGAGCGATTCTCTTGATTTATTTATCCTTCCTGTCGAATTATTTCCCCATTTATAATTCAACAATGGTTGCCTTAAATGAATCTGGGATAGATTTTTGTAATCATGATATCATAAATTGATTTTCAAAGAATATGAGTTTATTTCCTAATTTAGCTTAGATGCGGCACAAGGCCAGAAGTATGGGCGCCCAGTGAGAATCGAACTCACTAACCAATGGTTTGCTAATCTAGCTTGCTAACCATTACACACATGAATTACCCAACTGTCCTTAGTATAGTTATTTACTAAGTTTAGCTTAGATGTGGCACAAGGCCAGAAGTGTTGGGTGCCGAGTGAGAATCGAACTCACTAAAATGGTTTGCTAATCTAGCTGAACCATTACACCATGTGCTGG
This sequence comes from Doryteuthis pealeii, assembly GCA_023376005.1. NCBI lineage: Eukaryota > Metazoa > Mollusca > Cephalopoda > Myopsida > Loliginidae > Doryteuthis > Doryteuthis pealeii. Next base: position 89,093,032 of record CM042145.1, read on the forward strand.
AATTAGCCCAACGCCTGCCGTCATTTGGTATGATTATTTACTAAGTTTAGCTTAGATGTGGCAGCAAGGCCAGAAGTATGGGCACCCAGTGAGAATCGAACTCACTAACAATGGTTTGCTAATCTACCTTGCAACCATTACACTACGTGAATTACCGAGACTGTCCTTGGAATAGTTATAGTTACTAAGTTTAACTAGATGTGGCACAAGGCAGAAGTCAATGGCACCAGTGAGAATCAAACTCACTAAAAATGGTTGATGCTAATCCCGCAAACCATTACACTACGTGAATACCCGACTGTCCTTGGTATAGTTATTTACTAAGTTTAGCTTGGAGGTGGCAACAGGCCAGAAGTAATGGGCACCCAGTGAGAATCAAACTCACTAACAATTCGTCAGCAAATCATGTTTGCTAAATCATTACCCACATGAGGTGCCCAGATAGAGATGGATATAGGAAGCTACAATAGTCCAACAGATGTGATACTTTGTAGTTCTATAAATAAGTACACCAATAAATTGCTGGTTAGGTTTCTTTGTTTAATGGTGTATCAACCTTCATGGCTTATTTAATGCCAAAGCCATCCTTGTAGAAGAACAGTAGTAGTACTATTTGATGCATAGCTGTGCCAACAGATTTCTGTTCTGTTGAATAATACAATTGACAATGCTCTCTCTCTCTCTCTCTCTCTCTCTCTCTCTCTCTGGTACAAACAGCTGAGTCTCTCTCTCAGAATAGTAATGAAAATAAACACCATAACATTTTTCTTTTCTCTTTATGCTATTTTCTTTCTTTTCTTGTCTCTTTTTGACAATTATTTCTTTCTTTTCTGGTTTACTTTTGATCTTTCTTTCTTTCTTTCTTTCTGGATTCCACAATTCTTTCTTTCTCTCTTGCAATTCTTTCTTTCTTTCTCTTTTCTTTCCTTTTTTGGTCACCTTTGGGTCTTATTCTTTATTTATTTCCTTTTTTCTTTCTTTCTATTCTATGACTATTTCAATCTTTTTTTCTTTCTTGCAATTCTTTCTTTCTTTCTTGGCTCATTTTTATCTTACAATTCTTTCTTTTTTCTGGTCACTTTTGCATCTTTTCTTTTCTTTCTTCTTTCTTTCTTCTTGTTTCTTTCTTGACTCATTTTGATCTTAGAATTTTTTACGTTTTTTTTCTTTCTTTATTTTCTGGCCTCTGGCTTTTCATCTTACTTTAGACTGACCACTTTTCTTTCACTCGATGTTGCGTCTTTCTTTCTTTCATTGTTACTTGTACTACTTTTCATGTTGATCTTGTTATTACTTTCTTCTTTGCTTGTCTTCTTCCGTTCGTCTTTACCTTTCTTTCTATTTCCTTTGTCTGTTCCAGACTCTATTGTGATTGATTTGAAATGTCTTTCTTTCTTTTGTGCTTTATCATTTATTTTCTTTCTTATCTCCTTTTGATTTTAATTATTGCTTGTCTTTCTTCTTTTCTTTTCTTTTCTTTTCCTATCTTTCTCTTTATATTTTTGATAAATGAAACTTTAGAAATAAAAGCTTGATTAAGATTTGTATATATCTGTAATGAAATAGGGGTCTTATGATACAATTGACACAATGCTTTGTACTATTGAAATCATAAATTGATTTTTCAAAGAATATATGATAATTTGTTCGCTTTTTCAGCATTCAAAATGTATGACAACATCGCTTTTCGGCTATTTTCAATTAAGGAGTAAACAGAATTTCAAATTTACTTTGTTAGAAAACATTTCAACATTAATTTTTTTTGGTATCTTATTATAATGGAAAATCAGTGTCTGTCTGTAACTGAAACTGCATCATTGCTTACAAAAGAATACCCTCAGGTATTGCATAAGTTTATCAATGAGAATTTAATTTATAGTCAAAATCATTAACACATAGAATAAAGCACTTTTATGGTTAAGCCTTTTTACAAACCAACTTTATAAAAGGGTGACTGTGAGTTCTTTAAGTGAGAATAAAACAAGTCAAAACTCTCTCTGATAACAGGATAACAACAGAATTTTATTTCAAAATTTTAGCGCCTGTTTACATATGTATGTGAGTGCACATGTCAAGTATTTTTGTGTGCTGATGACCGGAGATGAATCAGCTTTATTTATGAGGCCCCAACAAGAACAACCCTGTATTTGTTATGTTTCCCACATGAGTTTGAATCTCATCTTAGTCGCCAGTTCTGTATGTTTTTAACAAATACAGATTAAAAAATAAAGGACACTGAATGATAAATGCAAGAAGAGGTAAAATTAAATAAAGGGTTTTATTAACAGCAGGGTAGAAATGTTTCTACCCTCAAACAAACTTAACCAGTTCCTTTTTCGCCGCGCCCAAAACATAACAAATGCCAATCCAGTAAGTAGTAAGATGATGGAAAACTCCTACTCGGTTTTGACAAATCAAAGGGGAGCAACTCTATTTTTGTTAGGTCTTCCTAACAGTATTATATATACACAGAAATTAAGCATGCAACATTAAAAATTATCTTTATTCACAACATTATCTTTATTCTCAATACATAAATTTTTAGCATCTTATTCAGTTAACATTACTGATGTGTAGTTGTATCTTTCTTTTTCAAATCAGTCTGCTTCTTCAAATTTAATTTAAATTATAATATATATATATATTAAATTTGATAGGTTGGATTTTTTTATATATACATGATGAATTTTTGAAAGCTGTATATATGCATATATATATGCATATATAAATATTCTGTTTTTCTTTGGTTTTCAAAGCAAAGGAAAATAAATGTATATATATATTTCAAATCAGACTGCTTCCTTAAATTTAATTTGAATAATTATATATATATATATATTTACCAACCTCTCTGACAATCAACATTCTAACCTAAGTAAGGCCAAAGTAGAGTGTCATGGACAGCTCAGGCATTGGGATTCCATCCTATTATCAAGTGTTGCCACCCACTGCCAACAGTTGGCTCCATTGCAAGGGGGGGTCTTAACCCTCTGCCGAAATGCAGTCAGTGTATTCAAAAGCTGCAGCCGACAGGGCTGACACACCAGTGTAGGTCAACCTGCAAAAAACTACATCAATCAGATCTCTGCAGATTCTGGATGATGTACAGAGAACCTGTCAGGGTTAATAACAGATAGGGATGGTTAGAGAGAGAGAGAGAGAAAGAGAGTTATGGTTATCCATGCTGTTAGCGTAACCTGATGGTGACCAGACTCAGACTCAATAGTTTTGAACACATATCTATTAATAATGGAGATTCACTCTCTTTTTTTGTCTGTAACCTAAACTCTTCACTGCTTAAATCACATTACCCAAAATCGTCATAACATAGAATAAATATACTCAAAATTTGAGCATGCAACATTAGATAGTTGCCATTGTTTTTTAAAACAAGTTTTAATAAATACATGCCCGGTATTATATATTTATATATAGTTTGTTTTATTTTGATATATATCAAAGTTATCAGAAATAAGTTCCATTTCAAATTGTTTTATTTTTTTACTCCTTTAATAAATTTAATGATTTTACTTACTTATGTTACAAACTCTCTGACATTGAGTTTTTTACTCTCACCCATTCAGGCATATCTTTCAAAAATTAATTTTTACATCGTGAGTCCTTTTTTTTTGCTAGTATTTATGAATATTTCATCTCTCTCTCTCTCTCTCTCTCTCTCTCTCTCTCTCTCTCTCTCTCTCTCTCTCTCTCTCTCTCTCTCTCTCTCTCTCTCTCTCTCTCTCTCTCTCTTTAGTATTTGAATTATTTATTATATATTTCCCACAAGAAAGCGCGTGGTGTAATGATTAAAGTCATGGGAAATGGACTCGTCACCCCGAGTTCAAATCCTGGACGTGGCAATTGCATTTCACTAGCGCTAATACACTTGGGAAAGCTATGGGTAAATAGTAGGGCAGACTGGGCTCTTTAACCTTGATTAGGTAACCAGTCTAGGAAAAGGAAAACTCTGAATTCAAACCCGTTGAACTCCGCTCGAGAAGTTGACCTTGTGTCACATCCTACTCATGCAGAGGGGTTGGTAAATATATTTCTTACTTGAAACATTTTCCAGTTTTGTTGCTCATATCAACATGGAAACTACTGAGATTAAAAAAAATTGTTTATGGTTTTTGTGGCCATACATTTTCAAAGACACTTTTAGATAATTTTTTTTGTAGAAAAGTTCAATATTTTTTAAGGTTTTTTAAAAAATATGATGGGTACAAAAAAATATGTTTATTATTGATAAAATTTGAAAGATGTAATTTTTAAAAAAATTTTCTTTGTCATTTTTTAAAAAGGTTGGTATAGATGAATTAAAAAGTGATGATGGAAATAAAACAAAAAAATTAGTGAGTCCTCACTATCCAAGAAATTGACTTTGTGTCGCATCCTGCTTGTGCGGAGGGGTTGGTAAATATATATATTTCCCACTGCTTCAAAAAATAATGTTGTCAAGAATTTAAAAAAAGTACATTTCTTTAATATAGTGTTATCCAAACATTGACCACTCCTGACTGTAGGGCAAAGCACTGTGATAAAATTCTTTCATAAATTCTAAAGCATTTGCACAACTCTGCTAATCCAATTTCCAATGCCAAATACACAAGATGCCAATGGTAATTTCAATACGGAATAAAATCAATAGAATGACCTGTGTCACCTTCATTTCTGTCTCTGTCTCTGTCTGTCTCTCACTTTCTCTCTCTCTCTCACACACACACACACACACACACAAAATAAACACTCTCTATTTCTCTCTCTCCCTCTCTTTCTCTCTGTCTTTCTCTCTTGTACAACAATGAAGTCTTTCTCTCCCTCTCTCTTTGTACAAACAGCTCTCTCTCTCTCTCTCTCTCTCTCTCTCTCTCTCTCTCTCTCTCTCTCTCTCTCTCTCTCTCTCTCTCTCTGGTACAAACAGCTGAGTCTCTCTCTCAGAATAGTAATAAATACACAAGGCAAGAAAATTGAGTAAAACTTTGCTTCTCTAATCCCCCCCTCTCTCTCTCTCTCTCTCTCTCTCTCTCT
>CM042145.1:89103059-89105559 GCA_023376005.1 Doryteuthis pealeii
CTACGACTAACCATTACACCACGCACCTCCATATAACATTGACCTTGTGTCTCAAGTATGATAGCTCAATGCAAGGCATTTTCCTATGGGCTGCTTGTTGAACAATTCAATGTTAATGTATAGATACAGTATTAAGAGGTCCCACTGGCTGTTGGAAATAACCTCAAATATAATAATACAGAAAAAATGAAGTTTAGCTATTCATTTAAATGAAAAATCTATTTCAATCCAAAAATTGACCTCCAATGATCTTGGAGGTCAGCAGCAATTATCCTATCTTTTTCTTCTGCCCAGGTTATCATTATATACCAATTTATTCCTAAGTATTCAATTGGAGGTCTAATTTTATTTTGTCCATTCTATCATTTGTGAAGTCAAAAACATTTTGGTACTTCCATAGCAAATTCAATATTTCATGCTATTTTGTGATAAATTGTTTCATTGGCTAGAAATAGTATGTTCTACTCTTTGATGACCTCTGGTGACCTCTGATGACCTCAAATAATTTCCTAGGTCAGCCTATGTCTCAACTGAATGTCTTGTGTATTTTCAAGACAAAAAATAGGTTAGGTTTGGTTTCTTTGTTTATCAACCTTTACAGGTTATTCAATGCTAAAGCCACCCTTGTAGAAGAAGAGTAGTGGTACTATGTAACCCATAGCTGGAGGAATGAGGGGGTTCATAGCTTTCCCAAGGATACAAGTCCAAAAGAGAACATAATAACATGACTGGGGTTTGAACTTGTGTAGTACAATGCCACAGTCCAATATGTTAGTCACTATGCTACAGGGATTCCCTTCCACAAATAAGGTTTATGGGCCATAATCCTCCAACATTAGTATAGGTATGTATCTATATATTAAGAATATTTATAGATTCAAAGGAGCTCTTATTTCTCCTTAGTTGTAGGCAAATTGTCAGACAAAGAAGGAACAAACACGAAAGTAAATGCAGACACTTGTATTGACAACAAAATTACATAAAATTGTTGCAAATTTAATGGCATTTGCTACAGAACTTATCTGTGCAGGAATTTTCTTGTAGTACTGGTGATAACACAGTTTTCTTCTCGTCAGTGGGAAATGTAGATAAGACGCTTTGTCTCGGTAGTTGCTCTTCCTTTAGTCAGTGTGCAGTAGTACCGGCCTTTATGCAGTATGCAGATACAATGCCTTAGAAGGAATCTGGTAGTAAAGTTCTGTGATAAGTGGACCCTGTTTTGGGGCTTGGTAATGAGAGCTTGGTGTCTTATGTCTCTTCTCCAGTACTGTTTTGCGATAAGTAAGCCCTGTTTTTGGGCTAAGTGATGAGAGTGATTGTTTTTATGTCTCTCGTCCAGTAACAGTTCCCTGATAAGTGAAGTTTTGGTATTTGGCGCAACATACAATGTTGGCGACCCACCACCTAGTAGCAGGGGGAGATAATTGGTTATGGAATTTCCAACAATATATTGATTTACACTTGGTAAAGGTATGAATCCAACTATTCTCCCTCCAGCTATGGGTAAATTGTAGGGTACACTGAGCTCTTTAACTTTGGTTAGGCAACCAGTCTAGGAAAGAAAAACTCTGAATTAAAAGCTGTTAAGCTCTGCTTTAGATATTGATTTTGTGTCACATTTTGCTTATGCAGAGGTAAATATATATATCTTGGTTTATTTATTTATTTATGTATCATATTGAGGCCATAAGCTAAAGGGTTGATATTTAGATATATATATATATCATATGTCAGTAGGTGGAATATGACATTTATTTACAAGTAGAACTTAAGGTTTAGAATTGCAAAGTTATGTTACATCCTGCAGAGGTGTTAATAAATACATATAACTTAACTTTATTTTATTCATTTTTTAATTTTTGCAAATAAGTTAAGCTAGTTTTAGTTTAGTTTAAATAATAATGAAATTACAAGAAAACAAAAATAACAAAAAGCAATATCAATTATTTTATTGTACTTTTGTTTTTTTAATAAACCATTTCGTTTTGTGCTTCATTGAAGAAATTAACATTAATGTACCTTATCATTATTACTATTATTATTATTATTATTATTATTATATTATTGTTAGTAATTGATAAAATACTACTTTCTGAAAGGGCCAACCCAGAAAAAGTCACATTTGAAAAAAAAAAAACAGTTCTGAAAAAGTCACATGTGACAGGGCTAATTCTGAAAAAGGCACATTTTATAGAGCTAATCATGAAAAGATTACTTTTGAAAGCCACAATTCTGAAAAGTCATTTGAAAGAGCCAATTCTGAAAAAGTCACATTTGAAAGAGACAATTCTGAAAAGCCCACACTTGAAAGAGCCAATTCTGAAAAGTTACATTTGAAAGAGCCATTCTGGAAAAGCCCACATTTTAAAGAGCCAATTCTGAAAAGACAACATTTAAAGAACCAGTTCAGAAAAGGTCACATTTAAAGAGCCAATTCTGAAAAATCACATTTGAAAGAGCCAATTCTGAGAAAGTCACATTTGAAAGGGTCAATTCTGAA
>CM042145.1:89110559-89163059 GCA_023376005.1 Doryteuthis pealeii
CACGACCAGTCCAGAGAAACATTGATATTAGGAATTTTGGAAGAAGTAAGAATTCTACTACAAAAAAAACAAAAACACAATTCCTACAAATGTAATTCAGAAGTGATTTTCAAATCAAAACAAAGAATAAACACTTTCCAAATATTTGTCAGCTTAAAAAAACAATTTTGGTATCAAACATTATTTCAGGTTTTACAAATGGATATACAACTGGAACACACATTCTACAAACAGAAAGCTGAATATAAAAGTAAAAACTAAATCATTTTTCGATATCTAGAAATGGCCTGTAATACACACAAACACACTAATACAGAATGTAAAAAAAAAAAAATGTCATCTAGTTGAATGAGGCTGATTGAAACAAATATAGACCAATCGAATTCAAGTATGATGTCACAAGAAAATTTTCTAGAACATTTCTTTTCCTTCCACCTTCCAATTTGAATAAAATGGCTTAGGAAGGCAGATAAAGCAAAAAGAAAATTAGATTAAATGTTCTTGAATAAGATGGAGAAAAAAACAGACTGTGCCACACAAGCCACAACAACAAGAACAAGAACAACAACAACAAAAAATTCAACAAAAATAATCAATACACTCACTTATATGATAAAAAATGGAGAAAAAATAGAAAGAAAGAAAAAGACAACAAAAAATAAACAATAGATAAAAATGTCAGCCAAAAAAAAAAATGGAGGAAAGATAAAACACTAAGAAACAAAAGGGAATTAATGGCAGATTACATAACATTTGCCAAAGTCGTACACACTAAATAGATATAAAATGAATGGGTGTATGTTTTTCTTTGCTATTATTTTGTTTAGTTTTTAATGCAGGATCAATAGCAGGCTTTAATGGCTGATAGTGGATTTTTATTGGTCCAACAGAATTTCAAAACGAGGCCCCATAAGCCATACCAAAATGTGAACAGTTTACTGCATACCATAAATTATATTTTTTTTAAAAAAGAAGGAATTTTTTTCAAAGCAACCTGTCAATTTCCATCAAGTCTAGTGTTTAAAATAAAAATTACTGCTTAGAAAATATTTCTTTTGTATTTACTTGTCTTTCTGGGAATTTTTTTTTCTAGTGAAAAATGTTTCTTTTAAAAAAATATTTCAATTTAGAATATCTCTAACAATACTAAAATTTTACACACCATTTTCACTTTGTTTTGAATTTTCTACTTTTACTTAATGAAGTAAATGCATATTCTTAGCAAAGATCTTGATCTAATTGTGTTGTGAAAGCTTCAGTCTTGATGGTTTCCTTTACAGTTAAACAAATAAAGGTATATGCACATACATGTTTACACAGACCCACACAGACCCACAGACTCACACACATTTGCACACATACACAGAGTGGAGACACAGTTCACGTAATGGTTATTGTCATAGAACCTGATTGGCCAGTATTTGTGCCATTAACTTGAAGTATATATTCCAGACTGGGAATACTCATTTATACGTTGATATTATTTTTATATATTATATGTATTTTTATTTTTTGTATTTGACTTGCTTGTAAAACAAGATCTTACCTTCTTTTAGTGTAATAGCTTATTGGCATTTCAGTCTCGGAAGACTATAATATAGTTTTTGTGCCCCTGAAGTTACAGCGCCTCATGTGACTGTAAAGTCCAATGTTAGAAAAACATTCTCGACCACAGATGTCGCATGTGAAGGCTGTCTCTGAAGATGTTGATGTGCCGGTGCTCTGTTGCCACTGCTTTCTTTGGACCTCTTAGCTTCATGTTGTTGCGCCAGGGGGACTATACAGAGAGTCTGCCGCTACTGAGGGCGGTCCTAAGCCAAATTTTTCCTGCTGGAATGGGCAATGCCAAAGCACTTGAGATTGTTCTTGCAGACATCTTTGAAACGCAGCTGGGGGCGACCAATCTGTCTCTTACCAGACGAAAGCTCTGCATAAAGGGTATCCTTCAGTATTCGTCCATCATCCATTTGGTGGACATGAACAAGCCATCGAAGATGATGCTGTCTCAGTAGAGAACACAAGCTCTAGAACTGCTGTGTTTGTGATCTTTGTAATAGTTATTGTCTTAGGAAATGGAAATGGTAACCTGAGTTCGTACTGTATATACAAATATAATAAGAATTTTAGTCATATACATATATGCTATTCAAGTTATTCTTGTAGGAAATGGAATTCAAATCCTAGATAAGTCAGTTAGTATTCCTTTCACACTAATGCCATTGAAAGTATATGTATTTGTTGGAGTTAGTTGGTATATGACAGCTTGTACCTAAAGGCAGGCCTCCCAACAGAATAAATGAGGTACAGTTATAAAGATACTCTTCTTTGGAAGTCCGTCACAGACGACGATGACGTCACTCCATGTCTTCACCAGCTGTGAACCCTCTGGTGGCTCATTAGTCCAATTATGAACTTGCAGATGCGATCACTTGCATTGCAGATAAAAATTCCCATCTACATTTGGTTGTTCATGACGACAAAGATGTCACCGCTCTGCAGTCCTGTTTATCTGATTATTGAGCTGCTTAGCTCCTGTGTGGCAGGTGTCTCACCAACCTTGTCTGTTGGAGGCCAGATCTTTCATGCTTGAAGGTGTGATGTTACATTTCTTCAGTGTTGTTTTAATATGGTCTTTGAACCGCTTTTAGGGGGCTCCTGTCCTCCGTGTGCCATCTGTGAGTTCACTGTAAAGTAGTTTACGGGGGAGTCTGTCTGCAGGCATGCGGATGGTGTGACCCAACAATCACAGTTGGTGTTGCATTACTAGGGAAAGCATATTTACAAATTAGCATGTTTAAATATGTTCTTTTTTTTTTTTCAAAATAAAAACTTTTTCTTCTTAACAGATTATTTTATTTCTATCTTCAATGTCTCCTCCTCTCTCACAAAAGTATGTTTCTTTCTTTTCTTCACCAACACACCTACTATCACATTTGCTTTTTCTTCAAGGATTTCAGATAGATAAACAATCGAAATAAAGAACTTGTATGGAAATAGACATTTGGAAACAAACAAACAAACAAACAAACAAACAAACAAAAGGACAAAAAATAAATGAATAAATAAATAAAGAATGAATAAATGAATGAATGAAAAAAATTAAAGAAAGGACAAAGAGACAAAAAGAAAAAAGAAAAGATAAAGTAACAAGAAAGAAAGAAAGAAAGAAAGAAAGAAAGAAAGAAGATAACAAAAAATAAATAATGAATAAATAAATAAAGAATGAATAAATGAATGAAAAAAATGAAAAAAGGACAAAGAGACAAAAAGAAAAAAAGAAAAGATAAGTATCAAGAAAGAAAGAAAGAAAGAAAGACCCATTTTTGGCATCTGCATTGCAAGTAACACAGTGTTGCCAATAGCTGCACTGTTTCCCTGAGCCCCCAGCACTTTGGAAACCTTACTTTTTGTTTTGTTGGTTGGTTAGATTTTATGGCATGTCAACCCCTGCTGGGTTATTTTAAGACAAAGACGTTTTGTTTTATTCATTCAGGATAGGTATTCAAATTTTTCAAAAACTCAATTTTTTAAACTCATTTTTTAAACGTGTTTTTTTTCTTTCTATTTAACACATAGTTGAGACCATAACAGGTACTACCACTTTGAGTCAGGGAGGACTGGGGGTGAAAGTGATGAAGGGGTACTCCACACTCTCCAGAGCTCCAGAACTTACTTTTGAGCTTACCTTTATAAATAGATAGATATTATTATTCATTTCAGTCTCAGAAGACTATAATATAGTTTTTGTGCCCCTGAAATTACAGCGCCTCCTGTGTCTGTGAAGTCCAATGTTTGAAAAACATTTTCGACCGCAGATGGCGCATGTGAAGGCTTTCCCTGAAGATATTGATGCTTTGTTGCCACTGCTTTCTTCTGGACCTCTTAGCTTCATGGTGTTGCATCAGGGTGAATTCAGACATGAACAGATCTCTACAGAAAACCTGCCGCCTGCGGTCCTGAGCCAAATTCTATTATCTCTGATAATATCTCTGATATTATCTCTGGAGTTAAAGACAAGATCACTGCAGAGAAATATTGGCTCTTATTTCTGGTGTTGATGAAAAGAGGATATTCTTCTGATCAGTATTGTGTTCGGTTTCTCTGTGTCTGTGTCAAATAAATGGGACATTTCTAAGCTTTAGTGGCTGGACTCCATTTTTGGCATCTGCATTGCAAGTGACACTGATTAAATTGGAGGAAGAAGATCAAGTAGAATATTTGTCATCAGTCCTATGGCCTCTGACACAGGACAGCTGCAATTGTCCAAATGAAAATCGCCCTGCCCACACCATATGAGTTTGAAATCAACATGGCCGATTGGTTGCCAAATAAATACAATCATGCTTCAATGGGCAGGTATCGTCAGTAGTGCTGCTGCTGATGCTGATGCTTGATGATACAGCTAAAGATGTTGCTGATAAAGATATCAATAACAGTAGAAGTGTTGTTTGTGATGGTAAGAGGGTAGACAGAAAAGTTAATAAGATGACCAAGTTGGTTGGTTGGTTGGTTGGTTGGTTGGTTGGTTGGATTTATCAGCATGTCAACCCTTGTTGGTTTATCTTATTCTGAAGACATTTTGTTTTATTAATTCATTATTTTGTTGGGTATTCAATTATTTTTTTTCAAATTCAATTTTTTTTAAACACGTTTTTTTTATATTCATTTTGTTTGTGATAGTATGAGGGTAGGCAGAAAAGTTAAGTTGACCAAGTCGGTTGGTTGGTTAGATTTTATGGCATGTCAACCTTTATTGGGTTATTTTAAGCTGAAGATATTTTGTTTTATTAATTTATTATTTTGTTGGGTATTCAATTATTTTTTTTCAAATTCAATTTTTTTTAAACATGTTTTTTTTAATATTCATTTTATTTGTGATAGTATGAGGGTAGGTAGAAAAGTTAAGCTGAGCAATTCGGTTGATTGGTTAGATTTTATGGCATGTCAACCTTTATTGGGTTATTTTAAGCTGAAGTCATTTTGTTTTATTCATTCTTGTTGGGTATTCAATTATGTTTTTTCAAATTCAATTTATTTTAAAAACATGTTTTTTAATATTTATTTTTGAAATTTCTTTTTTTAACCCATAGATGGGCTCTAAGAGGTAGTACCACTCCAGGTCAAGGTGACCTGGGAGTAATTGCAATAAAAGGGTACTCCACATTTCCCAGAGTTCCAGAATTGGAACTTCACCACTAGATGGAGTTTAACATCATACCCAATACACTAAAACCCTCAGTCACTGCTTTCAAACACATCTGATAAAAAGGGTTTGACATAAGGGCAAAAGAGTTGGGCAATCATATAGGTGCTAGGGTTTGATATGACCAGCCAATTGATTGGAAAGGTCATCTCCGACCGTTCGTCTATACATAAAGGTTACTTTGTGGATACAAGTAAACAAAATTGCTGAATATGAACTCTTTTTTTCTTTTTATTTCATATCAATCTTCTATTTCTGTTGGCATTATGTGACCCACTGTTGTTGATGTGCCATAAAACAAACCATACCATAACAAATCAAATATAATCCTTCTTGTGGTATTTAATGTTAGAGACATCCTTGTAGAAGAACAGTAGTAATATTATTTAACTCATAGCTAGGGAATCAGGGGATTCATACCTTTCCTAAGAGTATTAGTCTGAAAATGAATGTAATCGGGTGACTGGAGTTTGAATTCATTTACTATGATGTTTGGTTTGGTTTCTTTGTTTAATGTAATATCAACTTTTATGGGTTATTTATGCCAAAGCCATCTATCAAGAAGAACAGTATTAGGACCATTTAATGTAATATCAACTTTTATGGGTTATTTAATGCCAAAGTCATCTTTCAAGAAGAACAGTATTAGTACCATTTAATGTAATATCAACTTTCATGGGTTATTTTATGCCATTTAACTCATACTTGGGGGATGAGGGTTCATACCTTTCACAGGGGAATAAAATAAAGGATTCTGGTTGATTGATGTTGTTTATGGCATATCAACCTATTTGAGTTATTTAATGCTGAATCATGTCATTTTGATATCTGGTTGCTTACAGTAACTGCTGTGGCTTAAATGGTCACCCATCTAAATATTGCTTAACTTCAGTGATCTAACAGGAACCAGTGCTTTCAGCATGACTTAACAGTAAACTGAAAGAAAGAAATAAAGAAAGAAAGAAATAGTTGAATGTGAACAAATTCAGATAGACAGACAGTCATAGATAGATAGATAGATAGATAGATAGCCTGATAGATAGATAGATAATTAACAGATACAGATAGATAGATAGATAGATAGATAGATAGATAGAAAATGACCAAACTCAGATAGATAGATAGATAGATAACAGATTCAGATAGATAGATAGAAAGATAGATAGATAGATAGATAGATAGATAGATAGAAAATGAACAAAATCAGACAGATAGATAGATAGATAGATAGATAACAGATGCAGATAGATAGATAGATAGAAAATGACCAAACTCAGATAGATAAATAGATAGATAACAGATTCAGATAGATAGGTAGAAAGATAGATAGATAGATGGATGGAAAATGAACAAACTCAGATAGATAGATAGATAGATAGATAGATAGATAGATATAGACGGACTTAGATTGATAAAAAGATTGATATATTAATAGATAGATAGATAATGAACAAAGGACTTTTATTACACAATTATAGTTTATTTATCAACCTAATCTCTTCCCTTTTTAGTGCATTTAATTAGTGGTGAATATTAATAAGAGACATTAACATAGGTATTATACAGTGAAAATTTAAGATCAAAATTCAGCTCCTAATGATGTGTTAGGCTACATATTTGTAGATTTGTTTTTCTCCATTCACTATTCACGCTTTTAAGAATATCATTGAAAATAAAAGACCAGTCCAATTTTGTATCAAGGACATTATAGAGTCATTTCTGGTTTTAGACACAATGAAGTCTTAAGCTTTCAGAAGCTATAAAGGACTTTCTCTTTTCTTTTTTTCTTTTTTTTTTCCTTTTTTTTAGCTTGTTAGCATATAATAGGGCCGTGTAGAAATAGACACAGCAAGAATACCTTCAAGATGCATGACAAATATGAAAGGATTAGTTAGTTCTTTATAGAATGTTAAAAATATGCCTTTCATTTTCCCCTCCAGGCTCTTCAGATGGGGATGCCTTTTGATGAGTCCTGTCTAAATCAGTGGTTCCCAAAATGGGCGGTACCACCCCAGGGGGAGCGGTGGAAAGATATAGTCGGTGTGAGGCAAAAAGGGGTGGTGAGGGTGACAGGGCGGCATTAGGATTCATTCTGAATTAAGAATCAAAAATACTTTTATGGTTCCCATCAAGCTTTTTCTTCAGGTGCTTCATTAGAGTCCAAGTGGTGCAGCCATACAGTAGTTACTGACACAACTACAGTTTGGAAGAATTTGTACTTTATCTAATCAGTGAGATCAGATATCCACAAGATTGTTAATCTGTCTATTGTAGTCCATACTTTTCATATGCATACACTGACATCGCTTTCTGTAGATGAAATACTACTACCTAGGTATGTGAACTGGTTTACTAATTTTAGAGGTTTACCATCCAGTGTGGAGATGCCTCCATTTTTTTTTAAATGCATGAACTCAGTTTTATCTGAATTCACATATAGGCCAATGTAGTGATCCAGCTTGTGCAGGAGTATTTGCAAGAAGCATCAGATCATCTGCGTAGTCTGGATCTATAATAGTCTCTGTAGGATATCACTACCTTCTTGCATTTTTAGGGTGAAGCCTTTTTCTTTTATGGGATCTTTCTTTCTTTCCTATTTGGATTTTATGGCATGTCAACTCTTGTTGGGTTATCTTATATCGAAAACATTTTGTTCTATCATTCTTGATAGGTATTGAGAATTCTTTTTTTTAACTATTTTTTTTTTAAACATATTTTTGTTAACTCATTTTCTTTAATTTAACCCATAGATGGGATCCTAACAGGTACTACCACTTCGGGTCAGGGTAAACCCAGGAGTAATGGCGATGAAGGGGTAATCCACCTGAACTTCAGACAAAACTACTAAGACCAAAGAACACACTCAATGTTTTAAACACATTCTTAACTCATTTTTTTATTTAACCCATAGATGGGATCCTAACAAACACTACCACTTCGGGTCAAGGTGAACCTGGGAGTAATGGCGGTGAAGTAATACTTAACATAGGTATTATACAGTGAAAATTTCAGATCAAAATTCAGCTCCTAATGATGTGTTAGGCTACAAAAGCTCCAGAATTGGAACTTCCCCATTAGACACAGTTTAACCTCATACCCTAGACACTAAGACCCTCAGCCACTGCATTCTAGCACATATATGATAAAAAGGGTTGGGAGTTTGCCATAAGCGCAATAGGTTGAGATAATCATATAGGTGCTAGTGCTTGACATGACCAGCTGATTGATAGGAGAGGGCCGCTCCAGCCCCACCGTTTATCTTTAAGAATCAAAGTGGAGTGATGCATGTCCTGTACTGCTCAGCTACCAGGATTCCATCCTTAAGTATCATAGGTGGCCATCCGCAGTCAATAATTGGCCCCATTGAGGGAATCTTACCCCTCTACAGAGGTATAGTAAGTAAAGTCGTGGCCTAAAGTCGGTATCAGCCAGACAGCGAGGGAGTCTATCCCCTTTTCACTGGCGCTAGACCAAGGAGATTTTTTTAGTGTCTGAGGTGGAGCGCAACACCTACCATCAGCTCCACACTTTACCACACAGATCCCTGCACTACTCATACGCTGAGTTGGCGAGGGCCACTATCGAACCAGGAACCTTGTGGCTTCTAGCCGAACACTCTACCAACTGAGCTAAACCAGGCCCTTCTGTAACAAATGAAAAATCCTGGTATCTTTGGTTTACCGCACAGATCCCTGCGCTACTCATACGTTGAGTTGGCGAGCAAACAGTGAGGGTAATATTTATTAGGGAAGCATGAGTAGGAGGTAACATAAGGTTGCAAATATGGGGCATCCAGAGAGGATTAAGTTCACTTTTAAGTAATAATGGATCTGCAAGTTTAGCTTGTTAGCTTACCCATTTGCCACGTCAAGGATGTTACACAGTCGCAAGCATGGAACATTAGCAAGGACCAAACTAGCTTTTCAGTAGTAATGGATCTGTGAGACAAGCTTGTTAACCCTTACACCACCATGGGACGTCTTACACTTGGGAAAGCTATAAAACCAACTATTCTCCCTCCAGCTATGGGTAAATTGTATAGCAGACTGGTATCTTTGTAATTTTGGTATGGAAACCAACTTAGAAGAAGGAAATCTCTTAATTGTAGACATGTAGATGGATGGCAGTGATGCAAATAGCTTTTTAATTTAGTGCATCCTGGGATGCACAAATTTGATTTGAATGAGTCCCCGGGAAATTTGATGTGTCCCAACTAAAGTCTTTTAATTAATTATAGAGTTTTATTTATGAACAACTAAAGCTGTCTAACCCCTGTAGAATAATCAAGCTAAGTTCCAATTACCATTGAATTGGTAAGACACAGCAACAAGTAACTGAATATGATCCCATCTTGCTGCAACTCTACTGCAGAATGACAGGGTATTTATGAAACTACACAACATCATAGAAACCAAGCAGCCAATCAGAACTCAAGGAATGGAATCACCCAAATGTATGAATGGACTATTCTTGATTTCCATAAATACCAACTGCCTTGGATACTGTTTGAGTGGTGCTAAACCAGTTGCTGTTGTTCAAACCAACAGAAAATACTGAAATGGTGAGAGAAGAAAAAAGAAAAACACTGGGACGCATGGATACGATTTTCCTGCATCCTTTTAGATTTTTATGCATTAGGGACGCAGGACGCGTACCTATCAGCATCTCTGAATGGGCTCCACCTGGCTATTCCTGCCCAAGATACACTACATGAGAAGCATGAGCAAGTGAGATTGGTGCTAACTGCTTCCAGTAAACTACGGATAGGCAAGTATCCAATTTATCACTATTATTAAGCCATTCTCTTACAAGTCTTGAGATTAAATCTAGAGACCATTAAATCAAGCAGAAATGAATTGTTGACTCTCTTCCAGCGTCTTTTATGTTCAATACAAGATTTTCACTAAGTGAAAATTCCTGCCAGCAATTTTAGAAAGCCAGATTAAACTTGCCAAAACTATTTGCGGCTTCAAGTTAGCTGTTGTTTCTAATCCACCAAATCATTAAAATTCCTCTTTACCTCGAGCATTGAGAACAGTGCAGTAAATGCATGGTGTTAACACTGGTCAAATAAGGATGCATTTAAACCAGGGGGTTCCCAACCCTTTTTTTGCCATGCCCCACCAAATCACCTCGAAAATCCTGATGTCCCTCCATGTAGCAATATACAGGGTGTCCCCCAAAAAAAACAGAACCCCAATTTTTTTTTTTGTGGGGTCACCATGTATATATATACTATGAGTGATGCAGACTACCAGCACAAAAAAAAAAGAACCCAAATTCTGGGGCGGGGGGGGGTCACCCTGTACAATACTTATAATTTAAAAAGTGAACGGTTTGAGCTGAAGAAACTTAAAATGCCAATACCTTGGTTTAAACAAGGCATTCTTTTCTTTCTTTTCTTCTTCTTTTCCTTCCATCCTTCATTTCATTTTTTCTTTCTTTCTTTCTTTCTTTCTTTTTCAAATCTTTCCTGTTTTTTTTCTCTAGAATTTTCCTTCCTATCTTACTTTCTTTCTTCCATCTTTCCTTCCTTCTTCCTTCCTTCCTTCCTTTTTATTTCTTCATTTTGTGACTGCCATGATGACAGTCCTATATCTTATTTTTATTACATAATTATAAATTGGGTGGTACATTTGAACAAGTATATATATATATATATATATATATATATAAGATTTATGGATGTTTGTTTTTTTTAGAAGCATTGTTGAATAAAGCCTATATTATTATTTATATTTTTGCTTGAAGCCAATTACAATGCGTATATCGCATAAAATTCAATAATTATAGAAGATAATAATGACAAGTGAATTTCAGTAAAGAATTATTCGGTGTGTAGAACAACGTACAGACTGTTTCAACTTTATTAAGTCTCATCAGCGATGTATACTAATGATTTCCCTCCGACAGAAATCGAAACCAGACTTCAGTAGGATAGTCAGAAACCATACTGACTCGGCCACGATACAGCACGGGCCAATCCTTGTGAAATTAACCTGTCAATGATACTGATACGTCTCTACCATATGAGGTAAGGGGACGTTGAGTGAATAATAACAAACCCGGGGCCTTATGCTTTTCGGTGAAGGAAATAAGATTTTTGGATGTTTGTTTTTTTAGAAGCATTGTTGAATGAAGTATATATTATTATTCATATTTTTGCTTGAAGGCAATTACAATGCGTATATCACATAAAATTCAATAATTATAGATGATAATAATGACAAGTGAATTTCAGTAAAGAATTATTCAGTGTGTAGAACAACGTACAGACTGTTTCAACTTTATTAAGTCTCATCAGCGATGTATACTAAGGATTTCCCTCCGACAGAAATCGAAACCGGGACTTTAGCAGGATAGTCAGAAACCATACATGAAAATTTGGACCCTAACCTTCCTTAAAAATCAAATTACCTCCCTGTTGAGTGTACACCCCACATTGGGAACCACTGATTTATACCATATTATTATTATTATTATTATTATTGGTTGGTTGGTTGAAGTTTATGGCATGTCAACCCTTGGTTTATTTTATGCCAAAGACTTTTTTTTATTCATTCTTGTTGGGTATTCAATTTTTTTTTTCAAACTCAATTTATTTAAACGTATTTTTTAAAACTCATTTTTTGATATTAGTATTAGTTAGGAATGCTTGAAACCATACAACTATGTGCTAACAAATGTTTATTAAATGCAAGTAGTTACTTGAAACCATATAATTGTTTATGAATTAGATAGTATTAGATAAGGATACTTGAAATAACTGTGTGCAAATTATTTTATTAATAATAGTTACTTGAAGTTATAATTGTTTACTATGGATTGGGGACCATTACAATTGGTATGACCTTTAACTTCATATTCCACTGTTTTTTCAGTTCTCTGACACGACCCAAGTATTTGTTTATCTTTTCGTTTTCTTTCATTTTCATTTTTTTATTATTATTTCACTCCTTGAAAATTTTTCACCCCAGCATTAGCTGATGGTCTTTCACTGGAGGGCTGAGTGACAAAAAGTCTCCTCAGGTCTCCAGGATTCTCCTGAGTATTCTAGCCGATTGCAGCAATGCAGTTGTCTGGATGGTCTGAATTTTTCCCCTGATTTCCAGTCTATTTTCCAAGCTTTTTGGGACTGTTCCAAGTGCACCACTTACACTTGGTATCACTTTCACCCTCATATTCCACAGATTTTTCAATTCTCCAATAAGGTCCAGGTATTTGTCCATGTTTTTGTTTTCATTATTATTATTTTCACTCCTTTTGAGTTTTTCACATCGGCGTTAGCTGATGTTCTTTCACTGGATTCTGAATGACAAGTCTCCTCAGGTCTCCAGAACACTTCTGAGTATTCTAGCCAATTGCAGCAATGCAGTTGTCTGGATGGTCTGAATTCTTCCTCTGATTTCAGATCCTCCAGTCTTTTTTCCAAGTTTATTGGGATCGGTCCAAGTGCACCACTTACACTTGGTATCACTTTCACCCTCATATTCCACAGCTTTTTCAATTCTCTGGCAAGGTCTAGGTATTTGTCCATCTTTTCGTATTTCCTTCATCTTTACTCTGTGATCTGCTGGAACCGCAACATTCACCAGTTGACAAGTTCTATTTTTTTTTGTTAATCAAAAGTATTATAGTTGATCTTAACAATGCTGTAGTTTGGATGGTCTTGATTCTTGCTCTGATTTCCAATTCACCCAAATTCTTTTCCAGATCTTTGGGGACTTTTCCAAGGGCACCAACTACAATTGGTACTATCTTCACCTTCATGTTCTACAGTTTTCTCAGTTCTCTAGCAAGGTCCAAGTATTAGTTTATCTTTAGCTTTCTTCACTTTCACTTGGTGTTTGGCAGGAACAGCAAAATCCACGAGATGTCAGGTTCTCTTCTTGTTAATCAATACTAGATCTGGTCTCCTGGCCAGGATTAGGTGATCCATCTGTATCTTGAAGTTCCAGAGAATCTTATGTGTCTTATTCTCTAGGACAGGTTCAGGCTTGTGCATATACCATTTAGTTGTATGGTGAAAATTGAATTTCTTGCACAATTCCCAGTGGATTACCTTTACCACCCAGTCGTGCCTAGTCTTGTACTCTCTTTGTGCTACTTTACTATTATTATTATTTATTATTATTATCATCATTATTGATGAAAGCCATAGATTGTAAGTTTTTTTATGGAGATTAACAAAACATTTCTACTGATTGCATAATGCCGATCCATAAAACCAATCCGCTCCTTTCTTAATCTATTATAAAACCGACTTTGGTATGGATCAAAAGATTATTTATCTTTGGTAATTCACACAGAAAATAACTCCCCGGTGGCGACCTATGAATGGAACAGAAAACAAAGTCGAGAGGATTTTCTTTTTACTATTTAAAACAGAATGAAATACGCCTTTTAAAAATAAACCTGGAAATTTTCAATAATATTGAACCATATTTCAGAATGAAATGTCGCAGGTCGTACAGAACTAAAATAAATGATTAATGAAAGGATATTGATGAAAATCTAAGAACCTGTGTTTAACATTCTGAAATGTTCAAGAATTTCAGCCGCATCCAATAAAATTGCATCGATTCAATTATAATATTGATTCAAAGGAGGCTGTTACAAAGCCCTCTTCTGTTTAGAAAAAGGGAAAATAACTGTAATAATAGACTTTTATTCATACATTCAAATTACATCTTTCTTCATAAACAGTTTCTGTTCCTTCAAAGTTTACAAAATTGTGGGAATGTACATATAATTATCCTATGCCTTTGGTGTACTTACTTGAAAATGCATTTATTAATTTTTAATTTATACATAAATTTGTTCATATTTACACATTCACACCTATACATTTATATATATATACACATTCACACCTACATATTGATATATTTATGTATCTGGTTTTTAATTTATACATAAATTTGTACAAATATACACATTTACACCTCCAAATTATATATATATATACAAATTCACACCTACATATTTATATATTTACTAGCTTGACCCGTGTAAATTACACAGTATTGCCAATATTGAAAATATCCCCATAACAGTATTTCTGCTCTCTTGATCTCTGTTTCTTGGACCATATGACCATTAGGCACCCCTTTTGCGATCTCGATTCGTGGGGACATTTTTTCCATTTACACCGTCAAAATCCGGTTTATTTTTTTAACAGATGATTTTTAGAGTTTTTTTTTAATTATAAAACTAACCCTAACCTTAACCCCTAACCCTAACCCTAACCCTAACCCTAACCCCTAACAAACAACCGGATTTTGAAAAAGTGCCCTTGTGAGTCGAGATCGCGGAAAGCGTGCCTAAAGGTCATATGGTCCTGTTTCTTTTGTTTTGAAAGGCAGTCTTTTCTGTATTCTCCTCTGATGCAATCATGATTCAGATGTTCACCATTTCCGCCATAATTCCATAAAGTTTAATTAAGAAGAAAACCCATCATAATATTTTGTGACCATTATTTTTTTTAAAGAAAAAGAAGAATTTGGACAGTCTCATTTTTAACCAGAGGGTGTTGCAAGATTCTACCAGTTATATTTGGTAAGAACACCGGTTTTATATATATATATGAAAAATAGATGGAAATTAATACGACAGTATGAATTTAACATTTTTGAAAAAACAAATGATGTTTATAATTGCTGACAGAAATCTGTTTCGACTGCTTCAATAGATCGGTCATCATCAAGAGCAATACATGAGAGAGAGACGGGATGAAACAACCGTTAGAAGAAAGGGTACAAACAAAACGCTATTATTCAATGCTGGAATTTTTAAAAATGCGTGTTCTGTGTTAAAAATAAAATAAATTTTATTTTTAAAAATCAGAAGCATTATAGTTCATAATAAAACTCAAAAGAGTTTGATCTATTAAAGCGGTTGAAACAGATTTCTGTCAGCAATTATAAACATCATTTGTTTTTTCAAAAATGTTAAATTCATATATATATATATATATATAAAATCCCCATCGCATTCTGAAGGTGAGGTGATGACAGCCTGGTGGTTAAGGTGTCTGACTCACACTGAACCGATCGGATTTCTATCCTGGCTGTAGGTAGCTTACAAATGTCTAGCCACACTGAAGAGACTTGATAAGTCAAAACACGTATCTGTGGATGACTATATATATGCTCCCCATCCCCCTAGGGCTGAGCACTTTGAGGGGTATTCGCTGACGACCGCCAACTAAAGCGTAAACGCAACGCTCTCCTATATAAGGGATGGAGCACTATAGGGCAGCCTTTAGATACAAAGCGATGTGTGTATTAAAGCAGTTAAAATCCCCTTCGCATTCTTTAGGTGATGACAGCCTGGTGGTTAAGGTGACACTGAACCGATTGGATTTCAATATATAAAATATATATATATATAAAATATATATATATATATATATATATATGTATATATATAAAAATAAAATAAAGTCAGATCTTAGCCCTGAAGAGCACTAAGCAAAACTTTAAGTAGATTTATCTGACTCATTAGGTTTATCTTTATTATTTGCTCTACTTAGGTATCGAGCACTCTTTACTTATTAGCTTTAGTATATCCTATATATTATTATATGAATATATATTTCTTATATATATATATATATATATATACATATAAATTGTTTTTTTCTTTTGGGCAAGTATTGTAGTATCAATCGATTATTTTTGGTTGGTACGATTATCTTGGTCTTTTATTTTTTCCTAAAATTTTTCTCCCCAGGTGATGTTTGGTAGTATATTTTTACAATCAAACTATTTACCGTGAGGGTTTACCAACAAGTTTGGTATATATATATATATATATATATATATATATATATATATATATATTATGCCAATATTTAAAAAAATAATTGGTCGACTGAAACATACAGAAATGTACTTACTCATATCATTTTCAGTGTTAATAACCATTATACTATCCACACATAAATATATATATATACAAGGTGTGTAAAAAAAGTATTGAGATTCTTTGTACTTTTTGACACACCTAGTATTCTGAAAAAAATAATGATCCATTTATTAATTTTTTCGGAATACTACGTGTGTCAAAAAAGTACCAAGTTTAAAGCTGTATTTACCAAGATAGAAATGAAGAATGAATGGAATGTTATTTTCTTTCAGTATACTAGGTGTGTCAAAAAGTACAAAAAATCTCGATACTTTTTTGACACACCTTGTATATATATATATATATATATATATATATATATATATAGGGTGTGTCAGAAAATAATTTATATAATTTCGTAATCCAATAACTTGACCAATTTTCATTGGAATAATGCTGACTGGGGCAGTAAAATACACCAACTCCTCCTCCTCTGCAGAGATGTACGACCCCACCTTCCTGTGTGCAGCAATCCATTTTGACTGAGGACAGGATTGTGGTTGCTGTGACGCCTGTGTTCTGGAAATACGTGTCTATGGATGACTATATATATGCTCCCCATCCCCCTAGGGTTGAGCACTTTGAGGGGTATTTGCTGATGACCGTCAACTAAAGTGTAAATGCAACACTATCCTATATAAGGGATGGAGCACTATATGGTGGCCTTTACATACAAAGCGATGTGCGTATTAAAGCCGTTAAAATCCCCTTCGCATTCTGTAGGTGATGACAGCCTGGTTGTTAAGGTGTCTGACTGACACTGAACCGATCGGATTTCAATCCCAGCTGTAGGTAGCTTACAAATGTTTTTGTATTCTGTGTTCTGGATACTAAGTGGTCCCATGACATCAGCATAGAGCACTACTCTTTAGCCCTAATTTGGGCCATACAAACAATCAGCTGATCATGTCAAGCCCTAGCACCTACATGATCATGGTTGATATGCCATTAAAATGGTTGAAAGAAAGGTTGATATGCCATTAAAATCAATCAATTAAATCTCTATTAGTATGTTCTTATTTGAGAATATAGTGAAGTTAATTTTCTTCCCAAAAATGTATTTTTCAGACTATTTTCAAATTAGACATTATTTTACATTTTTATCTATATTATTTATTCTATGGTTAAAAATTAACAAATGCTAATTATATCTTTTCCCCTAAATTCTCCCCATATCCTTCTGCCAACCAAAAGACTGGGCTCTTTTGCTTTATTAAGGCAACTACAAACCATTCAAGATGAACAAGACATGCCAGGCACTGCTGGAGAAGCAGGGATGAACTCATAAGCAACGATCTGCTGTGATGAAGGACCAGTAAAAACTTAAATCCATCAGCTTTGTGCAGACACTGGGTGCCATCTAGAGGACTTATCAGAAGCAATGGTTGATAGAACAGATGGCAAGATAGAATCAAGGAAATTGGTGATATCAGAATGACTTGATGATGATGAATTATGATGATGCTGATGCTGATGCTGATGCTGATGATGATGATGATGATGATGATGATGATGAAGAAGAAGGCAACCAAGCTAGGGGAAGGAAAACTCTGAATTCAAACCTGTTTAGATATTGCTTAAATATTGACCATGTGCCACATCCTGCTCATGGTGGAGGAGTTGGGTTGATACATAAGTGCCTCACCTAATCAATAAATAGTTAGGTTAGGTTATTGATGATGATGATGATGATGATGATGATGATGATGATGATGATGATGATGAAGGCAACCAGGCTAGGAGAAGGAAGACTCTGAATTCAAACCTGTTTAGATATTGCTTAAATATTGACCATGTGCAACATCCTGCTCATGGTGGAGGGGTTGGGTTGATACATAAGTGCCTCACCTAATCAATAAATAGTTAGGTTAGGTTATTGATGATGATGATGATGATGATGATGATGATGATGATGAAGGCAACCAGGCTAGGAGAAGGAAAACTCTGAATTCAAACCTGTTTAGATATTGCTTAAATATTGACCATGTGCAACATCCTGCTCATGGTGGAGGGGTTGGGTTGATACATAAGTGTCTCACTTCTCTGATCAATAAATAGTTAGGTTAGGTTATTGATGATGATGATGATGATGATGATGATGATGATGATGATAATGAAGGCAACCAGGCTTAGAGAGTGACGTATTGAAATTCTATTTCAAATTATGATTCATTTTTCCATTGCATAATAAATGAAAAAAATATTGAAGATAAAATGGATGTTATTATTGATAGGAGAAAAAAATGGTTAAATAAAAAAGGACCCCCATCTCTAAAAAAACAAAAACGACAAAGAAAGACGGGTATTTTTAATGAAATTGAAAGAAAATGGAGAATGGAAGAAACAGGCAACACATAAGAGAGAAAGAAAGAAAGAAAGAAAGAAAGAAAAGAAAGAAAGATGAAAGAAAGAAAGAAAGATTTAAGAAAGAAAGAAAAAAGAAAGAAAGAAAGATACAAAATAGAAATTATAATAAAAGTAAAAAGGAAATATATATAAGTGAGAGAAAAATGGCCAAAAATTAACAAAATTGTCATATACAAGAATCACATTGAAAAAATGTATACAACAGAAAAGTCCGGTTGAATGTAATAACAATAGCAATATCAATCAATAAATAAATGCATTTTGGAATATTAAATAAAGAAAAATATAGAAGTAATAAAAATGAATTTTAAAAAATAAAATATAGAAGAGATAAAAATAAAAAAATAGATTAAATAACAATAAAAGATAACATTAAAAAATGAAACGAAAATATAGAAATAACAAAATGATGATAAAAATAGATGGAGTTTGAAATATCACAAAAAGATAGAAGTATTGAAAACAAATAAAAAAAATGAATAAATGTAATAAAAACAAAAGATGAAAATAAAAATAAAAGATAAGAATAAGAAACAAAATAGAAATATAAAAATAATAAAATAAATAATTTCAAAATAGAAATATAAAAATAATAAAATAAATAATAAAAACAAATAATGAAGATGAATAATGAAAATAAATTATAAAAATGAATTATAAAAATAAATAGCAAAAAAAAAAAAAAAAAGAAAAAAAATAATGAAATAAAAAATAGATGCAGTTTGGAATAATACAAAAGATAAATATAGAAATAAGAAAAAACAAATAAAAAATATAGAAATAAAATAATAATGATAAATAAAATTAAAGAATAAAATTGAAAATATATAAATAATAAAAAGAATTATGAAAACTAATGCAATTTGAAATATTACAAAAGATAAATATATAAGTAATAAAAACTAACAAATAAATAAATAAAATAGAAATGAAAGATGAAAATGGTTTAAATCGAACTTATCGGACCTAAATTTCACCATCATATGTCACCCTGCCGAAAGAAAAAAATACCAAAATCAAGGAATTAACCGAATTTAATGAAAATATCAGTGTTGATATATTAATGAATAAAAGACATAATGCATCAGTTATTTTATTTAAAAACTTTTACATTTTTTCAGATCAGTTATCTTTGAAGCACATATCTTTGAGAATCTGTGTTATGCCTCAAAGATATGTGGTTCAAAGTTAACTGAACTGAAAAAATGTAAATTTTTTTAAATAAGTTAAGTCAATTGAAATCATTAAGTTTGATTTAACCAGAAAATGTATGATATTCAACTGCATCTAGTGGTAAATTTCCAATTCTGGAACTTTGGGGAATGCATTACTCCAAGTCCACCCTGCCCCTGAGGGGTAGTATCTGTTAGGGTCCCATCTATGGGTTAAATAGATTTTTTTTTTAAAGTTTTTAAAGAATGAGTTTTTAAAAAAATTGTATTTGAAAAAAAAATTTGAATACCCAACACGAATGAATAAAATAAATTTTTATTTACTTATATTAAGAAGGCAATTACAATGCATATAAAAAAAATTAAATTAATTCCAGTGTCTAATCAATTTTGAAGAAACTTCATCTTCAGAGACTGTTTTTTAAATGGATGCGGTCTTGTGTGTTTTTTGTTTTGGACGTTATAAACGCCACGTGGAAGAGCCGTGATATCCGTTGTTCAATCAATTTCAATTTCATTCCTTTTATCTATTTATTTATATATTTATTTATTTATTTATCTATTCAGTTTTGTTTATATATATGTGTGTATTTATAGAATGTGTATGTTGACTAATTATATATTCAGCGTTTAATTCTAACCTACTGTTTATGCGAGGGTGTAACTTAGCTAAATTTGTTTGTTTTTGATTTGGTTTACAGCATATCAATCTCAGTGGGTCATTTAATGCCAACAAAGTTTTGAAATAAATTAATTATTAATGGATACTCAATTTTTTTATAAACACATTTTTCTATTTAACCCATAGGTGGTACCTTAACAGGTACTATCACTCCAGGTTAGAGTGAACCAGGGAGTAATGGTGATAGAGAGATGCTCCACATTCCCCAAACATCCAGAACTGGAACCTCACCATCAGATAGAGTTTAGCATCATACCCAGGACATGAAGACTCTCAGCTACCACCTTCTAGCACCCATAAAAAGGGTTGGGGCTTGCCATAAGAGAAATCATATAAGTGCTAGTGCTTGACATGACCAGCCGATTGATCGACCTCTTTAACCGCCCGTCTAGCCCAAGTAAGGGCCAAAGTGGAGTATTTTATGTCATGGACTGCTCAGCCACCTGGGTTCCATCCTTAAGCATCATGGGTCGCCACCCATGGCCAATAGGTGGCCATATTGGGCGAGTCTTACCCCTCAACAGAGGTGTATTCTAACACCCCACTGACAGGGCGGGAAAATTGAAGACAATGAGACAAAAGAGTTTTTTAAACAATGAAAATAATCAAATTACCAAATATCTATTTATATCAATTCTGTTCCTTGACCTCTGGTGTCATTTGGTTTGTGGGTGTGGGTGTGGATGTAACTAAGATCAACTTATACTTAACTTTCAAACTATGTAAAAATTAACAGAAAACAAAAAAAACAAAAATCAACTGAGGTGGTCAGTACTAAAATATGCTCAGTTCTAATTAGTGATCATCCTCCACACATTACTACAACCAGCATTACGTTTTTTGTTTTTTGTTTGGTTTTGTTTTATGTGAAATTGTGTATATTGTGTAATGTGTGAAAATAAACCATTGTCTTCTTCTTCTTCTTCTTGCCTCCTGTCTTCTTCTTCTTCTTCTTCATCTTCTGTCTTCTTCTTCTTCTTCTTTCTTCTTCTTCTTCTTCTTCTTCTTCTTCTTCTTCTTCTCCTTCTTCTTCTTCTTCTTCTTCTTCTTCTTCTTCTTCTTCTTCTTCTTCTTCTTCTTCCTCCTGTCCTCTTCTAATTCTCTTCTTCTTCTTTTCTTCTTCTCTTGCCTCCTGTCTTTTTCTTCTTCTTCTTCTTGCCTCCTGTCTTTTTCTTCTTCTTCTTCTTGCCTCCTGTCTTCTTCTTCTTCTTCTTCTTCTTCTTGCCTCCTTTCTTCTTCTTCTTCTTCTTCCCTCCTTTCTTCTTCTTCTTCTTCTTCTTCTTCTTCTTCTTCTTCTTCTTCTATGCCAATCATTCTGCAGCCAATACCAAGAGATTCCTTTGCCTTCTCTTTCTCTTATCGTCTCATTGGGCTTGTGACAGCCTGCCAGTGCCCGATACAGGCACTGCCAGGTCTTCGACCCAAATATTAAGCGAAGGAAATAAATTTAAGAAAAAACATGCACAAATCGGTGCCAGAAATTGTGTGACGTGTGTGAAAATTTTAAAAGAGAATCAATTTACAAGAAAAACAAATTTCAACAAGGGTTTCATGTGCGACGGAAAATAACAAAAACAATGCAACAAAGAAATTATCAAACAATTCTAAAGGAAAATTCAAGATGATTTGAAATGAAAAAAGGAGACAAATAGTGAGAAACTGATGATGTTATTGAACAAGATAACCAAAAAAAAGAAGAAGAAGAAAAGCACAAACATAAAAATGAAAAAGATGTCTAAAAGAATAAAAAAAGAAAAAGAAAAAAGAAAAACAATAAATTACCAAAAGACAATATATGAAATTAATAAATAAAATAATAAATAATAAAATAATAATGAATAATTATGATAATTATAAATAATAATGATAAATAAAATAAAATAAAATAATAAATAAAATACTAAAATTACTTGAAACAATTAGTCAAAATTAAATATTAAAAAGTAATACAAATAAGAAAAAAAAGACAAAAGAAAAAAAATATTGAAATAAAAAAATATTTGTTTGATTCATTTACACCAAGTCGTTTACTTAATTAATTAGTTTTACTAATTCAATATTTTTGTTATTAATTAACTAACTTTTAATTAATATAACTTGGAATGAGTGAGTAGCTTTACCATTTTCAGTTTATGGGGGTGCTCATGGTTATCATTGTGGGAATTAGACATGGTGACCCGAATTCAAATCCTGGATGAGGCCGCTTGCATTTCATATAGCAATAATACGCTATGCATCCAACTATTCTCCTTTCCACTATGGGTAAATAGTAGGGAAGACTGTTCTTTAATCTTAGTGTGGCAACCGGTCTAGGAGGAGAAAAACTGAATTCCGACCCATTAAACTCTACTTAGAAATTGACCTTGTGTTGCACCTGGCTCATGTGAAGGGGTTGGGTAAGTACATATACCATTTTGAGATTTGTAGGAATGACAACCAATTTGCACAGGTATTTTGGGCAAAATTGGATTGGATTGCTTGGAGGTAGGGATGATATTTAGTAGAGTCCCCACTCACCAAGGACCAATATTAGCATTAGTATATCCATGATATACTAACACTGAGCAGAAACTACTAAAAACTGTAACTGCCTTCTAGCACATATATCATAAAAAGGGTAGGGTGTTTGCCATAAGGGCAATAGCGTTGAGACAATTATATAGGTTGTTATAATTCATGTGGCCATTTTAGGGCTGTAGTTGAAAGCAGTTTTACAGTAGAGATCCTTTGTGGCATAAAGTTCGATCCTTTCTTGAAGTAGAAAGATGTAGTATAAGTTTTAATCCTTGTCTATTGATCTTTCTTCAAAAGCTGTTGACCTCAGACTTCATCCTGTCTTGAAGTATAAAGTTATCCTTGTCTGTTGATCTGTCCTTAAAGTAGGGGTTATATCAGAGTTTATCCTGTCTTGATGTAAAAAGATGTAGTATCAGTTTTAATCCTTGTCTGCTTAAAGTAGGAGTTGTATCAGAGATTATCTTGTCTTGAAGTAGAAAGATGTAGTATCAGTTTTAATCCTTGTCTGCTTATCCATCCTTAAAGTAGGAGTTGTATCAGAGTTTATCCTGTCTTGAAGTAGAAAGATGTAGTATCAGCTTTAATCCTTGTCTGCTTATCCATCCTTAAAGTAGGAGTTGTATCAGAGTTTATCCTGTCTTAAAGTAGAAAGATGTAGTATCAGCTTTAATCCTTGTCTGCTTATCCATCCTTAAAGTAGGAGTTGTATCAGAGTTTGACTTTCAGTTTTAATCCTTGTCTGCTTATCCATCCTTAAAGTAGGAGTTGTATCAGAGTTTATCCTGTCGTGAAGTAGAGAGTTGTATAATCCTTGTGTGTAGGTCTGTCCTTCCAGCAAGTAATTTTAGGACAGTTTGTCAACACCTTTAAATAGTAAATTTAATAAATGTTTGGGCATTCTTGATTGGCTGATTCAGCCACTGCTGTTTTGGAACAGTTTATAGATATAAGTTTTGGTCATTAGTACACCTTATACTTCCAAAATAATCCAACATAGGTGCTAAGCCTTGACTAAACCAGTTGATTGATCAATATACTAGGGTTAGCATGTCTGCCATCATCTGCTAGAGATGCTTGCGCTGGCTTGGTCACGTCAGGAGGATGGACAAAGGCCACATCCCCAAAGACCTACTGTATGGCGAATTAGTAGAAGCCACCCAACCGGTAGGGAGACCACACCTGTGTTTTAAAGATGTCTGCAAGAAGGACATGGAGACATGCCACATCAACACCAACACATGGGAGGCTTTTGCAGAAGACCATGCAACCTGGTGCCTCCTCGTCAAACAAGGGACAATAAGGAGTGAAAAAGAGATGAAAGAAGCTGCAACAGAAAAGAAAGCCAGAAGGAAGGAGAGACAACAGCAACTTCAGTAAGCATCACTGTTTGTTTGCAGTCACTGCACCAGAGATTGCTATTCAAAAATTGGTCTGTTCAGCCACTCAAACAGTTGCAGAAGTGGACACTATGCCATTGTCTTTAGTAGAAGGACAGATGACAACACAAAAACACAAGGTAACAACCAGACCATACCAATGGCAACATGGGTCATTCTCAGTTATTTGCATACCAGTCTTGGTTAAATGAGCCATAAGGTGCCAGTATTTTGTTATGGCTCCCACCACCAATGCTCTGGCAACCCAGAAGGAAGTGTGAAAGCAGGCTGCACAAGTGACAGGTCAAAGTTCACCAATGGACTCCAGCACATAGACATATCAGAGTTAGTTAACCAGTAAAAACTTGCATTCATCAGCTCCGTGTGGACACTGGATACTGTCTAAAGGACTTTCCAATTGCAATGGCTGATAGGGATGGATGGCAAGAGAGAGTAAAAGGAATCTGTGCTGTTGACATGCCTTGATAATAATGATGACAGTCCTCTGCTAAACCTAATAAATATACTGGATTCTGTCTAAAGGACCTGTTGTTGCATAATTGATGGATGTACTATCAATTATGTACGGTTAGTGTAGAGAAATTAAAGGCTGGTCTCCAGTCTCTAAGAGATTTGGTTTGATTTGGAAGAGTTTATTTGGATGTTGTTATTCCAGTGTTATTCAGGAATATAATTACCCACCTTATATCAAAAAAGGGGGTGTGTTGGAATTTTTCTAGGATATAAGGCGTGTGCCAGATGTTCACCTCTACTTATAGACTCGCCTATAAGCATGTGACCTGGGAAAGATTCCTATTGTCCAATCACTGGCAATGCCCAGCTGCTAATATGATTATTTATACTGACCTTTTCTGGCCACACTAATCATTACTACTTGGATCTTCTTGGACAAAGGAACGTAATATTATATCGCAGGACTTATTGACTTACCAAAGGATACTATACCACAGGACTTATTGACTTACCAAAGGATACTATACCACAGGACTATTGACTTACTTACTTATTTACTTTTACAAGGATGGTGGCCAGATACTTAACAGTTTCCATTTTCTTAGCTGGTGTCTTCTTAACTTGGGCTGGTTTCTTCTTCTTAAGATTATTATTCTTCATACTGGTACACTCTGTTGTTATTTGATTAATAACTCAATACTTTCTTTTTGGTGAGCTCAAATTTTATTACAAGTACCAGAATCAACTCAACCACATGTGCAAAAATTTGGCTATTTGGATGAGCTGCCATTTGCAGTCCATCTCATCTAACGGCCGAGCCAAAACTAAAATCTAAACTCTGTCTCCCATTCTTGCACTGGGAAATAGGAAGAGGAGGTCAACATGGGGTTACATTTGTATCAATCAAAAACCCCTGAATTTCTCCGGTTACCATTGTTTTTAATCCAAATAAATACACTACAAATATGCAATACTGACTTGTTGGTAACCTTTGATATGAAATGTCTAAAAGAAGTTACTCTGAAATAAAACCTGCAGTTTTTAGAGGGGTTTTGAGCTAGTCAGTTCCTAATTAGCCATTGAAGGATGAAGAAGCAGTTAGCTGGACTTTCACCACTCAGTTGAGGATCTGGGTTCAAGAAAGAGAGATAAATTTGTAAATTCATTTAAGAAATGTCTTGAGTTATTAGCTAAGAACAAACCAACAATGCAGGAAATCTCAACCAGAGATCTTAAGAAGAAGACAGTCAGAAACAGTTAAGAAGACAGACCAGCCAGATAGCAGAGGATTGATTGATAGACCAAAAGCTTACTCAGACAGTTAGATACCTGCCCAAGTAAGAAAAGCTGCGACTCAGACAGACTAAGAAATATATCAACTGCAAGAAAGATAATTACAGTATAAGATTAGGATTAAGATGTATACAACCATGGGTATACATATGTTAAGATGGTATGTAACACTGCCAATAGCAATGGCTGAGAAAAATGAATAGCAACACAGAGAGAGAGAGAGAGAGAGAGAGAGAGAGGAGAGAGAGAGAGAGAGAATCCAGGGAATCCTTGCTATCAACACAACTTGATGATGATATATGATATTGTTTTTTTTTACTTTTGTTAGTAATAATATTACCTTGATTTTATTAGATGAAGCATTGGGTGATTCCATGTAAAATCATCCAGGACATGTCACCTGGCTCCTTCAATTTTTCTGAAATTTTTACTATGTTAAAGTAAGACAATCCCCAAAGTTCTGAGCAAAAATCAAACTATATTTTTATTACAAATAATTTTCAATATATGTAAAATAATTTTTTTTTAAATTTGTCATATACACAGTGCCACATTGAGATTTTCCCACTTATTGATCTTGCTATAAAAAAATCAGATATCTTTAATAACTTACAAATGGTTAGTTTTGTGCCTATTCTGATAGCATTTTTGGATTCCTCAGACCAAAAAGCTTTTATAAACCAAATTTTAGAAGTAGGGAATCTCTAGTACTCATTTTACAGACCTAAATTCCACCATTGTATGTCACCAAAAGAAAAAAAAATACCAAAATTCAGGGAATTAACCAAATTTAATGAAATTTTAGTGTTGATATATTAATGAATAACAGATATAATACACCAGTTATTTATTTTAAGAAATTTACATTTTTTCAGCTCAGTTAACTTTGAACCACATATCTTTGAGGCATAACACAGATTCTCAAAGATACATGGTTCATAGAAAGAATTTAGGTCCGTTAAGTTCGATTTACCCCTCGTGGAATGTATTGATTTAAAAGTTGTTAGGATAACATTATAAATGTCAGTCTAATGATATCATTATTTATTGTTGTTGTTTTGTTTTTTGTTTGTTTTGTCTTTATTTGGTAGTGACCCAGACATAATATTGACTTAAATAAGTAATATATATAATGTTTACTCATTACCTTCTCTAGAGACAAGCATTTTTTCTTTGTTCTGACATCAAACTAGTTTGAAGCTAGTATTCCCTCAAGGGTGATATTCATGTGATTTGAACATGTGTTTGTAAGGTTAGGACTACCAAACTGTTCATACTAAATTACTTTTAGTAGACTTGAAACCATAGTAACATCAAAGTCTGACATTTTAACCAAAGGCTACAGTACTTTGCCGAGTTAATATTCTATTAATAATAAAAGACTGTTTAGTCAGTCAAATGTGTGCGGTCAATCGGGAGTGGAGGATTTAGAGAATTTGTTAGGAGTTCGAGATTAGATATTCTTAATCATGAGTTTTTCTTTCTCTTATTTTAATCTCTAAGTCAAAATTTCTTGTTGTTTTATATTAGTGGTTCTCGGCGTTCATCAGGCTGCAGAAAGGAGTGGAGAGAAGAGAAAGAAAGAAAGAAAGAAAGAAGAGAAAAGAGAGAGAGAGAGAGAAGTGAGAGATAGGAGAAAAGAGAGAGATATAAAAGAAAAGTGTGAGAGAAAAGTAAAAAGAGTGAGGGAAGAAAAGAGAGAGAGAAGAAAAGAGTGTGAGGGAAGAGAAAGAGAGAGAGAGAAAAGAGAAAAGAGTGTGAGGGAAGAGAAAAAGAGGGAGAGAGAGAGAGAAGAGAAAAGAGTGTGGGAAGAGAAAAAGAGAGAGAGAGAAAAGAAAAAGAGTGTGAGGGAAGAGAAAGAGAGAAAGAGAGAGAGAGAGAAGAGAAAAGACTGTGAGGGAAGTGAAAAGAGAAGAGAGAGAGAGAAGAGAAAAGAGTGTGAGGGAAAAGAAAGAGAGAGAGAAGAGAAAAGAGTGTGAGGAAAGAAAAGAGAGAGAGAGAGAGTGAAAAGAGAAAGAGTGTGAGGGAAGAGAAAAGAAGAGAGAGAGAGAAAGAAAGAGTGTGAGGGAAGAGAAAGAGAGAGAGAGAGAGAGAGACAGGAGAGACAGAGAAGACAGAGAGACAGGAAGAGACAGAGAGAGAATAGGAAAAGGAGAGAGAGAATAGGAAAAGAGAGAGGGAGAGAATAGGAAAAGAGAAAGGGATAATAGGGAGAGAGAGAGAGAGAGAGAATAGGAAAATACTGAGAGAATAGGAAAAGAGAGAGTAAGCAAACAGGAAGAGAGAGAGAGAGAGAGAGAGAGAGAGAGAGAATAGGAAATGGGAGAGAAAATAGGAAAAGCGAGAGTAAGCGAACAGGAAGAGAGAGAGAGAGAATAGGAAATGGGAGAGAGAGAGAGACAGAGACAGAGATACAGAGAGAGAGAGGGAGAGAGACTAGATTTTGCTTACCTCAAATATGTACAACAAACCCATACTTGCTAATTACAATTGGATTCTGAAAAGTTTGTAGCTCAACCAAGAAGGTAATAATTTTGATTTGAATTATTCTTGAAATTTTGGTGGGAGGGTAGTTTGGCTGAGATACTATTTATAGAGTTTCATATGAGAAGAAAATATTTTCAAAAATATAACAAACACAGGATGTTACGATCAGGGGAAACAATTTTATGTGTCAATACTTATTATTTGGTATTAAACCATCCTCAGGACACTGTTAAGGAATGTTTTTGTGAGGGACAAAATGAAAAATTTTGAGAGTTTCATATATAACTATGCCAGTTTTATTCATGAGGGCATTAAATCATGATGTAATGGTTAGCAAGCTAGTCTCGCAGTTCCAGTACTACTTAATAGCAAGTTTGATCTTCACACTCATGACCTTGAGTCACATCCTACATACAGTGGATGGGTTGGGTAAATACCTGCTTGTGATCATGATTCTAATTTCAATGTACGCAAGAGAGGCAAAAATTATCCGTACGTTAAAAAAAAAAAAATAAAGGGTCTATGCTTCCTTGATACTGATGCCACCCTTCCAATCTCCAAGTGTGAGTCAAAAAGTAATGTCATTTTCTTTATTTCATGTGAAGTTTTTTTTTATTTTTATAAAACTAAGGCCCACATTGAGACCCTAACGAGGCTCAGAGCAAGAATCCGACGAGCAAGACTCAACTTGCCAAATGACAATGTCCTCCTTCTGCATGACAATGCTCAACTACATACAAGCATCAGGACAAGGGAAAAATAGCCTCATTCAGGTGGACAACTTTATCACATCCTCCATACTCACCAGATTTAGCGCCTTTAGACTATCATCTCTTCGGCCCCATGGAAGAGGGTTTGAGAGACAAACATTATTCCATGATGAGGAAGTGAAATCTGTAGTGAAGAACTGGCTCAAAGAACAATCAAAAGAATTGGTTGGTTGGTTGGTTGGTTGGTAGATTTACGACATGCTAGTTGCGTTATTTTATGCCATGGATGTTTTGTTCTATTCAAACTTGATAGGTATTGAATTTTCTAACTCAATTTAAACACATCTGTTAAAACTCAATTTTCTCCGCCTGTCGGCTGGGGCATTAGAATGCACCGACTGAACCATCCTGTCAGCTGGGGCTGTTATCATCATCATGTCATGCTAGTAGTATAGATATCCATAACAATCTCTCGCCAACCATCCCTATCATTCATTGCCCCTGGAGGTCCACTGTGCAGCATCCACACAGAGCTAGTCAATATATATATTTACCAACCCCTCCGCATGAGCAGGATGCGACACAAGGTCAATTTCTTTAACAGGTTTGAATTCAGGTTTTCCTTCTCCTAGACTGGTTACCTAGCCATGGTTAAAGAATCCAGTCTGCCCTGCTATTTACCCATAGCTGGAGGGAGAATTGGATTCATACCTTTCCCAAGGGTATTAGCGCCATGGAAATGCCAACAGCTTCGTTCAGGAATTGAACTCGGTTTGATGAGTCCATTTCCTACGACTAGTTAATATAGGTCTTTGCTGGACGTCCAATACTATGCTGGTTTCTACAGGAGAATGTCACTTATGGGCTCATCCTTACTTCTCCAGCAATGTCCAGCATGTCTTATTTGTCTTAGTCAGATGATTTGTTTTATAATGGGCAAGCAGCTATGCAGCTGCTTTCTTGTGGGGCGTTGTTTCCACAATTTGTTTAAGATCGCATGCAGCATTCTTGTATAGCTTCCATCTAGCTTATCTTCTAGGTACTTTGTTAGGGTCCAAGGGGTGCAGCTTTTACAATAGCACAGACACAACTATGGCTTGGCTGCAGAATAGTAAAATAGGATAAAATTCTCAGGCTTGTTTCAATAAGGTGAACTTGACCTGTCACCTGTGCAGCATGCCTTGACAATTCCTTCAGAGTTGCAAGTGTGTTGGTGGTGGGAGCCATTTCATAACACTGGCACCTTATGGTATTTGGCCTGGCAGCTGGGGCAGTAGCAGTACCTGTTAGGGTTCCATCTATGAGACAATTAGATCTGTTTGAAACAATATTTAAGATGATTGGGGACTTTGTTAAAACATTGGCTCTTAAAGCATTGATATAGTGTTTACCTGTTTAAAATGAATATGAATATATTTTTATACCATATATCTATACATCTATAAAGGGCAGTATGTGTGTATGTATGTGTGTATGTATGTATGTCCGGAGAAAACTATGAAAAATAAAACATATAATGACAAAGTAAATAGATATACACATTCACTATTACCAGAGCTTGCTTTTCATGCAAAAATAATGAAGATTTTATTTATATACATAAAGATATCTAAAAATTAGTATTTGAATAGTAAGAAAAGAGAAAGCCATTGTTGGCGTCCATTGTGAAAACATTAACAATTCATATATGGAAGACCAAAACAATCAATGGATCTGTGAGACTAACTTTTTTTTATCTGCCCTCTACCCAGGCAATGCTGGGTAGCTGCTTCTAGTGATTTATAATAGCAATAATTGTTTAAATACTTTAGTATAAAATAACCCAACAAGGGTTGACATGCTATAAAACCAATCAACCAATCAACTTTGCTGGCAGGGATAAGGCCTTCCAATGTATTTATTCATTATTAAAGATTTTTATTCATATTGAAAATAATTGCTGGTGCCAGACATAAATCTGTGAAGATCATATATATTAAAGACCTTCCAGCATAGAAAGATAGATAGATAGATAGATATAAACAGACTGAGATAGATAGATAGATAGATAGATAGATATGAACAGACTGAGATAGATAGATAGATAGATAGATAGATAGATAGATAGATAGATATGAATAGACTGAGATAGATAGATAGATAGATAGATATGAATAGACTGAGATACATACATACATACATACATAGATGTAGAGATATGAACAGACTTTGATAGATAGATAGATAGATAGATAGATAGATAGAAACAGACTGGGAAAGATAGATAAATAGATAGATAAATAGATATAAACAGACTGAGATAGATAGATAGATAGATAGATAGATATGAACAGACTGATATAGATAGTTAGATAGATAGATAGATAGATAGATATGAACAGATTGAGATAGATAGATAGATAGATAGATATGAACAGACTGAGATAGATACAAAGATAGATATGAAGATGGAGATAGATAGATAAATACATACATACACACATAGATGTAGAGATATGAACAGACTTTGATTTGTAGATAGATAGATAGATAGATAGATATGAACAGACTGAGAAAGATAGATAAATAGATAGATAGATAAATAGATATAAACAAACTGAGATAGATAGATAGATAGAAAAAGACTGAGATAGATAGATAGATAGATAGATAGATATGAACAGACTGAGATAGATAGTTAGATAAATAGATATGAACAGACTGAGATAGATACACAGATAGATATGAAGATGGAGATAGATAGATAAATAGATACATACATACATACATATATAGTTGTAGAGATATAAACAGACTTTGATAGATAGATAGATAGATATGAACAGACTGAGAAACATAGATAAATAGATAGATAGATAAATAGATATAAACAGACTGAGATAGATAGATAGATAGATAGATAGATAGAAAGAAAAAGACTGAGATAGATAGATAGATAGATATGAACAGACTGAGATAGATAGATACATAGATATGAACAGACTCAGACAGATAGATAGATAGATAAATGTGAACAGACTGAGATAGATAGATAGATAGATGTGAATACACTGCTATATGACGGTCAACCTTGTTCTGGTAACTTCAGTGGTGATTGAGGTCAAGTTGTATTACTAATTGCCTTTTCCTCGGATAAAGCAGACCATCATCATGGATGAATGCCTAATTTCCATACAACCTTGTCCAGTCGAGATCCATACACAAAAGCATAGTCTTGAAAGACAGACGGATACAAAAAAAAAACAAAAAAAACGGTAAGCCAATATTGATTTAATATCAAAATAGAAAAATAGGAAATTATTTTTTTCTTATTCATAAAGTTATTATATAATAACATTAGTACTGGCAGTACCTGTGGATATACTACATTATGATAATCTAATTATTACAACGATTGATATGTTTACTTACGAACTATTGCAAAATAGTTCAATATATAAAAAGTATAATAATCTTGATTTAATTCTCTCTCTCTCTCTCTCTCTCTCTCTCTCTCTCTCTCTCTCTCTCTCTCTCTTTTTTCTCTTTCCTTATTTTCATATTTTCATTATGTTTGATTAGAATTATCGCTTATGAACTCTCACACCATCTCTCTATCTTTGTCCTACACTCTTTCTTTCTTTCTTTCTTTCTTTCTTATTATGCTTTTTCTGTATAGCATTTCCTTTTTCTTCCCTTTCTTTCTTTATAATAAAAACGGATTTACCCATTATTTAGCTGAGGTGTCAATACTCATAAGAAATAAGAATTTTGAGAATTAGCAACACCAGATAATTAGGATTTACATTTTTGCATTTCATCTTCGACAATTTAGACGGCCTCATTTTTAACCAGAGGGTGTTGCAAGATGATAACGGTCGGAAGATTAAAGTTGTTGGTTGATTGATTGTTTGGGTTTTTACGGCATGTCAAACCTTATTTGGTCATTTTATGCTGAAGATGTTTTTGTTTTATTCATTCAATTTTTTTTCAAACACATTTGTTTCTATTTAACCCATAGATGGGACCCTAACAGGTACTACCACTCTAGCTCAGAGTGGACATTGGAACAATAGTGATGAAGGGGTGCTCCATATTCCCCCGACTTCCAGAGCAGGAACCCCACAATCAGATAGAGTTTAACATCATACCCAGGACATTAAAACCCTGAGCTACCTCTTCTAGCACATATATGATAAAAATGGTAGGGATTGCCATAAGGGCAATAGGATTGGAACAATCATAGGTAATTATGAACTTTAGTTGGCCAAATTCCTAGCATAAAATTGTGCGTGCGCATTATCTCCCTTAACAAATTTGCTTGTATAGTTTTTCTTATGAGATTTTCTTAAACAATTGAATGAATAAAAATACATTTCATTCTTATCGACACATTTTTGTTTGTTTAAGAAATAGATTTTTTTTTCTCAAACAAAAAACTGTCTTATCAACACATTTTTGTTTGTTTGAGAAATAACATTTTTATTTCTCAAACAAAACAAACAAAAA
This sequence comes from Doryteuthis pealeii, assembly GCA_023376005.1. Taxonomy (NCBI): domain Eukaryota; kingdom Metazoa; phylum Mollusca; class Cephalopoda; order Myopsida; family Loliginidae; genus Doryteuthis; species Doryteuthis pealeii. Next base: position 89,144,237 of record CM042145.1, read on the forward strand.
ATAAGAATGAAATGTATTTTTATTCATTCAATTGTTTAAGAAAATCTCATAAGAAAAACTATACAAGAAAATTTGTTAAGGGAGATAATGCGCATGCACAATTTTATGCTAGGAATTTGGCCAACTAAAGTTCATAATTACCCAATCATATAGGTGCTAGGGCTTGACTTGACCAGCTGATTGATCAATATAGCACATATATGATAAATAGGAAGCGCGTGGTGTAATGGATAAAGTCATGGGAAATGGACTCGTCGCCCTGAGTTCAAATCCTGGACGGGGTAACTGCATTCTCACTTAGCGCTAATACCCTTGGGAAAGGTATGAATTCTACTCTCCCTCCAGCTATGGGTAAATAGTAGGGCAGACTGGGATCTTTAACCTTGGTTAGGCAACCAGTCTAGGAGAAGGAAAACTCTGAATTCAAACCTGTTAAACTCCGCTTAAGAAATTGACCTTGTGTCATATCCTGCTCATGCGGAGGGGTTGGTAAATATATATATGATAAAAAGGGTTGTGGTTGCCATGAGGGCATTGGGACAATCATATAGGTGCTAAGGCTTGATGTGACCAGCCAATTGGTTGGAGGGGGCCTCTCTGACTGCTCGTCTAGCCTAAGTAAGGAAGATTAAGGAACACGAAAGAAAGAAAGAAAGAAAGGAAAAAGAAGAAAGAAAGGAAAAAGAAGAAAGGAAAGAAAAGAAAGAAAAGGAAAGAAGGAAAGAAAAGAAAGAAAGAAAGAAAGAAAGGACAGAAAAGAAGTAAATAAAGAAAAGGAAAGAAAAGGAAAGAAAGAAACAAAGAAGGACAAAAAAGAAGGAAAGAGAGAAAAGAAAAGGAAAGAATGAAAGAAAAGGAAAGAAGGAAAGAAAAGAAAGAAAAGAAAAACAGAAAGAAAGAAAGAAAGAAAGGAAAAAAAGAAGGAAATAAAGAAAAGAAAAGAAAGAAAAGAAAAGAAAGAAGAAAGAAGGAAAAAAAGAAAGAAAGAAAGGAAGGAAAGAAAGATAGACAGAAAGAACGAAAGAGGGACAAAAAAAAAAGAAGGAAGGGGGGCCTCTCTGACCGCTCGTCTAGCCTAAGTAAGGAAGATTAAAGAACACGAGTATTAATATATAGATATTGTAAACTGACCAATGAAAATAGTCAAATTGCATAATTTGGCCATGTCAAAAACTTATGACAACCTGTCTAAAGGCCAGCTTAGATTCCAGGCTGGAGTTTTCAGCCTGACAACAATCACTTATGCCTGGCTGGGTATTTACTTCCACTTTGGCCACAATCAAGCACCTTGACCACTTCAGACTAAGCCATATAAAATGTGTTAGTCTTTGAACTGGCATTCACTTGCGCCTGACTGCATCTTTATGATTACATCTGACAAGGTCAGGTATTACTGGCTACTTGTGCATGGTCAAGTATCAATGATCACTTTGGCCAAGGCTATCATAAATCTTACTTGTTACTGTTAGGACTGACAGCTCTAAGACCAAATGAAGAGTTAGCAGCAGCAGAAGAAGCAGCAGCAGCGGCGCCACCAGCAGAAAGCAGCATTTTATTTGTCATCACATTTGTCATCACATTTGCTGTAGGAAGATAATGTTCTGCTTTATCTTACCCTATAAGCAACAACCTGTGTTATATGAACACACACACACACACACACACACACACACACACACACATATATATATATATATATATATATATATATATATATATATATATACATACAAACTGAGAAATAGAGAGAAAGAAAGTTTCAACAAAGTTTATGAATATTTCACTTTGACTTGTAAGATTTCAAAATAGTATTAAGAATAGTATTTTCAAATCTATTTTAACCAATTTTCTATTCTGTTTTAATCCAATTTTCTATTCTAATTTCATACTATATGCAAATCTATTTTAATAAAATTTTCAAATCTATTTTCATAATATTTTCAAATCTATTACATATTATTTTCAAATCTATTACAATATTATTTTCAAATCTATTTTTACGATTTTCAAATTTGATTTAATTCTATATGCAAATCTTTTTTAATAAAATTTTCAAATCTATTTTCATAATATTTTCAAATCTATTACAATATTATTTTCAAATTTATTTTTGTACGATTTTCAAATTTGATTTAATTATATATCATAATGTATTTCAATAAAATTTTCAAATCTATTTTAATATAATTTTCAAATCTATTTTGATATCATTTTCAAATCTATTTTAATACTATATTAAAATCTATTTTAATTCAATTTTCAAATATATTTTGATACAATTTTCAAATCCATTTTAATAACATTTTCAAATATATTCTGATACTACATTCAAATCTATTTTGATAAAATTATCAAATCTTTCAATATTTTCAAATTCTTTTTTAATTTTTAATACTATTTTCAAATCTAATTTCATGCTATTTTTAAATCCATTTTAAGTTTCATGAATATTATTTAAGTTGGATGAATATCATTTGCCTGAATTTTTGAAATGAGGCATGATATTTTATTATCTAGATTCTTTAGACTGTTGTCCTCATCCTTGTTGTTATATGCAACATTTTTGGTGCTGTGCTCTCTCAATTTTCGGGCGTTTAACTTTTCTATTTTCAGTTGGACACATAGCACAATGGATATAAAAGTTGAGTTAATATATTTCTAAGTGACAATCATTGGAGGTTACAGGTTCAATCCTGACTACAGCAAAAATAACATAGAATACTTAACATAGCTTAACACTTGTACTTGATCATGATTAACGGAATGAAAACAATCTACTCCAATGGATCAAATAAAGATTTTGGTAGAAGTTCTATGAAGATTCCCCATTATGACAGTTTGCTTGAAATGGTGATGGAAGAAAAAAGAAAAACACTGATTGCATGGATATGATTTTACTGTGTCCGTTTAGATTTTTGTGAGTCAGGGACACGGGACGCACCTCTGTTTGGGGGCTAAAAACTAATTCAAGACCTGTATATTTTATTAAATCATCCTGAGAGTCAAATATATAGGGATGGTTGATTTTTCTATTTTGTATTGGTTCTAAGTAATAATCATTTGTAGGTTTCAGGTTCAATCCTGATTATAGGCGAAAATAACATAGAATACTTACTTAACATAGCTTAAAACTTGTACGTGGTCATGGTTAATGGAATGAGAACAATCTACTTCAATAGATTAAATAAAATATTCAGTTCAATGTTCCATAAAGGCTTCTGATTATGATATTAAGGTTCCTGAGTTCAAAAGACGGTCCCAGGTTCAACAAGAAACACTTGAAGAAGGTAGAGGATACATTGGCAAAACGTTTTTTCTGGTATGTAAATAATTGAAATTTTATAAAACCTGTTCTTTGGGAATAATAAACATCTCCTCGGCTATGGGTTAAATAGTACCATTACTGTTCTTCAACAAGGATGGCTTTGGCATGAAATAATCCATGTGGGTTGATATGCCATTAAAATATAGAAATCAAACCAAACCTATCTATCTTCCCCTCTCTCTTTCTCTCTCCTCTATCTTTATCTCTCTCTCTCTCTCTCTATATATATATATATATATATATATATATATATATATATATAGAGAGAGAGAGAGAGAGAGAGAGAGATTGGTAAGTGTCAGTTTCTTGCCTATGGCATTTTAAAGCCAAGTGAGAAACTAACAGTTACCAAACGCCATAGATTGTATATCTTTGCTACTCTAACTTAGATATATCTATATATCTATATATCTATAAATATATAGTGTTTAGTAAGTGTCAGTTTCTCGCCAATGGGATTTTCAAACCAAGTTTGGTTCACTTAGTTTGAAAATCGTATAGGCAAGTTATTAAGTGCCATTGACTTTATATCTTCAATACCCTAACTTAGATCTATCTATCTCTCTCTCTCTCTCTCTCTCTCTCTCTCTCTATATATATATATATATATATATATATATATATATATATAAAGAGAAGTAAAAGTAAAGTTGTCGGGGTGGCCTAAAGTTGGTATCAGACAGACAAAATAGAAAAAAAAACGTTTACATGAATTTATGACTATATAAGTAAAGTATCAGCCAGACAGTGAGGGAGTCTATCCCCTTATCACTAGTGCTAGACCAGGGAGATTGTGTTGCCATTGAGGCGGATGGCATACATAACATCAGCTCCTTACTTTACCACGCAGATTCCTTGTGCTACTCTATATATTGATTTGGCAAGGGCCAATATCAAACCCACCCGGTTTCGATCGGGGGTCCAGTAAGCTTCGGCCGCTGGACCGATGTGTTGAATTAATAGCGTCGATCCCAGGGGGCCATCCTCCCCAGGCAACACCTGCCCCCTCGATTTAAAGGGGCATGGCTGGGTTTATTTCCCAGTGCCTGAGGCTCCCCCATTGAGGGGGAATGCCGACGGGATAGACGCAATTTTTCACCCGCCATCCCATGAACTTTGGTTTGTGGGTGGTTCCCACATTAATAGGGCCTTTGTGCCTGACCTGGTACAAGTGGGGTACTAGGAAAATAAAATAAAACCTAGAACCTTGTGGTTCCTGGTCAGACACTCTACCGACTGAGCTAGACCGGCCTTATATATAGAGAGAGAGAAACAGAGAGAGAGAGAGAGAGAGAGAGAGAGAGAAAGAAAGAAAGAAAGAAAGAAAGAAAAAAAGAAAAAGAAAAGAGAGAGAAAAAGAAAGAGAGAAAGAGAGAAAGAGAAAGAGAAAGCATATAATCCAGAAAATCCAACCATGTAGAGAGAGAGAGAAAAACAGAGAGAGGGGGGAGAAAAAAAGAAAGAGAAGAGAGAGAGAGAGAGAGAGAGAGAGAGAGAGAGAGAGAGCAATCCAGAAAATCTAACCATGCATAAGGCAATGAGACACAATTAAAAGATAATAAAACAAGAAATCCCGGTCCGGCTGAAGCTGCCAAGGGAGGTAATCTCTGTTGGAAAAATCTAATATTCTGCAATACTGACATTTATTGAACACACCATTAACATGAATTTAGCATTAATATGTCCACCAATGACACAGAGAAAATAATAAATGTCTTCAGTGCCATAGGTTAGCTCTATTTTGGTAAATTTTAGAGGTTTCAGATACTTGCTTCTAGCATAGCCGACAGACATGGCGTACGGCTTAAAACCATCACAATTTGAATCAGGGTTAGCTTCGATCAGCAGTGTCAAACTTGTTTGTAATAAACAATTGTAGCTATGTCTGTTTATCTCACTGACTTGTGCGTGGGTGGGTGGGTGGGTGGTGGAAGAAGTTTTGTCCCATCAAAGTCTACTTGAGGTTTATACTGGATAAAAGAGATATGTCCATGTCATCTAAAAATTTGATAATCTATATATGTATACATATATATATATAAAGGGCAGTTGGTGTGTATGTATGTCCGGATGAAACTACGAAAATAAAACAATTAACGACAAAGTAAATATATATACACATTAAATATCACCTGTTCTTGCTTTTTGTGCAAAAATTATGAAGATTTGATTTATATTTGAAAATATTTAAAATTAAAATATACATAGAAATAGCATTGACATTCTTCTAAAAAACGTCCAGCATTTGTAAATCTCAAAAGTTAACAAATCAATACACCAGGGTCCCAGCAGGCTACCCAGCATCACCTGGGTAGATCCAGGTGATGCTGGGTAGCCGCTTCTAGTACATATATAAAGGGAAGTTGGTATGTATGTATGCCCGGATGAAATTACGAAAATAAAACAATTAACAACAAAGTAAATATATATACATATGGAGAATAAGTGTTTAATTAGTCGTACATAATTTTGAATTAATTAATTAATAATGAATTAGGCGGGAATACCTATTAAATGTATGGCTAAACAAATTGAGAAAAATCAATCATTGATTTTTCTCGATTTGTTTAGCCATACATTTAATAGGTATTCCCGCCTAATTCATTATTAATTAATTAATTTTCAAAATTAGGTACGACTCCAATTAAACACTTATTCTCCAAAAAATTATCGGCAAAAAGCCATTCTAAACAAACCTTGTTTACAACATATATACATATATATATATATACACATTAAATATCACCGGTTCTTGCTTTTTGTCCAAAATGATGAAGATTTGTTTTATATCCGAAGATAATTAGAAATTAAATATACATAGAAATAGCATTGAAATTCTACTTAAAAATGTCCAGCATATTTTACAATTAACCAAGTTTTATTCAATCTATCTAAAAATGTATGTTTAAAAATGTGCAATTTTGCACAACATATTTTCCTAGATTTTTATATGTTTAAAAATTATTGCTAACAATTGTTCTTTTTCATCTATGCTAGATTAGACTTCCTATTGAATCACCGAAGTCAAATTCATGGCGTTGACTCATTAATAGCTAACATGAGTTAGAACAATATCATAATGAATATATTTTAAATGAAACTCTTACCGGATGCTGGATTATTATTTCCATCCATAGATAAAAGCTTTTGTTGTCATATTACTGATGAGAAGAAAGGATGCATTTGGATACGCAAGACACCAACGTATGGATTGCCATTTATTTATAAGTGTGTCAGTCGATAGAGCGTTCGGCTAGAAACTGCAAGGTTCCTAGTTCGATACCGGCCCTCGCCAAATCAGCGTATGAGTAGCACAGGGATGTGCGGTAAAGTAAGGAGCTGATGGTATGTGTGCCGCTCCACCTCATGAGAAGAAAGGATGCATTTGGATACGCAAGACACCAACGTATGGATTGCCATTTATTTATAAGTGTGTCAGTCGGTAGAGCGTTCGGCTAGAAACTGCAAGGTTCCTAGTTCGATACCGGCCCTCGCCAACTCAGCGTATGAGTAGCACAGGGATCTGTGCGGTAAAGTAAGAAGCTGATGGTACGTGTGCCGCTCCACCTCATGACCTCATGAGAAGAAAGGATGTATTTGGATACGCAAGACACCAACGTATGGATTGCCATTTATTTATAAGTGTGTCAGTCGGTAGAGCGTTCGGCTAGAAACTGCAAGGTTCCTAGTTCGATACCGGCCCTCGCCAACTCAGCGTATGAGTAGCACAGGGATCTGTGCGGTAAAGTAAGGAGCTGATGGTATGTGTGCCGCTCCACCTCATGAGAAGAAAGGATGCATTTGGATACGCAAGACACCAACGTATGGATTGCCATTTATTTATAAGTGTGTCAGTCGGTAGAGCGTTCGGCTAGAAACTGCAAGGTTCCTAGTTCGATACCGGCCCTCGCCAAAGCGTATGAGTAGCACAGGGATCTGTGCGGTAAAGTAAGGAGCTGATGGTATGTGTGCCGCTCCACCTCAGACGCAAAAACAATCTCCATGGTCTAGCGCTAGTTAAAAGGGATAGACTCCCTCGCTGATTGGCTGGTACCGACATTAGGCCGCCCGACGACTTTACTTTTACAGTTTACAGTGGGTCCAGGTGGAAGTAACTGGTGTACAGTTCGCAGTTACCGGAAAGATTATAGTTGAATTATCTCCTCCTGGCACCAGAGGGCGGATCAACAATATACGATATTGGCACCAAAATTAAACTCCTTGTCGAAAGTCACTTATCGTATGCGCATTCAACAGGCGAGACGCGTTTTTCAAGCGCTCCCTTTTCCTTGTCAAACAGCGAGTGGTTTCATCCAGCGCCCTTCACCTTGTCAACCAGCGAGTGGAATAATATTCCAGCACTACCTTTACCTTCCTCTTCACTTCACCCTCAGCAAGATAACTCTGGCTAGCAAATGCCACAAATTTGCAACCCTTTTCGTACCTTTTGAATATATGTTACTTTATTTTAATATGTTGTTCTCGTCTTCTTTCATCCGAAATTACTTTCTTACCATCGGGAAATTTAAGATTCCCGAAATATCTCTTACAGTTTGCTATGTGATTGTAACATTTCCTATGACGTCCGCTGCGTTAGATTTTTAAGGAAGTTGGCAATATAGGTCAGGGAGTACTTTCGCGACCAAAAAATAAAGTAAGAGATCAGAGCCAATCTCTCGAAATAAAAGAGGGCTCACTACGCGTTAAGCCTCAGTTGGGCACCACACGCAGAACATAACCTTTGATTTCTATCACGACACCACGTGACAAGTGTCAATTCCATACTGGATTATTTTTTTCGTGTATGCATGTGTTTCCACCCCCCCTTTTCATCCTTCATTCTCTCTCAAAGTTCACTCTCTTCTCATTTCTTCTTTCCATTCCCCCACCCCAAATCTTCTTTTTATTTATCTCTTCTTCATTCCTTTCTTCTTTTCTTTTTCTTCCTCTTGATTTCTTTCTTCTCTTTCTTTTTTCTCTTTGTTTATAAAATCGTTTTCTACCTCTTCACTTGTTCTTTCTTATCTTATTCTCATACCTTTTTGATATATAGTGGATATAGATAAGAATAGATAGATAGATGTGAACAATGATAAATTGTGGAGATAGATAGATAGATAGATAGAAAAAAGATTGTTAGATAGATAGATATGGACTGTGATAAATAATTGACAAGAATATATATATATATATATATATATATATATATATATGTGTGTGTGTGTGTGTGTGTGTGTGTACAGAGACAGAGACAGAGACAGACAGACAGAGAGATGTAGTAGAGTCACGGTGTCATAAAAGGCTTATATCGGGTCGTGGTAGTGTGCTAATAGGACTCAAACAGCAGTCAGTATATGTAGTGGGTTCCCAAAAACAACATGCGAAAGAATAGTGGGTTGCAGATAAGCCTAAGGGGTTGTTTGTTTATCGCTCGCTCAGTGTGGCCTTTTCCGTGAAAGAGAGGAAGAATGGGTTAATCTTTCCTATCATAAATTCCATTCATTACCACTATCTCGCAACTTACGAAACTAGTTAAAACACCCCCTCCTAAAGGATCTCAGAAAAGAGATGTCTGTCCCTTATGAGACACCCGGCCGAAAAGACAATGGATCGCCTTACTTCAGCTTGTGGTCTCGGGGTGAGGAAAGGGACATATCCATTTCTGCGCTTCTGCAGACTACCCAGTCTAGGAGGAGGAAGACTCTGGATTCAAACCTGCTTAGAGACTGACATATTGAAATTCTATTTCAAATTATGATTCCTTTTTCCATTGCATAATAATTTTTTTTAAATATTAAAGATAAAATGGATGTTGTTTAAGTTTTTATTGATAGGAGAAAAAATTGTCTAAATAAAAAAGGACCCCCTCTCTAAAAAAAAAAAAAAAAAAACAAAGAAACAAAGAAAGACGGGTATTTTAAGAAAATGGAAAGAAAATGGAGAATGAAAGAAACAGGCAACACAGAAAAGAAAAGAAAGAAAGAAAGAAAGAAAGAAATGGATTTTTTTATTAGTGCGCTATATATATGTGAGGCCCGGGACTTATTGTGTGATGTGTTAGATTTTCTATACACCGTTTAATTCCGTTACTGTTGTTGTATATTCATTTGTACAGGTTATTAACCAATCACTGTCCATCTCTAAATTACAACAAATCAACTTTCTGAATAAACAACAAATATTTGTTCACCTCCATTTTATATATGTTTATGTCATTTTTTTTCTAGTCAATATGGACATGGTACCCTCCACACCCCAGGTTTTCCCCTCTTCTACATATGTTTCTCTTTTCGTTCGTACCACAATCAATAATTCACAAAACCCAGGATTTTCCGGTTGTGAATGACAAGAGTTTTGACTTCTCCCTCTTTTTATGTAATTCTCGACTGTAAAGCAGGAGAGTCAACATGAGATTAAAAAGGAATCTATCCACTGACGTATAAAAAAGACGGAGTTCAAAGAAAAGACTTAGATTTCTCACCTGGGCGCCATAATCATGTTTACCTGAGCATGACCGGTTTCAGGTGGCAACTTATAGAAGGTAAGTAAAGTATTAACTGAAGCATAATTGGCAACGAATACTCAACTTGATCAGCGATTATTTTTAAGTTCCAATAAAGATTACAAGAGAATCAGGAACGAAGAGGAAAAGGAATTACGGTTTGACCGTGTTGAACCTCCGACTTTTACTAAGCTCAGTCGAACAAAGTCAAAAATCAAAACAAAAAAAAAACAAAAAACAAAACAAAACAAAACAAAACAAACGAAACTAAAGGAAAGGAAAATAAATAAAAAAAATATCAGGCTAAAAATACTTATGATTCTGGCAACATATACTTTGGATCTTGTCTTCCGGATTTCTACAATCCTATTCATCTTGCAATAGATGCTGGCATTTTTAAACATGGGAATATGAGGCCAACGTTCTGAACAAATTACGACGATCATTATTGCTAAGGAAGGGGGGTAATTAGTGCAATAACCTATCTTCATTATAGAATTGATTATTAAAGCTTTAGGGTAGAGTATACAGATCTTTGAAATTAATATATATAGGGGCCGGGTTAGCTCAGTCGGTAGAGCGTTCGGCTAGAAACCACAAGGTTCCTAGTTCGATACCGGTCCTCGCCAACTCAGCGTATGAGTAGCACGGGGATCTGTGCGGTAAAGTAAGGAGCTGATAGTAGGTGTGGCGCTCCACCTCAGATGCTAAAACAATCTCCTTGGTCTAGCGCTATTGAAAAGGGGATAGACTCACTCGCTGACTGGCTGATACCGACTTTAGGCCGCCCCGTCGACTTTACTTTATATATATATATATATATATATATATATGTGTGTGTGTGTGTGTGTGTGTGTGTGTGTGTAGATACACGCACACATATGTGTGTGTGTATATGCGTGTATGTGTGTGTTTTTGATAGCGTAGACACAGTCAATGCCACTTGGTGACTGTCAATTTCACGTATATGCGATCATCAGACCAAGTTATTATTAATTTGATAGACAAACAGAAACACACAGATAGATAGATAGATAGATTGATTGATAGATATGATTTATCGAACAAGCATAGATAGATAGATAGATAGATATGTGGATTTTATGATGGCGTAAGGTATAAATTGCTCTAAGGGAGATTATCAGTTAACTTTTTTGAACAACGAAAGGGGAAATGTATACACCGTTGGAGCAAACAAACAAAATACAAAAATAAATGAATAACATGAACCTTATATATTCAAGAAAAAATATTTTACAATAAATTGAGTTTGCTGCAAAATTGTCTTTTTGCCAGATGTGAAAACTGACTTTAAAAGGTAACAGAATACAACCAGTAAAAAGGTACAACTAAGTCGTATACACGGTAATAAATTTCAACAAAGGTAAAAGAAAAAAAGTATATAATTACCGAAAAACATCTATTAATAACGGAGATTCGCTTCTGGTTTTCGTCACATTACCCAAAATCGTCATAACATAGAATAAATGCACTCAAAATTTGAACATGAAACATTAGACAGTTCTCATTGTTTTTTTAAAACAAGTTTTAATAAATACATGACTGGTATTATATATCTATATATAGTTTGTTTTATTTTAATACATATTTAAAGTTTACAATTCAAATTGTTTTATTTTTTAATCCTTTAATGAATTTGATGAGTTTATTTACTTAGGGTACAAACTCGCTGACATTGAATTTTTAACTCCCAACCCTCAGGCAATATGTTTCAAAAATCTATCTTACATCGCCCGGAGGGTGTTTTTTTATTTTGTACTAGTATTTATAAAAAAGGGTACAATTATCAAAATTCATACACAACGATTTAGACGGTCTCATTTTTAAACAGGGGTTGTTCCAAGATGATAACGGGCGTACACGAGTATTGATATATATATTCGATTATAATATGTTTAGATTAAAATGCAAATTCATTATTGCTGAAGCTGTCGTTTACGGTTGAATCTCAAAATATCGGCTCAAATAAAAATTTCAAAGATGCCTATTATAAATATTTGTAATATATTGCCTGGTCGACGAGTTCGCGCCCGGGAACCAGGTACAGATGACTGGCGCGTGGGCAAACGAATTGAGTGGGTGTCAAACATGGGCCTGAAAATACAAAACAGGATATTGCCTTGAATGCATTGAACTGACCTTTGACATCCAGAAATTGTGAATTGACACTGCGTAGACACAGAAAATGTGTAGGTGTAGCCCATAACCAATAAAAACAAGCTGCGTGGGCAAGGTGGTGTGTTTACAGGAAAAATGCGTAGGTATCACGATCAAAGAGGCGTATTGAGTTAAAGAATTATTTAAAAAAATATATCAGCAAGATGTGCAATATCAGTTCTCTTACTTTCCAGATAAATGCAGATTATTTAATCAACTGATTGAAAAAATAAAAATAAAGGAAAAATCATTGTCACATACTCCAGGCAAAAGAACAGAAAAATATCATATTCTCCTTTATTTTCGATCTTAATACGAGAGTGAGTTAATACTTTGGGACAGGTATAATTATCAACACAGGAACATGTACCATACATCAAAATGAAGCTAGTCCTCTGTGGATCACATCCCTATTTCTCCACATCCCTATTTCTCTCATTAGCAATGTTCCACCTTCGAATGAGAGTATTTATCCCTACCTCGTGAAATTCTGTTGATTGTTCTTTGAGCCACTTCTTCACTACAGATTTCACTTCTCGTTACTGGAATAATGTTTGTCTCTCAAACCCTCTTTCATGGGACCGAAGAGATGATAGTCTGAAGGCGCTAAATCTGTATGAAGGATGCAGTAAAGTTGTCCACCGGAATGAGGCGATTTTCCCCCTTGTCCTGATGCTTGTGTGTGGTCGAGAATTGTCATGCAGAAGGAGGACGTTGTTAATTGGCAAGTTGGGTCTTACTCGTTGGATTCTTGCTCTGAACCTCGTTAGGACTCAATGTAGGCCTCAGAGTTAAAAAAAAAAAAAAAAAAAAAAAAAAAACTTCACATGAAATTAAGAAAATGGAATTACTTTTTTTTACTAATCCTCGTATTAAAAAGTCCTTTTCAATTTTGATCAGGAAGAAATAAAGGAGTTTTCTGCACATGCTAAAAAGTTATCTACCCCTTAATCGGGCCCGGAAGTAAGGCACCGGAAGGTAGGGGGCGACACCCTAAAAATCCTCAGAACACTCAAGCACACAACTGAAGTTGGACGTGCAAATCAACAGCAGGCAAGAAGCATCAACGCTGACGACTAGAACCAGAGCAGTGGACAGCAATGCTGACAACTACAATCAACAAGAAACAGACCCAAAAGAAACAGACATTAACGAAACCGCTTCAATCCATTACCCCATGAAAACAAAGTTAAGTAAAAACACTTGTTACCTTATATATCAGTACTCAAAAACCCGCTAAGCGAATAAAGTTTAGCAAAGATATGAACTTTAAACTCTTTTAAACGAATCATTTCTCTCTGGTTGCTGCTTCCAGGAATTGTTCGACATCACGCAGTATCCCATCTAGTTTTTTTTCTCTAAGAATATCGTTATAGTCTAAGTGGTGCAGCCATACAGTAGTACTGATACGACTACAGCTTGGAAGAATTCCCGTTTTATTTTATCAGATTTCCATATCGATAATCTGTCAATAGCATTCCATACCTTTCCTATGAGTATTTCGACATTACTTTCCGTAGATGAGATATTACGACCTAAGTATATGAACTGCCCTACTAATTTAAGGACATTCATATTTACCAACTTCTCCGCACGAATGGGATTTGACACAAGGTCAATTCCTTTGGCTGAGAGTAACAGGTTTGAATTCAGAGATTTCCTTCTCTTGGACAGGTTGCATAACCAAGGTTAAAGAGCCCAGGTTACCTTACTACTTACCCATAGCTGGAGGGAGAATATCAGATTCATGCCTTTCCAGTGAATGACAAAAAGCAAACAGCCTCGTCCAATATTTGAACTTATCTCACCGTGTAATTATGGTCACTTCCGCAGGCGATGAGTTAATGCTGAATATTATTTTAAATTCTAGGATTTTTAAAGACCCTCTTTCTCTTTCTTTTCTTTCTTTCTTTTTTCTTTCTTTCTTCTTTCTTTCTTTCTTTTTTTTTTTTTTTTCTTTCTTTCTTTCTTTCTTTCTTTTCTTTTTTCTTTCTTTTTTTTCTTTCTTTCTTTCTTTCTTTTTTCTTTCTTTCTTTCTTTCTTTCTTTCTTTTTTCTTTCTTTCTTTCTTTCTTTTTTCTTTCTTTCTTTTTTTCTTTCTTTTTTTTTTCTTTCTTTCTTTCTTTCTTTTTTTTCTTTCTTTTTTTTCTTTCTTTTTCTTTTTTTCTTTTTTTTTTTCTTTTTTCTTTTTTTTTTACTCCCGTGACATTTTGAGTAAAAAATCTATTTTTCTTTCCTTCTTTTTTTTTATGGTGCAATAATATCCAAAAATATGTCTGTTTATCTGGATAAATGCATAATCATCATTTTTCTAAATAAAATTCTCAATAACTTTATTTATATAAACGTATATGCCTACATACTTGTATATATATATATATATTTCTTGAAGGGTATAAACAAACAATTTACAAGATATATCTATTTTTAAATGTATATATATATATATATATATACATATGTATACAAGTTTAGATATGTACATGCCTTATTTATATAAACAAATATATTCATTCAAACATATCTTTGTATGCATCTGTCTTCATTGGTACATATGCATAAAAGTACATATTTATGAATGAGATCAGTTGGTAGAGTGTCCGCCTAGGAATCACAAGGTTCCTGGTTCAATACCGGCCCTCGCCAACTCAGCGTATCTAGTAGCACAGGTATCTGTGTGGTAAAGTGAGGAGCTGATGGTAGGTGTGGTGCTCCACCTCAGACACTAAAATAATCTCCTTGGTCTAGTGCTAGTGAAAAGGGGATATACTCCCTCGTTGTCTGGCTGATTCTCTACTTATATAGTCATAAATTCATGTAAACATTTTTTTTTCTATTTTGTCTATATATTTTTAGATAGTGTTTGCCACACTACAACGGCACTCTCCCATAGCCTTGCATACCATCTTTCTGACACTAGTCCATAAAATATCTTATTACAAAACATACAACAAAAAAAACACTGAAAACTCATGTCTTCAAGAATGCCGAAATTTGTGGCTTCAATTGCAAGAACAATTTAGTATTTTTCTGACTTTCTTTCAATCATCCTCACTCTCTCATCTCTCTTTCATTGCCTTCTATTTTCTTTCCTACTCACCCAGTATTTGACATGACCAGATGCAAAAAATGTCTGGGACAAATGACTAAGTACTTTTGGGTTATTTCCCATAAATCCAACATAAACAAAGGGGAACCACTCTTGACTGATAAATTATTTATTTATTTATTTATTTGATCTACTAGGAAAAAAGAAGACGGGGTTAGGGTTAGGGTTAGGGTTTAGGGTTAGGGTTAGGTTTAGAGTTTAGGTTAGGGTTAGGGTTAGGGTTTAGGGTTAGTTTAATGGGAAATGAATAAATAATTTATCAGTCAAGAGTGGTTCCCCTTTGTTTATGTTGGACTTATAGGAAATAACTTTTTTTTATTACATTACGCTCACATTGTCAGAATGGAGTGATGACTGGAGTGTTGGTATACAAATTAATTATATACTTATCTCTTGACCGGTACTACGTTGAAGAGGCTCAAATCTTGGTTGCTGGGCCGATGTCGATTTGGCTGACAATTCCTGGTTGTTTGGAGTCTGGAAACCAACTTGGGGTACTCAGGGACATCTTGCCTTCTGCCATTTACAGTTTTTAGTAATAACACAAGATCTTTTCTTTTTCTCATGAGATTTTTAAGCTCATATCTCACTCTCGACGCATAATTTCAAACTCACACATCATTTTCCCCTCTCACTACTCCTCTCTCCCACTTTGTCATGTCTCACTTCTCGTCCAATAGAAAGAATGCTATATGGCATCATGATGATTCATCCTTAAACTTTTCCATTCTCATGTAACAGGTAATTCTTGCTAAAAAAAACTCCGCCCCCCATCATGTTAAATTTTATTGCTGTTTGATTGACTAAAACATTATATTCTATAGGAATTATTAGTTTTCCAATGCCGTTTCTAATCTTTTACTCCTTTCTTCTCTTACCATTTCGGCTATAAAGATGGAATGTATGACCATTATACAAGCAGATGTTTTTGGCATCTGTCTTGGAGGCATATAAACTCTGTTCAACTAAATGGAATTTCAAGATTCACTCTCTAATAATTTCTGGCACCAAAGATCCTTAAGGCAATTAACTAATGACAAGAGAGCAATGTATTACCGAGAAAACAAACAAAATTATTTAATGCATTCTTGTCATAAATTCCACAGTTCTTCACATCCAGATATTTGAAAATTTATCAACGTGTACACAGTGATAAATTTGTAACAGTCTACAGCCTGAAACATGGACCTTATACTCCCACCAAGAGCGGCGGCTAAATAACTTCTACCTTCGTTGCTTTAGACGTATACTGGGCATCACCTGGAGGGACAGGATCACTAACACAGCAGTCCTAGAGAGAGCCCAACTCCCCAGCCTGTACTCTCTACTGAGACAACGTCGTCTCCGATGGTTGGGTCATGTACGTCGGATGTATGATGGACGAATCCCGAAAGACATCCTGTATGGAGAGCTTATGTCTGGTAAAAGACAGATTGGTCGCCCCCTGCTGCGATTCAAGGATGTCTGCAAAAATGATCTCAGGTGCTTTGGCATTGTCCCTTCCAGCTGGGAAAATTTGGCTCAAGACCGCCCTCGGTGGCAGCAGAATCTCCATAGAGGACTGTACATGTCAGAAGTCACCCTGATACAACATCATGAAGCTAAGAGGTCCATAAGAAAGCAACGGCAACAAAGCATCGAAACATCATCATCTACATGGACAACCTACAAATGCAAAATCTGTGGTCGAGAATGTTTCTCAAACATCGGACTTCATAGTCACAGGAGGTGCTGCAACTTCAGGGGCACACAAAAACTTTATCATAGTCTTTCGAGACTGAATTGCCAATGATGATGACAGCCTGAATCAAGTTATTATGCAAATCAAATAAACCACAACAGCTCAAAAAGATCTGAACTAGATATACCCAAAATTGACGTAAAATCCGTTTTTGACAAAAATGAATTTAGCCCCCCCCCCCCCGAAAATAATTTACCAAAAAATCTGGGAATTATCGGATTTTAATGAAATGTTCAGTGTTGATCTATCAATGAATGAATTTTATAATGCATTATTTATTTTATTTCAAAACTTTCTGATTTTTTTCAGGTCACTTAATTTTGACCCTCGCCCCTTATTTTGGGGCGTAAAATCTTGGCCAGTAGGTCAGTATTCGATACTAATTACAGTATAAATAAAGAGATAAAAGACCGAAGTTATGAATAGAAAAAAACATTTTAAGGGTGATTTTCTATGAGAAAATAAGTACCGAAAATCGGAAAATAAAATGTAAAAAAAAAAATAAAATAAAATTTTTGGAGATTTCTTTTTTACTCATTTCGATAATTATTTAATTGGCTATTATCTTATAAAAGAAAAAATATACATCGATATTTTTTCTGCTTAAAAAGGTGGGGGGGGTCTAAATTTTCAATAGAGTTTTTCTTCAAAACTTATTACTTTTTGCACCTAAAATAAGGTTTGCATTAAATAGATATTTATTTCTAGAATCTAAAAATATAACATTTTAAACTTAACATCAGGATTTTCATATTTTAAATGAATTTTATATGTTAATTTTTCATAGCAGAAATACTTAATTAAAGTTTTGAAATAAAATAACTGATGCATTATAAAAGTCATTAATTTATAAATCAATACTGAAAATTTCATTAAAATCGGATAATTCCCTGATTTTTGGTAATTTTTTTTTTTTTTTCGTGAATGTTACATTAAATTTGTAAACAAGCCATTTTAAATCAGTGTTCCAGACCACACGCGATCGAAATTGACCAAAACATCGTTTTAAATGTATTAAAAATGAATTAAATATGTAATATTATTTTGCTTTTTTATTGATGGTCATTATGTTACTACTTATCAATTTAGACAAAAGTTTGACCTTAAATAATCGATTTAATTAATTTTAATTCGTTTTTAAAAAAACATTAGCAGACTTTAGTAGCCGATTTTTGTGTATCCCTAATCTGTCATAAGAAGAATACAGTTGGGACAATCATATAGGTGCTATGGCTTGATGTGACCAACAGAGTGATTGGAGGGGGGGCTATCTGCCCACCCATCTAGTCCAAGTAAATGCCTTGGACTAGAAGTGGAAAGTTGCATGTCATGGACTGTTCAACCACCAGGTCTCTGTCTGTAAACATCCTGGGTCACCATACACAGTTTACAAGTTGTCCTATCGGGTGGGTGGGGGTCTTACACCTCTGCAAATGTGAAGTTGGTGTATTCTACAGCCCCACCGACAGTATGGCTAGCAAAAGGAATCTGATACTGACAATAGGCCCCTCCACAGACATAGCTACTCAAGTGCTTTTTTTTTGTTCAATTTTATGTTTCAATTAAAAAAAAGTACAAGGGTCATTCAAAAAGTAATGCCACTTTGTTTAGGACAGGTATAAGTACCAATTCAGGAACATGTATCATATATCAAAATGAAGCTGGTCCTCTGTGGATCACGTACCTACTTCTCCACATAGTCACTGTTTCTCTCAATAGCAATGTTCCACCTTCGAATGAGAGCAGGTATCCCTGCCCCATAAAATTCAGTTGACTGTTCTTTGAGCCACTTCTTCACTACAGATTTCACTTCCTCCTCACTGGAATAATGTTTGCCTCTCAAACCCTCTTTCATGGGGCCGAAGAGATGATAGTCTGAAGGCGCTATATCTGGTGAGTATGGAGAATGTGGTAAAGTTGTCCACCCGATTGAGGCAATTTCCTCCCTTGTCCTCATGCTTGCGTGTGG
>CM042145.1:89168059-89188059 GCA_023376005.1 Doryteuthis pealeii
TGATGAGTCAAAAGTTTTGTACTAGTTTGGTAACATGAAGTACAATTCCACAGGTCAATAGATTATTCTCTTCTGGTAGGTGGTCAAGACTTTTCAGCTATTATATGTTTTTATATATCATTAATATATTTTACTATGATGAGTCAAAAGTTTGTACTATTTTAGTAACATGAGGCACAATTCCACAGTCAATAGATTATTCTCTTCTGGTAGGGTCAAGAACTTTTCAGCTATTATATGTTTTTATACATCATTAATATATTTACTATGATGAGTCAAAGTTTTGTACTAGTTTGGTAACATGAAGTACAATTCCACAGGTCAATAGATTATTCTCTTTCTGGTAGGTCAAGAACTCTTCAGCAATCCATCATACAAGGTGTCAAAAAATTATCGCGTTTTTTGGACTTTTAAGACTGTATTCTGAAAAAAAAAATAACTTTCCATTCATTTTTTCAGAATGTAAGATGTATCAAAAAAGTACCAAGTTTAAAGCTGTACCAAGATGGAAATGAAGAATGAATGGAACGTTTTTTTTTCGTTTCAAAATACAAAAATTAAAACATAAGAATAAAGATTATTCTCTTCTTGGTTGAGCAAAAAACTTATAGGCTATTATATGTTTTTATATATCATTAATATATTCTATCATGATGAGTCAAATGTTTTGTACTATTTTGGTAAGATGAGGCACAATTCCATGGGTCAATAGATTATTCTCTTTCTGTTAGGGTCAATAACTTGTCAGCTATTATATGTTTTTATATATCATTAATATATTCTATTATGATGAGTCAAAAGTTTTGTACTAGTTTCGTAACATGAAGCACACGGGTCAATAGATTATTCTCTTTCTGGTAGGGTCAAGAACTTTTCAGCTATTATATGTTCTCAGTCAGTAGAACATCTGCCTAGGAATCACAAGGTTCCAGGTTTAATACTGGCCTTTACCAACTCAGTGCATGAGTAGAGTAGCTTGGATCTGTGTGGTAAAGTGCGATGCTGATGGTAGGTGTGGTGCTCCACCTCAGATGCAAAAACAATCTCCCTGGTCTAGCACTAGAGAAAAGGGAATAGACTCCCTCACTGTCTGGCTGATAAGTTTGAACTCATAAAGCATAAGATTATGTTGCATGTTCATCTGTGTGGCTTTTAACCCTGTGCCTACTTTAAGATGCTCACAGTGGCTCTCCCACTAGAGGCTGTTTCTATGCATACCACACCCAAGCAAAGTGCAACAACTGATGGTTAGTTCATTATAACTGATCAGAAGGACTCAGATTACAATAATAATAGGACTTTATTTGAATAGATAAGGGCCGGGTTAGCTCAGTCGGTAGAGCATTCGACTAGGAATCACAAGGCTCCTCGTTCGATACCGGCCTTCGCCAACTTAGTGTATGAGTAGCACAGGAATCTGTGCGGTAAAGTGAGGAGCTGATGGTAGGAGTGGCACTCCATCTCAGACGCAAAAACTATCTCCTTGGTCTAGCACTAGTGAAAAAGGGATATACTCCCTTGCTGTCTGGCTGATACCGACATTAGGCCACCCCGACGACTTTACTTACTTTATTTGAATAGAATGAGTTCTGAGGTGAATAGATAGTGAACTTTGAAATATTCCATCATACAGGTAAAAAATACCAAGAAAATTTGGTACAGCCATGGGGGAAATTTGGTAGGCAGAGAATAAAATCACATCACATCGCATAATAAGAAAAAGAAAAGAAAAAAAAAGTAAAATATAACAAAATAATTTGAGTATCTACCTTAAAGCAAATACTTGTAGCACTTTTGAAAACTGATTAATCACACATTTATCTAATAATAGAATAAAATCTCCCTGGAGACATGAAATTGCCGTGAGATTGTCTACAAAAAATGGAATCATCAGTCTGGGTTCAAACTCAACTCAAGACTGTCAATGTTCACATTGCCTTAATTATCTTCTTTTTTTTTAGTTGTTTCCATGGGATTATGGTCCATTTTTAACTTAGGCATCAAATTGAATATACTAGTAAATATATGCATCTGTAAGGATTAAAGTTCCAAATGCAAAACAAAACCTTCACAAATCGTTTCCATCATGTCGGGGTCACCAGTTGTAAGGATTGGAGTGATAATACTTGAAGATAAAACTCCGACAAAGGTTGATAGACAAAACATTTTATATACAGCACAAGAATTAACAGGGTACCTAATTTAGATAAAGTGTACATAATACATACATAAAAAAGTAGTATAAATACATATACAAGAGTAGAGATAATGACCCATTCATGAATGGTAAAATACAAGATATTTAGGTATCAAAGAGATACCTAAATTTACATAAAAACGTAGTTATAGATACATAACTAAAGGATAGTCATATATCGTATAAGAGACTTACTAGCAGTGAGTGGCCAGTGTTAAAGGCCAAAGCCCCAACGAGAAGGCGGTAGACAGAGTCTAACCCATAGTGGTGTCTCGTAGGTCGACAGGCAAAGAGAGAGAGACGTTCAAATCAGCCGCTTAAAATCAAGGGCCCCTAGCGGGAACCAGTGAAACTAACGGGCAGACAACTCCCCAGGCAAATCCGAAAATAATGCCTACACATCTACCAGGCACAAGTATTTAAGTTTTAATGTATTAAAATATTATATTAATAATAGAGATTCACTTCTGGTTTTTGTCTGTAACAAAAATTACGTCACTGCTTACTTCACATTACCCAAAATCATCATAACATAGAATAAAATACACTCAAAATTTGAACATGCAACATTAGACAGTTCTCATTGTTTTTTAAAACAAGTTTTAATAAATACATGACAGGTATTATTGTTGTGAGGTTTTAAGGGTCAAATAAGAACAAAACGACGGGTAACAAATGTAGAAAATGTTACAGAAAGTAGACAAATACAATAGAGAGATGTGGAAATTATGTTCGACGAACAGAGTTATTGGCATACTCGCATTGGCTTACTGCTAAGCCACAATTATCCCTGTTATTTATAGTAACCTGTTGGCGCATTCCATTAGTCTTATAGGGTGTATCACCTATAACACCCCCTCTTAAGATTTCTGTTTTTGGTTTTTGTCTGTAACAAAAATTACATCACTGCTTACGTTACATTACACAAAATCTTCATAACATAGAATAAATACACTCAAAATTTGAACATGCAACATTAGACAGTCCTCATTGTTTTTTTTTAAAACAAGTTTTAATAAATACATGACTGGTATTATATATCTATATATAATTTGTTTTATTTTAATACATATTTAAAGTTTACATTTCAAATTGTTTTTATTTTTAATCCTTTAATGAATTTGATGATTTTACTTCCTTAGGGTACAAACTCGCTGACATTGAATTTTTTACTCCCACCCCTCAGGCAATATGTTTCAAAAATATATTTTTACATCGCCCGGAGGGTATTTTTTATTTTGTACTAATTATATTAAATCAAAAAGACTAACAAAATAAAAAATCTATTTTTACATCACCCGGAGGATATTTTTTATTTTGTACTAGTTATATTAAATCAAAAAGACTAACAAAATAAAATAAAAGCACATATAAAAAGATTACTTATTTCTATTGATTTCTGTATAAATCATTAACTATCAATCATTACTTTAATCTTATTTGAAACAGAGCGGGTATATTCAAAGAATAAAATAGTTTGAATTTACAGAACATGTCAATGACTTCTCATTCAGAAGTTTATTTTTAAATTGTCATTTATGTATCATACATATACAGAGATACAGATAGGTAAACATCCTGTGTCCCTGAGGCATAAAAATCTAAAAGGACACAAAAAAATTGTATCCATGCGTCCCCGTGTTTTTATCAGTTTCACTGAATTCCAATAGTAAAATCACTTTCAGTACATTTCTATTGTAAATTCATTTTCAAAACATTTCTATAGTAAAATCATTTTCAATACACTTCTTTAATAAAATCCATTTAAATCCATTTCTACCATAAAATCACTTTTAATGCATTTCTATAGTAAAATCACTTTCAATACATTTCTATAGTAAAATCATTTTCAATGCAGCCCTATAGTAAAATCGCCTCCCAGTGCTTTCCTCACGTAAAATCATTTTCAATGCATTTCTGTAGTAAAATATCTTTCAGTGCATTCCTATGCAAAATTTTCTTAATTCATCTATCTTATCTATTTCATTATCTTATTTATCTTATATCCTTATTTCTTTTTTGTAATAGATTTTTTAAATTATTAAAATTAAACCAAACAGTTAGAAATCAATAAAACTTAGCAAATATTTATTAAAATCAATTTTTTAAGATCAATATGCAAATTATCATGCCCGTTCACATTACAATACACTATTTGGCTGTATATATAAACGCAATTGCATGTTATTGGTATTATCTGCTAATCTCACAGGTGATTAATGGTTGTCTGTCTGGGTATCTTCTATTCTCGATTGGAGTAACTGGGTAGCTAGGTTGTAGTTGGGTGGCATTTCCTCTGTCCTCTGACTCTAGAAGTACTTGGGTTCTCCTTGGGGTCCCTTCTCTCCTTGTGTCTGTTGTTAGCTTTTAATTAACAAACC
Source organism: Doryteuthis pealeii (assembly GCA_023376005.1). Classification (NCBI taxonomy): domain Eukaryota; kingdom Metazoa; phylum Mollusca; class Cephalopoda; order Myopsida; family Loliginidae; genus Doryteuthis; species Doryteuthis pealeii. Next base: position 89,172,638 of record CM042145.1, read on the forward strand.
CAAAACTTGATGGTGTTATTTTTTTTTAAATAATTGCATGTTACAATTTATGGCATCATGAATTGTTAGCAGACCCTGTAGCTGAGAATAAGGGTTGTTAACTTTGAGATCAGGGAAGCCAGTGGAAATTTACCACTAACTGTTAATAAACCTTGATGCCATGAGGCACGAATCTCACACGCCATGAGAAACACATGATTTAGTTAGAGTTTTAGATTAGATTTGATCTGACTTTGGAGCAGAGCAGATGTGTTTCTCTCTGCTGAGGGCGGACTCTCCCATGCAGTGAACAAGCAATATGGGCTAATGAAATAAAAAGCTTGATCAAGCGAACAATAAGTCTTGATGGTTCATTTAATTAAAAAAAGCAAAGCCCATATGTAGAAAAAGTCAGCCCTTAGCTAGAAGAATTCAACTAGACAATGATGTCGGCCAGAGAAGAAGAGGAAAGAGAAAGAAAGAAACATATCGGCCAGAGAAGTTAACAAGTTATAAAGAAGATCATCTCCTCTCTAAAGTAAGTCTCTCTCTCTCTAATATCTGTCTCTATCATCCAAGAACTCTCACTCACCATTTATATACCGAATGTCGATGTGGGGTATTCAACGCATGTTCACCTGTGTGCACCAACTACCATGATACTACCAACCACAACAGGTACCTTCCATGGCATGGCCTGCTTTGGTCATATGATATTGTTGAGTTTTGATTTGTAGTTTGTTCTATATGGTTTTAGCTTGCTTTTCATCATCATCATGTCGCGCATACAGCACGGGTATCCATGACAATCTTTCACCAACCTTCCCTATCATTCATTGCACCTGGGAGCTCCTCTGTGGAGCAACCAGCATCCTCACATAGCTGGTCAATGTAGATCCTTGCTGGGCGCCCCACACTTACATGTCAATGTGTTGGCTTCCACAGGAGAACGTCGCTTATGAATTCATCCTTGTTTCTCCAGCAGTGTCCTGCATGTCTTGTCCGTCTCACTCGGATAGTTTGTGAGATGGGGGGGCAGGTGACCGTACAGCTGTTTCCTTGTGGGGTGCTGCTTCCATGAGTTGTTCAAGACTGCATGCAGCATTCTTGTGCAGCTCCCATCTATCTTATTCTCAAGACGCTTTGTTAGGGTCCAGGTGGTGCAACCATATAGCAGCACCGACACAACCACAGCCTGGAAGAACTGTCGCTTTAGCTTGTCAGGGAGATCGGACCTCCATAAGACTGATAATCTATTTGTGGCCGACCATGCCTTTGCTATCCGTGTATTAACATCGCTCTCTGAGGAGGAGATATTACCACCCAGGTACGTGAATTGTTCTACTAGCTTAAGAGGCTTGCCGTTGAGTGTGGAGATGTTTCCTTTATTTTTGAAACTTATGAACTCTGTTTTATTGGAGTTCACATAGAGGTCTATATTCTTTGCTGCCTCCTCTAAGCTATGTAGCAGTGATTCAGTCGGTACCAGTGTATCTGCAAGAAGTGCAAGGTCATCAGCATAGTCCGCATCTGTGATTGTTTGTGCAGGATATCACCTGCTTCTTGCCCTTTTTAGTGTGAAGCTTGCTTGTAGTCATGTCTAAATCCTAGTATAGTTGGTTCTTCCTTCTAATGGGCTGGTAAGCTGAAAGTGAATTTGTTACATAATTTATGCATAGATTATTGTCAACCCCCTTTATTTCTGAAGGGATGGCCCTTTTTATATCACAGGCGGGACTGTCCATGGAATATTACAGAAAGCCCGCAAAATACGTGAAGTCACGTGGGACCTGGTTGGGTTTTCAGTTTCGGCTTGGACATCAGGCAGATAAGATATGTCTGCTTAGCTGGGACTCACCTGCATACGCGTGCTATGTTTAGTTACATGAAATGTTTAGTTAAGTAAATAAAAGCTTACGAAAATAACATGGTTTTGTGGTTGATGGTTGTCTTGGTAACAAGACTGATCTAGAAGACCAGACACAAAGTCCCCAAGACTAGGTCCAGATGCTGGAAGAAGAACGTAAGATACCAAAGATGAACAGAAGAAAATTAGAAGTAAGTAAAAAGAAGAGTATACAACAAATTTAGGAGAAGAAGTGAAAGAACAAAGATTAGGATAACTTTAGAGTAAGATTTTTATTCGTTGATTCACACTATTTCTTTGAGGGGAAATATTTCCCGAGCAAGTCAATAGGTGTTTCTTCTTCAAAGTCCTGGGGTAAAAAGGGATGAGAGTTCTTTTTGGCACAAAGAACTTGGGGTGTTTCTGCTCATACCTTGAGGGCTCTTCTCTTCTGAGGCCTTCTGGGAGATTGTTATTTTTTTGTGTCTTTTTATTTATTTTTTATTTAATTTAATATTGTTTTATTTTTATTTTATTTATTTTATATGGTTTAATTTTATCTTTAATAATCCCACAGATCATGTGATATACATGCTGCAAATTTGAATTTACCAAAATATTGCAAAACTTTTGACTCACCAGAGTAATTCACAGATTTATTTAAACAGAACTCATTCTTTTGTGTTGTTGATGTTGCTACAAGTTTTCAGCTATCTATAGTTTTGAGAAGGAAAATTAAATGTTTTCTTTGAAATTTATTAAATAGCCCACAAGGGTTGAGAGGCCATTAAACAAAACATTTAATTTGGATTATTTGGATTAATCAGACTATTGTCCTCATTTTTATTATCTATACAACGTTTTCTAATTGCTCTCCAGCCTTCTTCATGTATTTCTTATTGGATTCGGGAACCTTCTCAAACTCAGGAACCTTCTCTTTGAACAAATACAAATTAAAAGTTTTGTTTAATGGCATCTCAACCTTTGTGGTTATTTAATACCAATTATTTTTTTGTATATATGATTGTAAGCAAATAGTTTGTAGGTACTTTCTTTTGTTTAGTTTTTTTTTTAATTTCTAAATTTTTTAATAAAAAACACATTTTAAAAACTCATTTTGATCTATTTAACGCATAGATGGGATCCTAACAGATACTATTAGTGTGGGTCAAAGTGGACCTTGGAATAATTGAAATGAAGGGGTACTCCACATTCCCCAAAGCTCCAGAATTGGAACCTCACCACTTTAATGTTATACCCAGGGCACTAAAAACCTCAGCCACGGCCTTCTAGAACATATATTGTAAAAATAGGTGCTAGGGCTTGATGTGACCAGATCAGAGGTGGGAGGCCCTCCAATAGCCTGTTTAGCCCAAGTAAGGGCCAAAGTGGAGTATTGTCATGAACTGCTCAGCCACCAGAATTCTATGCTGAAGCACCATATATATATATATATATATATATATATATATATATATATATATATATATATATATACCAAACTTGTTGGTAAACCCTTGCGGTAAGAAAAAAACGGCAAATAGTTGATTGTAAAAATATACTACAAACATTACCTGGGGAGAAAAAAAATGTTTGAAAAAATTTATTTTTTTCAAACATTTTTGACGATAGTCGTACCAACCAAAAATAATTTATCTGTATGTATATATGAAAAAATATATTCATAAAAAACAGCTAGAATATACTAAAGATAATAAGTAAAGACTGCTCAATACCTAAGTAGAGCAAATAATAAAGATAAACCTAATGAGTCAGATATACCTACTAAAAGTTTCGCTTAGTGCTCTTCAGGCTAAGATCTGACTCTGAGTCAGATCTGAGTCAGATCTTAGCCCTGAAGAGCACTAAGCGAAACTTTTTAGTAGGTATATCTGTGTAGCGTAATTATTAGGGTCTAGCAGAATTCGAGAATAGAAATAAAGCTGTGTGCGGACTGCTAGAGAAAGACTGGAAAAGGAGAGTGGACACACAAAGGGTTGCCGGTAACTTGACCAAGGTATGACCCCTGGATGAGGAATTGAAAGCTAAAACCATATGTTCTGGGTGTTGACCGGAAGCGGAAGTGACGTGATGACGAGGAACAAGCAAGAGGAAGATCATCCTCTTTTGCCTTTCAGACGTCGCAAGGTTCAGATGGGGCTGCTGGTCCCTAGTGTTGGGACAGCGATATAGTTGGTACCATGTTAAAAGGTACAGTAATTTAACAGTGTCCTACCTCTCTTTCTCTCTGTCTTTCCTTCTCTCTGAAACAGAACCTACGACATGAGCCTGAAAATAAATGCTATACCCCTTGTGACCATATATCTTAAGTGTCTGTTGTGCCTTCTTTATCCCAATGACGACTGCTACTTAAACTTGAGTTGGCTACGTATATCGTTCCGGAGTTTGCCACAAAGACACTTTGGTACTTTGTTATATAACCAATACATTTTTAGTGCCGTGAATTTTGAGGCACGGTGACAAGCCCCGCCACGTAACAATCTGACTCATTAGGTTTGCTGCAAGCAGTCCTGAACAAGTCATGGAAACAGCACTCCACAAAGAAGCAACTATATGGTCACCTACCCCCCATCTCACAAACCATCCGGGTGAGACGGACTAGGCATGCAGGACACTGCTGGAGAAGCGGGGATGAGCTCATAAGCAACGTTCTCCTGTGGAAGCCAACACATGGATATGCTAACGTAGGACGCCCGCTAAGGACATACATTGACCAACTATGCGAGGACTCGGGATGCTGCACAGAGGACCTCCCAGGGGCAATGAGTAATAGGGAAGGTTGGCAAAAGATTGTCATGGATATCCGTGCTGCGTGCGCGACATGATGATGATGATGATGATGATATATATATATATATATATATATATATATATATATATATGTATGTATATTGAAAGAAAGATTTTACCCTGTAGAATTAATCTAGTAATTGGAAAATCTGTGCTATCCACAGGGTACAAAAATACCTATATTAAAACATTATGCTTGTTGTGAAACGATTTTATGGATTTTATCTTAGTAAGGAACATTGTGTCCCACTTTTTAATCTCCAAAGGGCATAAAATTTCTGTGTTTGATTACAATCACTAAATTTATTTCAGGCCGTTTTATCATTTTTCTTTTCGCCCTAACCTTGCTTATTTCCTGCAGACTTTCTTTATAGACTTTGACGTGCATTATTGATTTTAGAGATTGAAAAAAAAGAAAAAAAGAAAGAAAGAAATAGAAAAGCAGAGAAAAAATGGTTGGAATTAATTCTTGCAATTACTCTGTCTGCAAAAGACGAATTCACAAAATTAGCTGTTGCCAAAGGCATAGATCAACTGATAAGACCCTGGAGTAGTTTTCTTTTTTCTTTTTTCTTTTCTTTTTTCTTTTTTTCTTTTATGTTTTTCTTTCACAATTTTGTTATTGTTGTTATTATTCTTATGGTAGTTATTGTTGCTATTGGTGTGGTGTATATAGTTATTATTTTTATTGCTCTTTATAGTTGGATGTAGATGTACGTGGTCTTTATGTGTATGTATGTATGCATAAGCTATTTATATGTGTGTGTGTGTGTGAGTGTGTCTATGTTCTTCATGTGTGTGTATATGTGTATGTTCTCTATGTGTGTGTATGTATGTATAAGCTCTTTATATGTGTGTGTATGAGTGTGTCTATGTTCTTCATGTGTGTGTATATGTGTATGCTCATTATGTGTATGTGTGTATGTATAAGCTCTTTATATGTGTGTGTGTGAGTGTGTCTATGTTCTTCATGTGTGTTGTATATGTGTATGCTCTTTATGTGTATGTGTGTATGTATAAGCTCTTTATATGTGTGTGTGTGAGTGTGTCTATGTTCTTCATATGTGTGTATATGTGTATGCTCTTCATATGTGTATGTGTGTATGTATAAGCTCTTTATATGTGTGTGTGTGAGTGTGTCTATGTTCTTCATATGTGTGTATATGTGTATGCTCTTCATATGTGTGTATATGTGTAAGCTCTTTATGTGTATGTATGTATGCATAAGCTCTTTATATGTGTGTGTGTGGGTGTGTCTATGTTCTTCCTATGTGTGTATATGTGTATACTCTTTATGTGTATGTATGTATGCATAAGCTCTTTATATGTGTGTATGTGTGTGTGTCTATGTTCTTCATATGTGTGTATGTGTGTATGCTCTTTATGTGTGTGTATGTATGCATAAGCTCTTTATATGTGTGTGTGTGAGTGTGTCTATGTTCTTCAGGTGTGTGGATATGTGTATGCTCTTTATGTGTATGTATGTATTCATAAGCTCTTTATATGTGTGTGTGTGAGTGTGTCTATGTCATTCATGTGTGTGTATATGTGTATGCTCTTTATGTGTATGTATGTAGGCATAAGCTCTTTATATGTATGTGTGTGAGTGTGTCTATGTTCTTTATGTGTGTGTATATGTGTATGCTCTTTATGTGTGTGTATGTATGCATAAGCTCTTTATATGTGTGTGTATGAGTGTGTCTATGTTCTTCATATGTGTGTATATGTGTATGCTCTTCATATGTGTGTATATGTGTATGCTCTTTATGTGTGTGTATGTATGCATAAGCTCTTTATATGTGTGTGTGTGAGTGTGTCTATGTTCTTCATGTGTGTGTATATGTGTATGCTCTTTATGTGTATGTATGTATGCATAAGCTCTTTATATGTGTGTGTGGGTGTGTCTATGTTCTTCATGTGTGTGTATATGTGTATGCTCTTTATGTGTATGTATGTATGCATAAGCTATTTTTATGTGTGTGTGAGAGTGTGTCTATTCTCTTCATATGTGTGTATATGTGTATGCTCTTTATGTGTGTATGCTCTTTATATGTGTGTATGTGTATTCTCTTTATGTGTATGTATGTGTATGCTCTTTATGTGTGTGTGCAAATACTCTTTATGTGTATGTGTGTATATATGTGTGTATGTGTATGCACTTTATGTGTGTGTGTATGTGTATGCTCTTTATGTGTGTATGTATGTGTGTATGTGTATGCCCTTTTGTGGGTGTGTGTATGCTCTTTATGTGTGTGTGTGTGAGTATGTACATGTGTATACTTGTTTGTGTCTATGTGTGTGTATGCTGTTTATATGTGTGTATATTTATATGCATGTGTGTGATCTTTCATATGTGTGTATGCTCTTTATGTGTGTGTGTGTTTGTGTGTGTGTGTGTCTGTGTGTGTGTGTGTATGTATATAATCTTTATGTGTGTGTGTATTTCCTCTTCCACTTTCTGACAACTATTCAAACCAGCATAAATGTGGTTTTAGTGAACAGATGTAACATCTATAATGATGTAAGAGATGTAACATCTATAACAATGTAACAGATGTAACATCTATAATGATGTAACATATGTAACATCTATAATGATGTAACAGATGTAACATCTATAACAATAGACAATTGTCAGTTCAAAAATCACCTGCAGTCAATTGGGAACAGTGGGGATTGAAATGGGTTCATTGCCATGGACCAATATGTACATTGAATTATACTGAGACAGACTGATAGTCAGATTGATTGATAGCTAGATATAGATAGATAGATATGAACATACTAACATAAATAGATAGATATATATGAACAAACCGACATGAATAAATAGATAGATAGATAGATATGAACATACTGACATAGATAGATAGATAGATAGATAGATATGAACATACTAACATAAATAAATAGATATATATGAATAGACCAACATAAATAAATAAATAGATAGATAGATATGAATATACTGACATAGATAGATAGATAGATAGATATATAGATAGATAGATATGAACATACTGACAGATAATTAGATAGATAGATATATATAGATAGATAAATAGACAGATAGATAGATATGAACATATTGAAATTGATAGATATATAGATAGATTGATAGATAGATGTGAACATACTAACATAAATAAATAGATATATATGAATAGACCAACATAAATAAATAAATAGATATGAATATACTGACATAGATAGATAGATAGATAGATATGAACATACTGACAGATAATTAGATAGATATATAGATAGATAGATAAATAGACAGATAGATAGATATGAACATATTGAAATTGATAGATATATAGATAAATTGACAGATAGATATGAACAGACTACCATAAATAGATAGATAGATAGATATGAAGATATAGGCATAGATAGATAGATAGATAGATAGATAGATAGATATATAGATAGATAGATAGATATGAAAATACTAACATAAATAGATGTATATATATATATGAACAGACTGACATAAATAGATAGATAGATAGATATGAACATACTGAGATAGATAGATAGATAGATAGATATGAACAGACTGACATTGATAGATAGATAGGTAGATAGATATGATCAGACCGACATAGAGATATATATTGATAGACTGATTTAATAGATAGATAGATTGATATGAAAATGTAATAAATATTACAAAATTTATTTTTCAGGTTTCTAAAAAAAGGAAGAGCAATTTTTTTCTTATCCAAATTATTATTTGTCTAAATTCATCAATAAACACATTTTGGTCGCTGTATCCCCCGCTCCCAGCCTCCCTCAGATGTTTCCTGTGTATCCGTGCCTAGTAATGATCCAGCCTGGGAAATCATTTTTTATAGTTTGACAGTTGATCAAACAGGCATCGAAGAACTTTTAAAGATCTTATTCAAATAATGACCTCATTGTTTTTTGCACACCTAATGTGCATTATGAGAAGAATTACAATCATTTAAAAAAAAAATGTTTATTGGTATTTCCTTGAAAGTACATCTTGAAGTGTAAAATCCAATGACATCATGATCTTTTGATTGTGTGTATGTGTGTATGTATGTGTATGCTCTTTATGTGTGTGTATATGTGTATGCTCTTTTTGATGATCTTTAAGTGTATGTGTGTGTATGTGTATGCTCTTTATGTGTGTGTGTGAATATGTATGTGTGAGTTAAGTGTAAAATCCAATGACATCAGTATTTTTTTATTGTGTGTATGTGTGTGTATGTGTATGCACTTTATGTGTGTGTGAATGTTCACTATGTGTATGTGTGTGTATGCATGTATGTTTATGCTCTTTTTTTGTGTGTGTATGTGTATGCTCTATATGTGTGTGTGTGAATATATGTGTGTGTGTAAAGTGTAAAATCGAATGACATCAGTATTTTTTAATTGAGTCTATGTATGTGTGTGTATGCTCTTTGTATGTGTGTGTATGTGTATGCAGTTTATGTGTGTATGAATGATCACTTGGTGTATATGTGTGTATGTGTGTTTGTGTATGCTGTCTTTCTGTGTGTGTATGTGTATGATCTATATGTGTGTGTGTGTATGTGTATGTTCTTTATGTGTGTGTATGTGTATGTTCTTTATGTGTGTGTGTGTGAATATGTATGTGTGTGTAAAGTGTAAAATCCAATGACATCAGTATTTTTTTATTGTGTGTATGTGTGTGTATCTGTATGCTCTTTATATGTGTGTATGCATATCCTCTTTATGTGTGTATGAATGATCACTATGTGTATATGTGTGTATGTGTATGTTCTTTTTGTGTGTATGTATGTGTATGCTCTTTATGTGTGTGTGTGTGTGAGTATGTGTGCGTGTGTGTAAAGTGTAAAATTGAATGACATCAGTATTTTTGATTGTGTATGCTCTTTATGTGTTTGTTTATGTGTATGCTCTTTATGTGTGTATGAATGATCACTATGTGTATGTGTGTGTATGCGTGTATGTATATGCTCTTTTTGTGAGTGTGTGAATATGTATGTGTGTGTAAAGTGTAAAATTGAATGACATCAGTATTTTTTAATAAATGTTCTGTCAAACTATTTAGAATGATTTCCCATTATTATCCTCAGATACACAGGGAACACCTGAGAAAGGCTGGAGGATACAGCGGCTGAAATGAGATGAGGACAACAGTCCAAACAATCAAAATTATTGTTGGGATTTTTTAGTATATAAGGTGTGCTACAATACACCACTTAAATTTATAGACTAAGCGGGGTCACATGGTTTAAACCTCAGCCAATCAACAGCCCGAATGCATGGCTGGTTGACTACTTAATCACTGATACTGAGAGACATCCATTTGCATTCAGTGATGAAGGACTTGTAAGACTGAGGAGCACCAATGAACAACCAAAGGATTCTTTACCCGTAGATTGAAACTATCAAAGTTTTTTGGTATATAAGGTATGCTACAGTATCAGTGATTAAGTAGTCAACCAGCCACACATTCGGGCTGTTGATTGGCTGACTACTTAATCACTGATACTGAGAGAACATCCATTTGCATTCAGTAATGAAGGACTTGTAAGACTGAGTAGCACAAGGAACAACCAAAGGATTCTTTACCCGTAGATTGAAACTATCAAAAATGTTTGGTATATAAGGTATGCTACAATACACCACTTAAATTTATAGACTAAGCAAGGTCATATGGTTTAAACCTCAGCCAATCAACAGCCCGAATGTGTGGTTGGTTGACTATTTAATCACTGATACTGAGAGACATCCATTTGCAATCAGTGACAAAGGACTTGTAAGACTGAGGAGCACCAAGGAACAACCAAAGGATTCTTTACCTGTAAATCGAAATTACACTCTGCTTAACACAAGGATCTCCACTGGACAAGTGCTCTTGCTTGGAGCCTGAAGGATTGCCACTAAATTCGTTATAATTATTCACATTAAGCCTCATCTCAAAAATATAGACAAATAATATCAGTTCAGAAGTTTTAGAGTTATTGAGGTTTATCTGATTTGCATAACTTCATTCAGGTTGAATAATTTGAAATATTAAAAGGGCCACAATTTTAAGCACTACCCATGACTCAAAAATTCTGGTACAGTGGGGTTCTACCTTCATCCAAAGGTAACCCTTTCTCCCACCCCCACCCCCAAGTCAGTATCTGTCAATCCAACATACTACAAACCTGTTAAACTGAACTTGACAGACTTAAATTCCACCATCATATGTCACCCACCCAAAAGAAAAAAAATTACCAAAATCAGTGAATTAACCGAATTTAATACAATTTTCAGTGTTGATATATTAATGAATAAAAAAATATAATGCACCAGTTATTTTATTTGAAAACATTTACATTTTTTCAGGTCAGTTAGCTTTGTACTACATACCTTTGAGGCATAACACAGATTCTTAAAGATACGTGGTTCAAAGTTAACTGACCTGAATAAATGTAAAAGTTTTTAAATAAAATAACTGGTGCATTATATCTTTTATTCATTAATATATCAACACTGAAAATTTCATTAAATTCGGTTAATTCTCTAATTTTTGGTATTTTTTTCTCTTGGCGGGGTGATATATCATGGTGGAATTTAGGTCCGTTAAGAAGGATTTAACCCTGCAACCTGTCTGACATACTCAGGTATATAATGGAGAGAGAGTGACAGACAGTTAGATAGATAGGGTAGATGACAGTTCTTACCTTTTACCTTCTGTTCCTTGTTCTTCATCTAGGTTATCTAACTTGTCTGGCCGCTATATTATTCCTGTTGATCTACTGGGCTTATTAAGGGTTGGTTCTTCTTCATTGATTCTTCTTTGTGCTGAGCTGGACATTGCTTTTAATAATACAACAAGACTTGTTTTATGATAACAAATAGTTTTATGATAATAAAGCTTTATTATGCAACCCTGCCCATGATTCCACTGTGGGTGAGTTGTGAACCCTAAAAGACATCCTCTCTGATAGGATGCCAGCTTGCATCTGACTAATTACAATAAAAATTATTCCCATACGTCCAATCACGCAGTTTCAAGGGGTCAAATCAAAAGTTTATTACCCATCCATAACCATCAGGTAATTTTCCATGGACCCCGTCATTTTAAGTCTAACAGACCCTATTCAAAATTTTAACTACAGGTACATTCATAATTTATGAGCTGCTCATAAATTATGTAAAATAACTTCATTAACTCATGCTCAACTCCCTCCCTTTATCTTCCCCCTACTCTTTCTTTCTTTCTTTCCTTCTTGTTATATTTCTTCTGTGTAGCATGTGCTTTTTCTTCCCTTTCATTCTTTATGATAAAAATGGAGTGATCCATTATTTAGCTGAGGTGACAACATAAAAATTCACAAAGATACAGCAACACCAGATAATCATCTTTAGGGATAGCCTTCATATGCGACAGCTGTGGTCGGGCTGTTTTTCAAACATTGGACTTCATAGTCAAAGAAGGCACTGTAAATTCAGGGGCCCAAGAATTATATAGTCTCTTCTGAGACTGCAATGCCGATAAAATATAATCATACATATATATTTACAGGATATAATGTTTAGACAATAAATATATATATATGTGTTGTGTAATATGAGTGATTAAAATATATATAATTTAGAATAAGAGGAGTTTTATAATTTGCTTGAAGCATTGTGTATATATTGGATAGAGGTTGATTTAGAAGGCTATCACAATGCAGGTGTAAAGAAAAAATAATAATACGGTAACAATGATGTTGTGTGTTAACCTGTATGTAATTCTTGAATTTTCGAGATAATATCTCTTTTTCAAAAGATCACTGGAACTGAAGCAGTCTAGTTATGACATTTCTTTTTAAATGAATTTGTTTGTTTTTTTTCAAAATGGTGGTATTTTTATATAACTGGATTCTCGTGTTGTATGTTTACGTGAATGCGGGTTTTTTTTTGTACTTGCGCATATGTTGTCATGCGCGTGTCCATGAAAATGCGATATGAAATGAAAATACACGCACATACACACTTATGAATTAAATACAGGTTAACACACAACATCATTGTTACCGCGTTATTATTTTTTCTTTACACCTGCATTGTGATAGCCTTCTAAATCAACCTCCTAATAAATTAGAATATATAAAGGAGTATGTGTATGTGAATGAGATATGTTTCTAGTCTTTGGATAATATTCAGACTAGATTTGCTATAAGACAGCAAATCAAATCCTAAACGACTTTAACACAAAAAGGGTTAATGATGTATATAATATGAAAATTTACAAAATAGAAATAGGAAAATAGATATTTATTTTTACCTCATCTTATCAAATTTTTATCTCATCATATAATCTCCATCTTCTTCTCCCAATTATATGGATCTAACACAATTATGTCAGCCATCTTGAGACAATGGCTGACTTAACTTTAAGGAAGAAATCTACAAGTGTTTTACTTCTGACAATCACATGTGCAACTGCAGAGAGGGAGAGGGGGGGGGGCTGATGGGGTTTTTTTGTCTTTTTAATATAACATTCTCTTTTTAATAAGAGTTTCCTGAAAATGGAAAGAAAAAGAATACAGATTCCCAGAATTGATGAATATTGCCAACGTCATTTGTTTAATCTCTTATAAATATGCTGTCTGTAAGTACTAGATTGATACATTAGATAGATATGACATAATGACAGATAGATAGATAGAATATGAACATAATGACAGATAGATAGATAGATATGACACATAATAGACAGATAAACATAACATAGATATGAATATACTGACAGATAGATAGATAGATAGATAGATATGAAATATACTGACTGACAGATAGATAGATAGATAGATAGATAGATAGATAGATATGAACATACTGACAGATAGATAGATAGATAGATAGATAGATAGATATGAACATACTGACAGATAGATAGATATATAGATAGATATGAATATACTGACAGATAGATAGATAGATAGATAGATATGAACATACTGACAGATAGATAGATATGAACATTCTGACAGATAGATAGATAGATAGATAGATATGAACATACTGACAGATAGATAGATATGAATATTCTGACAGATAATTAGATAGATAGATAGATAGATAGATATGATATACTGACTGGCAGATAGATTAGATATGAACATACTGACAGATAAGATAGATAGATGAGATTAGATAGATATGATAGAAGATATGAAACATACTGACAGATAATTAGATAGATAGATAGATAGTATAGATAAATAGATAGATAATGAACATGTCTGACAGATAATTAGATAGATAGATTAGACATAGATAGAATAGATATGAACATACTGACAAATAGATAGATATGAAAATTCTGAAAGATAATTAGATAGATAGATAGATAGATAGATATGAACATACTGAACAGATAGATAGATATGAACATTCTGACAGATTATTAGATGATAATAGATCTGATATACTGACTAGACAGATAGATAGATATGACATACATGAGATAGATAAGAATAGATAGATTAGATAGATAGATATACATACTAGATAGATAGATAGATAGATAGTATGAACCAGACTCGGAGACAAAATAGATAGATAGATAGATAGATAGATAGATAGATCATGAGACATACTGACAGATAAATAGATAGATAGATAAAAATAGATAGATTAGATTAGATAGATTGGCTGATAGTAGATAGATAAATAGATAGATAGATAGATAGAACATACTAACTGACAGAAGATAGATAGTGTTAGTCGATAGATATGAACATACTGACAGATAATTAGATAGATAGGATAATATATAGATATGAAACATACCGATGAATAGATAGATAAGAAGAGGGTGGGGAGATAAATAGAGAGATAGATATAACTGACTGAGAAAAAAAATAGATGAAATGACAATTTTCCCTTTCCTGTAGACTGCTGATATATTAAAAAGAATTCAATATTATAATAGCATATAAATAAAATATAATAAATACTTAACACAGGATTTCAAAATTTAAAGAGCCATTAAAAATTGTTTCAATTCTGAGTATTGATTTCTTTTGGCACATACGAAATCAAATAAGCAAAAAATGAAAAGAAAAAAAACTCCAAGTTTCCATCACATCAGATTTTGATAGAAAATAAAAAAAGGCATTATATACAAATATGTTCTAATTTAATTTCATATCAAAAATATACAATCAGTATAATTCTAAAAACATTTGTATCATCATCATCATCATCATCATCATCATCATCACATATCATCATCATCATCAAGCCATCAGCATAGATAACTTTCATTCTCTGTCTGTCTGTCTGTCTGTCTCTCTCTCTCTCTCTCTCTAACCATACATTGCTATCGACCATCGCTCTTGGTAAGTCCTCTAGACTCTACTAGAGTAACAAATTTCAATGTTTCTACATATTATTGTTTTAAATTACTTTTACTAGCCCCTCCCTACAAAAAAAAAACACCCTAGGGGCAGTGTAAAAATTAACTTTTGAAAAATATTGCCTGATAGTTAAAAATTCAATGTTAGAGGGTTTGTGTCATAAGTAAGTAAAATCAACAAATCTAATAAAGGAGTAAAAAAATGAATTTATTTGAAATGGAAACTTAGATTTGATAACTTTAAATATATATTAAAATAAAACAAATTATATATAAATATATAAACAGGGCATGTATTTATTAAAACTTGTTTTAAAAACAATGAGGACCATCAAAGGTTGCATGCTCAGATTTTGAGTGTATTTATTCTATGTCATGATGATTTTGGGTAATGTGACGTAAGTAGTGGCATAATTTCGGTTA
>CM042145.1:89198059-89200329 GCA_023376005.1 Doryteuthis pealeii
AGAAGATCTGAAACACATGTTGCAAAATTTTTTCTGAAAACATAATACATTTTGCGGACCTTCTTTTTTATAAAATATATATATATATATATATATATATATATATATATCAATCAAGCTACTATTTGAGTCCATTCTAAATTTTTTATTATAATCATAACTAATCATATTCTTTCTAATCAATTGCATTATTTTATGCAAATTATTATTATCTACCTGTCATTCACTGTCCTCATTTATTAGGCACAGAAGCAAGGATGAACTCATAAGCAAAATTCCCCTGTGGAAAACAGCACATGGACATGCTAATGTGAGCCACCCAGTAAAGACCTACATTGACCAGTTCTGCTCGAATACTGGATGCTGCACAGAGGACCTCCTGGGGACAATGAATGATAGAGAAGGTTGGCATGAGATTGTCATAGCATCATTATGATGATAAGGTCAGAAGTACGAGGATAATCGCTGAGAATCAAACACCCAAATAATAGATATAACTAGTTTAGCCTGCTAAGAACTTTTACAATCTTTTGGGCCATCCTCTCGGTCTTAAGCCAGAGCGCTTGTCCAGTGGAATTGGATCCTTGGTAAATTCCTTGGTAATTAATCCTTTGGTTCTTCTGGAAGAAGAAGTCCTCAGTTCCTTCATCAACGATCGTAAGTTCCTCTTCAATGATTGCAAGTGAACTGTGACCAGAACCAGTGTTTAAGTAGTGAATCAGTCGCGCATTATGGTTGTTGATTGGCCGGAGGAGTAAACCATGTGACCTTGGCTAGTCTATAAATTCAGGTGGGGAATTAGAGCACACCTTATATTCCAAAATATTCCAACAATATGCAAGTGCTTTATATTCTGGCTACATGTCTTAAAGGTCTTCCCAAATTCATCACATATATATGTATGTCCAGAGGAAACTACGAAAATAGAACAATTAAAGATAAAGTAAATATATATATACATTGAATATCACCGGTTCTTGCTTTTTGTACAAAAAAATTGATGATTTGGTTTATATTCAAAGATATTTAAAAATTAAGATATGCATAGAAATAGCATTGAAATTCAACTTCAAAATGTCCATCATCAGTAAATCTCAAAAGTAAACAAAACAATACATAGGCATGTGTCTCATTGTCTCCATTCCGAGCATGTAGGATCTATCTTTATGCCAGCTTGCTTTCTTGGCTTCTTTTAAATTCTACTTGCTCTCCAAGTCTCTTTGATGAGATCTAAACTTCCTCAGCCAGATTCTTCCTTTTAAAATATTTTTAATTCCCCTAAAAACATTTAACTCTTAAGGTCCTACATTGCCTCATTCCACCCGGCTGGATGTCTGCATTCATTCTCCTAATCCACCCCAAATGATAGCCTTTGGTTAAATGTAATATTAAACATATTTAGAAGTCTTTGATTTAAGGGAAATAACAAGTAACTTTAGATGCAAACATCATTTTTAGCGATTTTTTTTATATATGCTTATAGTAATGCTCTGGACTTAGAAAATTTTCAACAGGATGTTAAGAGTTAATATCAGAATTTTCCCTGGTTGGAATTCAAACAGCAATGCATTCCAGCCAGATTCTTCCTTTAAGATATTTTTCCAAAATATTTGTTTCTTTCTTTTTCACCCATAATTTACTTTTATTAAAACTGATTCTTTTGCAACCCTTATTTATCTAAGCACCTTAATTATGTAACACCATGTGTGTTACTGCTTAGTTTGTTTCTTTTAGAATCAACTAGGTTTCCAATGTCTTTGAGGAAACCTGGACATCCTCAGCCTGCTAACAACTAACTAACAAAAACAGGGTCATAGATTGATAGACAGAAAGATAGATAGATAGATAATAAATAGCTCAGTTGATTTGTCCTAATCACTATAACCTACTTGTCATTCCGGTCTCCTCTTTTATCACCAGAGTTAAAGCCGCCAAACTAAAATGCATTATATGTCAAGTATAGGAGATGCTAATTTGGACACTTGAAGACATACACTGTCAGAAACAGAAATCCAAGGTAGTCACCTTTATGCATTAGTAGTTTGGAGGAAATAACACAACGAACCAATCTCTCGTTCAACGCTGGAGTGTCAGTGTTGTATTGATAGTAGAAGAGAATGAATGGGGTGGACAGGAAGAATTTGATAGAAGAGCCACATGAGTAGAAAGCTCTTTAGACTTCTGGCGCTTCGCTTTGCGCCCGTTGTGTCAGTACCCTTGCAGACTCCAGCCAAGCATTTACACAAATTATTCGTAGTTTCCCCGGTGCG
>CM042145.1:89200429-89231742 GCA_023376005.1 Doryteuthis pealeii
CCAGAGAAGAGATACAGCTGAGTGAGCACCAAGGAGGACAAAGGATCATACCAACACTGAGGGACACCAAGGAGCAACCAAAGGTTTCTTCCCTAAGGATCATGCTCTGCTTAACACAAGGGATCTCCGCTGGAGAGTGCTCTCAGCTTGAAGCCTAAAGATGGCCACAAAAACCATAACATAAATATTAGACAATAATTAAATGTATATATTTACCAACCACTCCACCAAGGGTCAATTTTTAAGCAGAGTTTAACAAGTTTTGAAATCAGAGTTTTTCCTTCTCTTAGAAAGGTGATTCCAGTAATTATTTCTATTTAATAATAGACACTTCTTTGGACACAAGTACAAGTTTTCAAGTAACTATTAATGGTGGACTCTCCAATCGTGAATGATAGATGAGGGTCAGCAGTGAGTGATTTGTTTCCTCCATATTGTGCATGCTATCAAGAAGACATTTTGTGATTCCTCGAGTGTGATAGCAGCCCAGCCTTGCTGCAAGCTATGAAGCCACACTAACTGATGGAATTTCCTAAAGTGGGAGTCAAATGTTTTTGCTTTAAAGTTAGACAGAGCTGATCTCAATGTTTCAGTCTATTTTCTTCAAAGCTCTTTAATCTAGCAAAACATGTCTTATGCCATTTTTTCCAATTTAATGCTAGATTTTCCCAAGCACTCAGGTTAATATTGAGGCATTTCAAATTGTCCTTCAATTTGTCTTTATAGCATAAGAGTGGACATCCAATAGAATGCTTAGCATTTGGTAAATTGTCTGTATAATATCTTCTTTGGAAGCCTGTTCTCATTCCTTCTGACAATGTGACCAGCCCACCTAAGCTGAACCTTTGCTAGTAAGGTTTCAATGCCTGCAATGTTACATTTTTTTAATATTGTGCTATTTTTCACTATATCATCCCATTTTATACTGCAAATGGCATGAAGACAGCAGATGTGAAAGGCGTCAAGTTGGTTAATGTGCTTGCAGTAAAGTGTCCCAGTTTCAGCACCATTAAGTAGAGTTGAAAGCATGACTGCTCTATAGATGTCAATTTTTATTTTAGATACATCTTTGGTATTCCATAATTGGTATTTCAAATTGCCGAGTGCAGTACTTGCTTTACCTATTCTGGAATGGATCTCTTTGTCCATTTTTTCCCTCAGAAGTGACTGTATTCCAAGATATTTAACGTGGCACAACATTTTGAATGCTTTCCATCAATGAAGACAGGTTTTTATTTCTATTTAATAATTGTTTAGACATTAGTACAAGTTTCAAGTAACTAATAATAATCCTTAGAAAACAATTATAGCTCTAAGAAAATATTCTTAATAATAATGATCTAGTTATAAAGGATAAGACAGGATGTGGCACATGGTCAATTTTTCAAGCAGAGTTTAACAGGTTTTAAATTCAGAATTTTCCTTCTCCAAGATCGGTTACCTAACCAGATTAAAGGCCAATCTACCCTACTATTTAGTCATAGCTGGAGGGGGAATAGTTGGATTTATACTTTACCCAAGGTTATCAGTACTATATGAAATGCAAACAGCTTTGTCCAGGATTTGAACCCATGTCACCATGTCCATTTCCTAGAGACATCATTAATAAATAATATTTATTCTATGTGTTAATGATTTTGACTATGAATTAAATACTCATTGATAAACTTATGCACTTTCTGTGGCATAAGCAGTGACATAGTTTTGGTTACAGACAGGCAGACACCGAATCTCCATTATAATAACATACCATTTTCTAATCTGAAAAATCCAAGTAATTTAAATAGAACATTTTCTAATTGGACTGTCCTTTCGAAGAAGACAATTTATTGAATAAAATAAAATGCCAAGTTTAATCAAGTAAGGACTTAATTTAAATAATTTTCTTGGCAATTCCAGGTGACCTTGCCAGCATGAAATGATGATAGGTATCCCAGTGGCAAAAATCAATTAATTCTCGCCAGAGAAGAGTGAAGTTAATTGTCTTCAGTCTAACCCAAGAAGATAATCCAATGTAATCACTTCTAAAATGAATGAGCCTAACCAACATTCAACCAGACTATTTTCTATCTTTTCTTTTTTTTATGTGTAGATGCTAAGAAATTTAGGCTTAGCCAATTGTGTGTGATTGTCAGTCAGTTAAATAATGAGACTGATTGTGTAAAAAACTTTTTTTATTATCAACTTAATTACAAATAAACTTTATCTCCTTCAAAATAGTCCCCTCGAGAACGCATACACCGACAAAGACATTCCCATTCCTTGAAACAGTGCTGGAATTGTTGCTGCATAGCCTCTTTAGGAATCTTATTATAAGAACTTGTGGGATGTTAATTCATAGCTAACAGCTATACTCTTATAATGCATTAGGTTATCCAAAAGAGGGTAACACAACACAGAATATTCGGTAGGGAAAAAGTCAATTAATACAATATAACATTGAATTGCACAACATACAAAGAGGGAACATAGTTCCCATCCCAAAGTATAGAACAGACATTACTGTTCCAAGAATCATGAAGAAAGGTTAAGAAAAAATGGTGTGGAAGCTACTTACTATTTTTCAGGAGGTCTGGAAGCAAAAACAGGCACTTATGTGCATAGCTGTTAAGGAAATGAAAAGACACATGAGTAATTCCATGTCAAATCATCCAGAAAAAAGTAAAATTATCACCCACCCTCCTCAATTTTTCTTAAATTTTTTCCAGGTGTGACTATGTTCAAAATATGTGAAATAATAATAGAAGAAATTGTTGTCATAGATGCAGTGCCACATCAGGATATTGATCTTGCTATGAAAAAATCAGAAATCATCAGTAACTTAAGATTGGTTGATTTTAAGACTGTTCCGATAGAATTTTTGGATTCCTTGGACTAAAATGCTTTTATAAACCAATTTTAGGGATAGGGAAGCCCTAGAATTCATTTTACAGTCAAAAATACATTACAAAAAGTCGCCCTTTCTGCCAACCCCAACAAATTCACAGAGCTCAAAATCAACATAACTCCGCCAATTTTGGGAATTGGAAGCTCAAATTTTGGGAATTGGCTAAGTTTATCATGATCCACACTTGAACAACATTTCAGAAAAATTGAAGGGGTTAGTGACATGGCCTGGATGATTTGACATGGAATTACCTATGCTTCCAACACCCTGTTGATAAAAGAGGAAGATTTTAGGGTTCGCCTGGACACATGACCAAAACGGACACATGAAATGGGAAAGCCCCTCCTTCAATGTAAAAAGGGAGACAATATATTATATTATATATATATATGTATGTATGTGTGTGTGTGTGTGTGTGTGTGGTGTGTGTGTGTGTGTGTGTGTCTTACAAATACAATAAACTATATATATATAATATGGTTTGCTCTATTTATTAGTGAATAGTGCTTAATATCATTGATAGTGTATGTATATTAGGGTAGCAAATATATGAAGTAACTAATAGTTTCTTGCCTATTTCAATTTTCAAACCAAGTGAATTATTTGTGCCACAATAAACAAAGATTCTCATGAGTAAATAACTGAATCTTGTCTACACTCTCTTTGAATGAAGCTGAATAAATTTCTACTACATTCTTAATGCTACCAAGCACATTTACAGATAATTTTTCTGTAGTGTAATAAAATTGTTTTTTGAGTTTAAAAAATAATGAAATTGATTTTTACTAGTAACAATTTTTTTTTTAGAAAGATATTGCCTGATTTTTTTTGGGGGGGCGGGGGCTTATTAAAAATTCAATATCAGAAGGTTTTTATCATAAGTAAGTAAAATCATCTAATTTATTAAAGGAGTAAAAAAGTAAAACAATTTGAAATGAAACTTAATTCAGTCTCCTTCAAAGTAAATGTCGCGTGTATCTATTAATTATAAATTAAATAACTATTGTGAATATTCTAAACATAAATTTTACACTAATTCGTAAGTATTTATTTATTTGTAAACTTTGAGTTAAACTCTTGTTACTGAAAAACAGGCGAGAGTAAAAAATAATTTAAAAAATTGATTACAAATTTCACAATACAATTTTTTAATTATTTTCATAGTTTATATAGTTCATTTTTTTACAATGGAAAGGATTCAAACGTTGAATTATTAGGAACAGCTTTTATTTATTTTATTAATATTAATTTTTCTTTATTCTATGTATTGAAGACTTTGATAATTGTGACATAAGCAGTGATGAAGTTTTGGTTACATACAAATAGATACCATTATTAATAGATGTGTAAAAAGTAATGAGACTGATTTTATTTTTATTTTTCAGGTTGGCAATCCTGATTAAAAAAATCAGCTGTTCATTACTGATTTTCCACAGATCATTCTTGATAAGATCTTGTAAGATTCATCATTTCTGCCTCAAATTGTTGTATAAAATAAATTGTTGTTTTTTTTTTAACATTAGATGTAGATCATGCGTAATGTCTAAGGTAGAAGGACATAATTATATTGATTTTCAGTAGTTCTATATCTTCTCAAGCATCTCTCTCTCTCTCTTTCTCTATATATATATATATATATATATATATATATATATATATATATATATATATATTTACAAACTCCTCCGCACGAGCAGGATATGACACACGATCAATTTCTTAAGCGGAGTTCAACAGGTTTGAATTCAGAGTTTTCCTTCTCCTAGACTGATTACTTAGCCACAATTAAAGAACCCAGTCTGCCCTGCTATTTACCCATAGCTAGAGGGAGAGTAGGATTCATACCTTTCCCAAGGGTATTAGCGCTAAGTGAAATGCAAATGCCACATCCAGGATTTGAACTCGTAGCGACGAGTCCATTCCCCATGATTTTAACCATTACACCACGCGCTTCCTACATATATATATATATATATACACATATATATATATATATAGGTATATATATATATATGTATATATAAGAAAGATTCTGTATGTTTGTAGGTTTGTATATTTGTTTGTACAACAACTGAGAGCATGTCCTTTATCTGAAAAATTATAGTTAAATTATCTGCCCCTGGCACCAGAGGGTTAATTGCTAATATACGATATTGGTAGATAAATTAAATTCCTTGACAAAAGTCACTTATTGAGTTGGGCAGTCAACCAGCGAGTCGTGATTTCAAGCACTCTCTTCACTTTTACCTTCACCTTCACCCTCAGCAAGATAAGTCTGGCAGCAAACACCACCAAGTTTGCAACCTTTCTGTACCTTTTGAATATATGTTGTTTTTTTAAACATTTGTTTTTACTTACTAACTGGGAATTATAAGGGTCCTGCAAATTCCTCTTACCTTTAAAAAAAAAAATTGGTGGAAACCAGCAAAGACCTAAGTTGAATAAAACACAGACCCTATTTTTGTCCAAGGCTAGAACAAAATGGGGGCTCAATTTCCCCAGTCTCTCGGTCATTAGAAAATACTTTGTGCCACATAAAACCTTTTATCTAGGATAGAACTTTATCTCCATAAGTCTGTGTTAACTTGTTAAATATTTTCATTAAATAATCTTTGCTTGCTTTAGCACAAAACCAAAAGTAGGAGGCACCTAGTGAGAATCAAACTCATGGGCTGTAGGTCAAGATCTTCACTTTTATCACATTTTCTCCCAGAATCTCTCAATCATCCAAAAATACATTGTACCACCTAAAAAACCCTGTCTAGAATTGAACTTAAATAAACCTGTGTTAACTTGTTAAATATTTTTGTCATATTCTCCTGCAATTTTATACTGAATTTGATGTTGTATTCTATTTTTATGGTACACTTAACTAAACACATTTGTAATAATCCAAACTTACTTAGCTGAACTTGAATTCCAAGAAACAAACTGAATATTTTCACATATATTCCTGGTCAATATTGGTAAGCTGATTCCCCCCCCCCAAAAAAAAAATAGAGAAAAAAATCAATCCCATTACTCATTCACCATATTTGATTCTATACAATTTTGTTAATAAAAAACTGTTTTCACACATGTTCATGGTCAACATTGGACTGCTGATTTTCAATCAGCGTCGCCAACCTGAAACATAAAAAAAATAATTATCAGTCTTATTACTCATTCACAATACCTCATATATGAAGGTAACATTTTTGTTAATGAAAACAAGAGAGGAAGTAACTCTGATAGGCAAACATGAACTGTTTTCCCACATGTTCATGGTGAAGATTGGACTGCTGATTTTCAATCAGGGTTCCCATCCTGAAGAATAAAAAAGATAAATATCATTCGCATTACTCATTCCCCATACCTAATATATGATGTATACAATTTTGTTAATAAAAAGGAGACAGGAAGTAATTATGAAAGGTAAATATGAACTGACTGTTTTAACACATGTTCATGGTCAACATTGGACTGCTGATTTTCAATCAGGGTTGCTAACCTGAAAAATAGAAAATATTAAAAATCAGTCCCATTACTCCTTCACAATACCTCATATATGATGTAAATCATTTTTGTTAATGAAAAGGAGAGAAGTAATTCTGAGAGGCAAACACAAACTGACTATTTTCACACATGCTCATGGTCAACATCGGACTACTGATTTTCAATCAGGGTTGCCAATCTGAAAAATAAAAATAAAAGAAATTCTTATTACTTTCTAGACCAAACTCATATTTTCTTATCTCATTACTTGCGTATAACTGAATATAAATTGATTACTTCTATTTTTTTAAAAGATCTGTTTGTGATGGAATAATATTTTCTTTTTATGTTTCTCTTTCATCTTATTATTTTGCAGAATGGTGCAAGACAATAATTTCTAATATGCCAGAGAGAAATAAATAATAAAAAAAGCAAATCCAATATATGAAATAATATATATATATATATGAATATATATGAATATATATATGAATATATATATATATATTATATATAATATATATATATATATATATATATATTATTTGCCTTAATGCGTCATCTTTGCTTGTTGACAATTCTGAGTGTCGATTGACAAAGGCAGACACAATTGGAAAAAGCAAGCAAACAACAACAAAAAAAAAGCATACTAAAAATGCATCCCTTTTTTTTATTATCTCTTCTGCATTCTCCTTGGCAATGATTACACATTGTTTCTGTTTAGTGCTAAAAATTTTCATGTTTTTGTTTTTCTGTAGTTCCCTGTAGGGTATATTATTATCTTGTGGGAGAAAACATTACTTATATATATATATATATATATATATATATATATATATAATATATATATATATATATAAGCACAGAATCTTACATTGAAACATCTTCATAATTTATGATTCATATTCTAAAACTGCTAACAGTTCTTGGTTCAGCAATTCTATAATATTTCTGTTTGTGGACCATATGACCTTTAGACACCTCTTTTGCAATCTCGATTCGTGTGGACATTTTTTCCATTTACACCGTCAAAATCCAGTTAATTGTTAACAGACGATTTTTAGAGTTTTTTTTTAAATTATAAAACTAACCCCTAACCCTAACCCCTAACCCTAACCCTAACCCTAACCCCTAACCCTAACCCCCAACAAACAACCGGATTTTGACAGTGTAAATGAGAAAAGTGTCCTTGTGAGTTGAGATCACGGAAGGGGTGCCTAAAGGTCATATGGTTCCTGTTTCTAAGAAAATGAATCACTTATCAATCTATATGGGTCATGGGAAACCAATTCCATGGACCGCTCTGTCGACTGGGGCTGTAAAATACACCAACTAAACCTCTGCAGAGGGGTAAAACCAACCCCCCAATGGGGCCACCTGCTGGCCATGGGTGGCAACCCATGATGCTTAAGGATGGAATCCTGGTGGCTGAGTAATCAATTACATGCAAGACTCCATTATGACCCTTATTTAGGCTAGATGGGTGGACAGAGAGGCCCCCAACAGATCAATCGACTGAACAAGTCAAGCCCTTCCTTTATGGAAAACCCCCAATGATTTTTATCATTTGTGCTAGAAGGCGGTGGCTGAGGGTCTTAGTGTCCTTAGTATGACATTAAACTGCATCAAACAGTGAAGTTCCAATTTTGGAGCTCTGAGGAGTGTGGATTACTCTTTCATCGCCATTGCTCCCAGATCTACCCTGACCCAGAGTGGTAGTATCTGTTAGGGTCTCATCTATGGGTTAAATAAAGAAAAATTAAAGATATATAGAAATCGAAAAGAAAAAAATCGAAAAAACGTGTTCGGCATAAAATAGTTGGTGGTCTACCATAATAGCAATAGGGTTGGGACAATCATATTAATCTGACCAACCAATGGATCCAAGGGGCCTCTCCGACTGCCCATCTAGCCTGGGTAAGGGTCAAAGTGGAGTGTTGCATAGCATGGACAGAAAAGATAAGAGTAAAAATGAAGAATACTAAAAATATAGTGAAGTCATAGAAGGCGGTGGCTGAGGGTCTTACATTAAACTCTATCTGATGGTGAGGTTCCAGTTCTGGACGTTTGGGCAATGTGGAGCACCTCTTCATCACCATTGCTCCCTGGTCCTCTCTGACCCACAGTGATAGTACCTGTTAGGGTCCCATCTATGGGTTAACTAGAAAAATGAGTTAATAAAAAAATGAGTATCCATTAAAAATGAATTCATTTCAAAACTTTGTCGGCATTAAATAACCCACCGAGCTTAATATGCCATAAAACAAACCAAGCCAAGACAAGCCTCAGCAAGTGCATATGTATTACAATGGTGGGTAAAAAATTATCCGTACTTTCACCATAAAAAGTCATCGGGGTCGCCTAAAGTCGCTATCAGCCAATCAGCGAGGGAGTCTATATAGATATATCTTTAGATGAGTATATAAAAAGGTCTGTTGAAAAATAAAAATACATCTTAATATATAATAATAATAATAATGATAATAGTAGTAATAATAATAATATGCATAAACCAGAATCTGTTCTTGAGAACGAAACGCATAAAATTCTCTGGGACATTGAAATAAAAACGGATCACCTTATCCCAGCAAGAAGACCTAGTGTTGATAAACAAAAATGAAAGAACTTGTCAACTGGTGGATTTTGCATTGCCAGCAGATCACAGGAAAATGAAAAAATGGACAAATATCTGGACTTTGCCAGAGAACTGAAAAAGTTATGGAATATGAAAGTGAAAGTGATACCAATTGTAGTTGGTGCACTTGGAACAGTCCCAAAAGGATTGGAAAAGGGTCTGGAAAGTTTGGAAATCAGAGGAAGGATTGAAACCATTCAGAACACTGCACTGCTGCAATCTGCCAGAATACTCAGAAGAGTCCTGGAGACCTGAGAAGACTTGCTGTCACTCAGACTCCAGTGAAAGACCATCAGCTAACACTGATGTGAAAACTCAAAAGGAGTGAAAATAATGAAGTCATAAATACTCTTTAGATGTGTACATAAAATTAACTTTGGAGTAAAGGTCCATAAAAATATCAAAATATTTTTGACATGCAGAAATAAGAATAAAAAAAGAAGAACATTTTATTTCTCTTTGATTTAAATTATAACTGTGATTAATTGTGTTGGAAAACATAATTTCTTTATGCACATATGTCTTGCACATCCTGGAATAATGCTCTCTCTCCTCAATGATTGCAAGTAGAACTATGGCCAGTATAAGTGTTTAAGTAGTGTATCAGCCACACAGTATGGCTAGTAATTGGTGAAGGAATAAACCATGTGACCTCGGCTAGTCTATAAATTCAGGTTGGGAATTGGAGCACACCTTATATACAAATAATTCCAACACACACTCTCTCTCTCTCTCTCTCTCTCTCTCTCTCTCTCTCTCTCTCTCTCTCTCTCTATCTATCTCTATCTCTATCTGTGTGTGTGTTTATATACCCCTTATTATGGATATATGAATGGCAAGAGTTCTTTTCTGTTATTTACTTTCTTTCAGAGAGACATCTGTGGTCATGTCTCTCGAATATTTAAGTCTTTTCTTACTCACTTGGAGTACCAGGGACTTTCTCCTAAGTGGTCTGGTCTATTATCTTCATTTCTTCAAACTGGTCTGGTTCTGTAGTTTGTAGTTTGACTTTAAGATATTGGTCTGACTTTATGTCACCAATACTGCAATTAGTTTTCTCAGAGACAACATGAGGCTTATATTTTAGTGATCACATTTTTATTCAGATTTTATTCTCAACCGCGGCAGTCAAAGCCAGTATGTCTTTACATAGCAACGTATCCGGCCTAACTGACTGACTAAGCTCTGGGCCTTTATTCCCACAGTCAGTGTGTAACTGGAAAGAAGGTTACTTAAAGGTTATTTCCTATCAATCACTTACGTCTGATCTATTCGGTATCACTTTCTGTCTTTCTAACTTGACACCAACATCTCTCTAGTTTCCCTGTGACACTCTCTCTTTGCATTGACAGTTACTGGAAGACAATTTCAACAGTGATAATAAAGTTGATTTTGACAATCGCATAAAGTGGTTGGCGTTTGATGCTTTCTAATCTGGGTTATCACAGAAAACAAACAAGTCCTTTAAAATATAACACCACACCTCTTAAGTGGGGTTGTAATGCAAAAGTCTTCTATGGAAAGAATTTCCTTATAATATTACACAATAAATAGGGTAGCCTATTCATTTTGTAATGTAGTGTAAAATATTCAAAATCTAATGTTTAATTCTGGAGAGGAATCATGTAAAATAACCCTAGCTTTGACAGACAGCTTTTGACACCTAATTGTCCTGAAGCATGATGTTCTCTTTGGTAAGGGATGTCATGTGACTAAAACTTGTGGGAGATTTATTGAGTTGAATCATGATGTTCTCTTTGGAGCTGGACACTAAAAATAAAGTAATAAATCAACTTATGATATGACACATTATAAGCATCACATCTCGGACAAGGAAAACTCTGAATTCAAAACCAGCTTTACTCTACTTAAAAGCCAGCAAAACCGCTAATCTAAAAATTAGCTAAATAAATGAGAGTAACCTCCCCTTGTTTCTTTCCCTTTTGAGGAAGCCGTCTGTTTTGGTTGGCCATTTTCATTTAGCCGTAATCAATACAACTGCATGTTTTAACATGAAAATATCATAAAATGTGTTTTTAATAACAATTAAGTTCATTTAAAATAATGCACAAGCACAATTAAGAACACATTGTATGACATTTTTGTGTTAAAACATTCAGTTGTATTGATTCGAACAAATTCGTATTTTTAGTGTAGATTTACAGTGAAATGAAAATGGCCAACCAAAACAGACGGCTTCCTCAAAGTGAAAGAAACAAGTGGAGGTTACTCTCATTTTATGTAGCTATGTTCAGATTACCGCAAAACCTACATCAATCAGCTGTGTGTATTCTGAATCCTGTATTAGGACCTGCTAGGGGGGATGGCAAATTGGGATAGAGAGAGACAGAGTCATGGATATCTGTGCAGATTCTGAATGCTGTGTAGAGGACCTTCCAGGGGTGATGACAAATAGGGACAGTTGAAGAGCAAGGAGAGAATCATGGATATCTGTGCTGCCAGCCTGACCTGATGATGTATATTATCTATGTGGGTGATAAGAGACGGGGTTGTCATGTGTGTATGTGTGTGTATGTATTATATCAAGTGTGTGTATGTGTGTGTATGTATTATATCAAGTGTATGTATGTGCATAAGAGATAGTGAGCAATAGAGAGGAAGAGATATGTGCAGCTGAAAGGACAACAACAATAGATTTATTAAGAGAAATTAGAATTATTTCAGATAAATTTGCAACAATCTTGTATCTCATTTTTATTCCAGTTACTCATGATACAGAATCAGATTAAGATATGCTAATTCAAGATGAAATAGGCTAATTCATAGACAAAATATGCTAATTCAGAGACAAAAAGTACATGATACAATTAAATTCGAACAGATTTATTCTAAGTAAAAAAGAAAAAAAAAAGAAAAAAACAAGCTCTATATTTTTTTTTTTTTAATTATTTATCATGGAATCTTTTTAACAAGATGTTTGTGCTTCTGTTTATTATCTATTTCGTGAATTTTTTTTTTGTTTGTTTTGTTTCTAAACTTTCTTGAGTTAAAAAGAAACACTTGGCTAAAAAAAAAGCATTTTCCTCAGTTTTTTTCTTCTTTTTTTTTTGCTTCTTTAATTTTCTTCTTTTTTTTATTTTTGCTTCTTTAACTTTCTTCTTCTTTTTTTTTTCTTCTTCTTTAACTTTCTTCTTTTTTTTTTCTTCTTTAATTTTTATTTTATTTTTTTATTTTTATAGATAAAATGAAATAAAATAAAATAAAAATACCTGAAGCATCAATTTTATGAGTCATATCTCAATCAATCAATAGTTTTATCTTTTCCCTTCTTTCATTATCCCAACGATTTCATTTCTAAAAGTTTGCCATATAAAATATTTTTCCATTTTGATTCTATCTTTATTTTTTATTTTTATGTTTTTATTCTTCTTTATAAACTGCATTTGGATTTCATGCATAACTGCACAATATTCTAGGTCAGTGAACATTTTAAAGAAAGGCATGAAATTCTGGGTCATTGAAAAATCATAAAGAAAAAATCCAAAAAAATAAAACAAGGAAGAGAAAAAAATTGTATATAGAGCAGTTATTCATCCCATTTGATTTAATAATGAAAATCTTAAAAAAATAAAAAAGATAATTTTTTTTTCACACCAGCTGGTGGTATTTTACTGGCATCTGAGTGACAGCAAGTCTCCTCAGGATTCCTGGACCCTTCTGAGAATTCTTGCTGATCTTAACAATGTTGTTGTTTGGATGTTCTAGATTCTTCCTCTGATTTCTAATTCCTCTAGTCTTTTTTCCAAACCCTTAGGGACCATCCCAAGGGCCCCCACTACAGTTGATATCACCTTCATCCTTATGTTCCACAGTTTTTTCAGTTCTTTGGCAAGGTCCAAGTATAAGGGAGATTAAAAAATTATCAACACTCTTTTTAATGGAAGCCCAGATCATTGTGGATGATTTGATCATCAGAATCATTAATCTGCAGAGAACAAACTACTTCATTGATGATAACTCACCAGATTGCCATTAACATCTCTTGAGCTTGCTGAATCTTCTCATCAGTAGCAGAGTTTGACAGGCGTCCTGATCCCACTTCATGTGTCATGCTTGTCAGGGCACTTTTCTGTCCACCCATGCACACTTCTGTGCAGTAGTGCACTGTCCCTGTATTATGCTAAAAACCTCCAATGAATTTCAACTCCTGACACTCCTTCCAACTAGTGGAGCCGCTATGTTTACACCATAAAGACAACAAACCAAATTGTGTGATCAGGCTCAAACTTGAATTCATCCATAGAAGTTTCTAATCTACCTAATTAATAGATGAATATTCATTTAAAATATAATGTGCTTAATTTTGATTTATAAAATTCATATTCTTAGATCATAAAAACAACTATCTATTTAATGACAAGCTTACTTAAGTAAGCTGATGTTATGATTAATGGAGAAATCTCACTTTAAAACCCTTTTAAACAGAACCAATATCGATGTATGTTTTTTTTTCAGTAATAATCTAAAAGGAAATTATATTTCATAAACAACCGAATATAAATAGATCTCAAAAAAAAAAATTCTTACTTTTTTTTTCAGATTTGTGATCTCCTTTAAATTTTAAAAAAATTTCAACCCCTGACACTCCCTCCAACCAGAGAAATTTAGCCACTTCCTTGGTGTATACTGCCAGTGGAGCCGCTATGTTTACATCATAAAGACAACAAACCAAATTGTGTGATCAGGCTCAAACTTTGATCATGTGACCACAACAGTACCAACTATAAGTACGTCTGCGCAAAATGCAGTGTGATAATAATAAAGATATGTTTTGTTGAAAGTGCAGATAATTTTTGACTCTCCCTTGTATTTGCCAATTTTTTTCATTTTTACTCTGGTGTGCCAAAAACAGCAAAATCCAGTACACGACAAGTTATTTTTTCTTGTTAGGGTTTGGTCTTCTGGCCAGGATCAGGTATATCAAAATCCCAGAGAATTTTATGTCTCCTTCTCTAAAACAGATTCTGATTTGGGCATATACCATTTGATTGTAGAGTCAAAATTCAATTTCTTGCACAGTTCCCAGTGGATCTTTCCCACTCTGGCGTGCCTAGTCTTGTACTCTTTTGCTGCATTCACTCATTATGTAATTAACCATTTTGTCTCTGTCTCTACACATCCTGCACTTGTTACTCTGTTGTGTCTTATCTATTTTTGCTTTGATATAATTTGTACTTATGGCATTATTTTGTGCTGCTATTATAAGTGATCTGTTTCTCTCTTGAGCTTTCCTTTTCTTAGACATGTTCAGGTATTCACATGTGCAATTTCTCCAGTTTGTCATTTGAAGTATCCATACAGCTGTTTTTTGTTCTTATTTCTGTTTTCTAGTTTTTCTTGTTTTTCTGTTTGTCCACATGTTGCAATTGCTGTTACTGGCTGCTGCAATTAGTCTTTCTTTGCTCTTTTTAGTGTATTCTTCAAGTCCTCAAATTCTCACATCTACGTAATCATCAACGCTGGCGAGTCGTCTTCCTTTTTCTGTTCAAAAAGATTAGAGGAATTTGAAATCCGAAGTAACGAGACCATGCAAACAACTGCATGGTTAAGATCGGCTAGAATACTCAGAAGATTCTTGGAGACCTGATGAGAGTTGCTGTCACTCGGACTTCAGTGAAACACCTCCAGCCTAGTTGGCATAACTTACAAGGAGGGACACGGGGAGATAAGTTCAAATCCTGGATGAGGTTGTTTGTATTTCACATTGTGCTAATGCCCTTAGAAAAGGTCTACCTCCAGCTATGAGTAAATAGTAGGGCAGACTGGGCTCTTTAATCTTGGTTAGGCAACCAGTCTAGGAGATGGAAAACTCTGAATTTAAACTCTATTTAAGAAATTGACATTGCGTCACATCCTACCAGTGTGGAGGTGTTGGTAAATATATACAATAACAAAAATTTAAAAAAAATGATATTAATAATTAAGATATTATTGATAATAATAATAGTAATAATAATAATAATAATAATATAATAATAATAGAACAAAATGGTAGATGCATAAACCAGAATCTGTTATTGAGAATGAAACGCATAAAATTCTCTGGGACTATGAAATAAAAACGGATCACTTTATCCCAGCAAGAAGACCAGACCTAGTGTTGATTAACAAAAAAGAAAGAACTTGTCAACTGGTGGATTTTGCAGTTCCAGCAGATCACAGGGTGAAGCTGAAGGAAAATGAAAAAATAGAGAAATATCTGGACCTTGCCAGAGAACTGAAAAAGTTATGGAATATGAAAGTCAAATTGATACCAATTGTAGTTCGTGCACTTGGAACGGACCCAAAAGGATTGGAAAGGGGTTTGGAAAGTTTGGAAATCAGAGTCAGAAGAAGGATTGAAACCATTCAGAACACTGCACTGCTGCAATCTGTCAGAATACTCAGAAGAGTCCTGGAGACCTGAGGAGACTTGCTGTCACTCAGACTCCAGTGAAAGACTATCAGCTAACACTGATGTGAAAACTCAAAAGGAGTAAATAATAATAAATAATAATAATGTATTAGATAAAAATTTCCATCTCTCTGCCATAAAATGAATAAAAAAATATAAATGAGATAATAGCATCCTTTGCCACAACAAAGATAAAATCTATTTTTCAACTGCTATAAATTTTAATTTCTATTTCCATTTTATTGAATCTTATACAGAGACCCTGATCTAATCTGTCCCATCATGCATCAGCTATAAGAAGATTGCATAAATGATGAGTGGCCTCATTTACATAAGAAACTCCTGACATAGTTATCCCCCTTGAATTTAACATGAGCATTTCAAGTGGAAACACAATTTCTTTTGTTTTTGTTTAAAACTTTATTTTATTTGCTAACCGAGAATCTTCATGTTCTTCTTGGGAACGATTCTTGATTTATTTATCCTTCCTGTCAATTATTTCCCCATTTATAATTCAACATGGTTGCCTTAAATGATCTGGGATAGATTTTGTAATCATGATATCATAAATTGATTTTCAAAGAATATAGTTATTTCCTAAGTTTAGCTTAGATGCGGCACAAGGCCAGAAGTATGGGGCGCCCAGTGAGAATCGAACTCACTAACAATGGTTTGCTAATCTAGCTTGCTAACCATTACACCACATGAATTACCCAACTGTCCTTAGTATAGTTATTTACTAAGTTTAGCTTAGATGTGGCACAAGGCCAGAAGTGTTGGGTGCCCAGTGAGAATCGAACTCACTAAAAATGGTTTGCTAATCTAGCTTGCAAACCATTACACCATGTGAATTACCCAACCGTCCTTGGTATGATTATTTACTAAGTTTAGCTTAGATGTGGCACAAGGCCAGAAGTGTGGGCACCCAGTGAGAATCGAACTCACTAACAATGGTTTGCTAATCTACCTTGCAAACCATTACACCATGTGAATTACCCGACTGTCCTTGGTATAGTTATTTACTAAGTTTAGCTTGGAGGTGGCAACAGGCCAGAAGTATGGGCACCCAGTGAGAATCGAACTCACTAACAATGGTTTGCTAATCTAGCTTGCAAACCAATTACACCCACGTGAATTACCCGACTGTCCTTGGTATAGTTATTTACTAAGTTTAGCTTGGAGGTGGCAACAGGCCAGAAGTATGGGCACCCAGTGAGAATCAAACTCACTAACAATCGTCAGCAAATCATGTTTGCTAACCATTACCCCACATGAGGTGCCCAGATAGGAAGCTACAATAGTCCAACAGATGTGATACTTTGTAGTTCTATAAATAAGTACACCAATAAATTGCTGGTTAGGTTTCTTTGTTTAATGGTGTATCAATCTTCATGGCTTATTTAATGCCAAAACCATCCTTGTAGAAGAACAGTAGTAGTACTATTTGATGTATAGCTGTGCCAACAGATTTCTGTTCTGTTGAATAATACAATTGATACAATGCTTTGTACTACTGAAAATAAATACCATAACATTTTTCTTTTCTCTTTATGCTATTTTCTTTCTTTTCTTGTCTCTTTTTGACAATTATTTCTTTCTTTTCTGGTTTACTTTTGATCTTTCTTTCTTTCTTTCTTTCTTTCTTTCTGGATCCCACAATTCTTTCTTTCTCTCTTGCAATTCTTTCTTTCTTTCTCTTTTCTTTCTTTTTTTGGTCACCTTTGGGTCTTATTATTTCTTTATTTATTTCCTTTTTTCTTTCTTTCTATTCTATAACTATTTCAATTTTTTTTCTTTCTTGCAATTCTTTCTTTCTTTCTTTCTTTCTTTCTTTCTTGACTCATTTTGATCTTAGAATTTTTTTCTTTTTTTTCTTTCTTTATTTTCTGGCCTCCTTTTCATCTTACTATCCTTTTTCTTCTTTCTTTCTTTCTTTCTTGTATACTTTTGATCTTGTTATTCTTTCTTTCTTTCTTTCTTTTCTTCATCTTTCCTTTCTTTCTTTTCCTTTCTTTCCAGACTCATTTTGATCTTGAAATTCTTTCTTTCTTTTCTTTATCATTTATTTCTTTCTAGTCTCCTTTTGATTTTATTATTCTTTCTTTCTTTTCTTTCTTTTCTTCTTTTCCTTCTTTCTCTTTATATTTTTGATAAATGAAACTTTAGAAATAAAAGCTTGATTAAGATTGTATATATCTGTATGAAATAGGGGTCTTATGATACAATTGACACAATGCTTTGTACTATTGAAATCATAAATTGATTTTCAAAGAATATATGATAATTTGTTCGCTTTTTCAGAATTCAAAATGTATGACAACATCGCTTTTCGGCTATTTTCAATTAAGGAGTAAACAGAATTTCAAATTTACTTTGTTAGAAAACATTTCAACATTAATTTTTTTTGGGTATCTTATTATAATGGAAATTCAGTGTCTGTCTGTAATTGAAACTGCATCATTGCTTACATCAGAATACCCTCAGGAATTGCATAAGTTTATCAATGAGAAATTTAATTTATAGTCAATATCATTAACACATAGAATAAAGAACTTTTATGGTTAAGCCCTTTTTATAGGCACAGCTTTATAAAAAGGGTAACTGTGAGTTCTTTTAAGTGAGAAATAAAACAAGTCAACCTCTCTCTTGGTAACAGGATAATACAACTGAATTTTATTTTCAAATGTTAGCGCCTGTCGACGTATTGTATGTGAGTGCACATGTCAAGTATTTTTGTGTGCTGATGACCAGAGAATGAGTCAGCTTTATTTATGAGGGCCTAACAAAAACAACCCTGTATTTTGTTATGGTTTCACCGCATGAGTTTGAATCTCATCTTAGTCGCCAGTTCTGTATGTTTTTAACATAAGATAAAAATAAGGAACACTGAATGATAATGCAAGACCAGGTAAAATTAACAAGGTTTTATTTAACACAGGGTAGAGAATGTTTCTACCCTCAAACAACTTAACCAGTTCTTTTTCGCCGCGTCCAAAACATAAACAAATGCCAATCCAGTAAGTAAGTAAGATGGCGGAAACCCCACTTCCGGCTTTGACAAATCAAAGGGGAGCCACTCTATTTTTGTTAGCTCTATTTTTGTTAGGTCTTCCTAACAATATTATATATACACAGAAAACATTAAAAATTATCTTTATTCACAACATTATCTTTATTCTCAATACATAAATTTTTAGCATCTTATTCAGTTAACATTACTGATGTGCAGTTGTATCTTTTTTTTTCAAATCAGTCTGCTTCTTCAAATTTAATTTAAATTATAATATATATATATATATATATATATATATATAATCTATTATAATGGAGATTGTGTGTTTTTCTGTCTGTAACCGAAACTATATCACTACTCAACGTCACGATTCCCTTTGTTATTTACCTCACATTCTCCATAATGTTATTTTTATTTAAACCTCAATTTCTAATAAAATTTGTTTTACATATTAATACTGTTAATCATATCTACAAATGAATAATCTGCAATTGTATTTATACATACACTGAAATAGCAGTTTTACAGTGTGAACGGGAGGCTATTTGCATATTGAAATTAAAAAATTTGAATTTTAATAAATATGTGCTTAGTATTATTGATTTTTAATCGTATTGTTTTATTTAATGAATATGATCAAAATCTCTTCAATAAATCTTTAAAAAAATCGATTAACGAGAAGTTTGAGTTTGAGTTTAGTTTTGTTTAACGGCATATCAACCTCTGTGGGCATTTAATGCCAAAAAGGTTATTTTTTGGATTTCAGACTTTAAAGTAGTGGTTCTATGGAGATAGTTGGTTATGTTCTGTTATATTTTGTTGAAAAAGGTTTGCTTTTTTTAATAAAATTTTAAAATGTTTTCAGGGTTTGTATTCTTGAAGATGGTCTTTCCATTTGCAAAATTTTCCTAATTTAATAACTTAGTTAAAATAGGAAGTAAAGAATAAAATCAGAATTATTTCTTCTCGTTAATTTGTAAACAGACTTAAACATATCCTCGCAAATTACTATCAAGCTAGAAACCTGAAAGACATCTTCAAGAATACAAACCCTGAAAACATTTTAAATTTTATTAAAAAAAGCAACCTTTTCAACAAAATATAACAGAACATAACCAACTATCTCCATAGAACCACTACTTTAAAGTCTGAAATCCAAATAACCTTTTTGGCATTAAATGACCCACAGAGGTTGATATGCCGTTAAACAAAACTCAAACTCAAACTCAAACTTCTCGTTAATCGATTTTTTTAAAGATTTATTGAAGAGATTTTTGATCATATTCATTAAGATAAAACAATACGATTAAAAATCAATAATACTAAGCACATATTTATTAAAATCAAATTTTTAATTTCAATATGCAAATTAGCCTCCCTGTTCACACTGTAAACTGCTATTTCAGTGTATGTATAAATACAATTGCAGATTATTCATTTGTAGATATGATTAACAGTATTAATAATGTAAAACAATTTTATTAGAAATGAGGTTTAAATAAAAATAACATTATGGAGAATGTGAGGTAAATAACAAAGGGAATCGTGACGTGAGTAGTGATATAGTTTCGGTTCAGACAGAAAAACACACAATCTCCATTATAATAAGATTATAATATATATATATATATATATATATATATTATAATTTAAATTAAATTTGAAGAAGCAGACTGATTGAAAAAAAAGATACAACTGCACATCAGTAATGTTAACTGAATAAGATGCTAAAATTTATGTATTGGAATAAAGATAATGTTTGTGAATAAAGATTTTTTAATGTTTTCTGTGTATATATAATATTGTTAGGAAAGACCTAACAAAAATAGAGGCTAACAAAAATAGAGTGGCTCCCCTTTGATTTGTCAAAGCCGGAAGTGGGGTTTCCGCCATCTTACTTACTTACTGGATTGGCATTTGTTTATGTTTTGGACGCGGCGAAAAAGAACTGGTTAAGTTGTTTGAGGGTAGAAACATTCTCTACCCTGTGTTAAATAAAACCTTGTTAATTTTACCTGGTCTTGCATTATCATTCAGTGTTCCTTATTTTTATCTGTATGTTAAAAACATAACAGAACTGGCGACTAAGATGAGATTCAAACTCATGCGGTGAAACCATAACAAATACAGGGTTGTTTTTGTTAGGCCCTCATAAATAAAGCTGACTCTTCTCTGGTCATCAGCACACAAAAATACTTGACATGTGCACTCACATACATACGTCGACAGGCGCTAACATTTTGAAATAAAATTCAGTTGTTATCCTGTTACCAGAGAGAGTTGACTTGTTTTATTCTCACTTAAAGAACTCACAGTTACCCTTTTATAAAGCTGTGCTATAAAAAGGCTTAACCATAAAAGTTCTTTATTCTATGTGTTAATGATATTGACTATAAATTAAATTCTCATTGATAAACTTATGCAATTCCTGAGGGTATTCTGATGTAAGCAATGATGCAGTTTCAATTACAGACAGACACTGAATTTCCATTATAATAAGATACCAAAAAAATTAATGTTGAAATGTTTTCTAACAAAGTAAATTTGAAATTCTGTTTACTCCTTAATTGAAAATAGCCGAAAAGCGATGTTGTCATACATTTGAATTCTGAAAAAGCGAACAAATTATCATATATTCTTTGAAAATCAATTTATGATTTCAATAGTACAAAGCATTGTGTCAATTGTATCATAAGACCCCTATTTCATACAGATATATACAATCTTAATCAAGCTTTTATTTCTAAAGTTTTCATTTATCAAAATATAAAGAGAAAGAAGGAAAGAAGAAAAGAAAGAAAAGAAAGAAAGAATAATAAATCAGAGACTAGAAAGAAATAAATGATAAGAAAAGAAAGAAAGAATTTCAAGATCAAAATGAGTCTGGAAAGAAGGAAAAGAAAGAAAGGAAAGATGAAAGAAAGAAAGAAAGAAAGAAAGAATAACAAGATCAAAAGTAATCAAGAAAGAAAGAAAGAAAGAAAGAAAGGATAGTAAGATGAAAAGGAGGCCAGAAAATAAAGAAAGAAAAAAAAGAAAAAAATTCTAAGATCAAAATGAGTCAAGAAAGAAAGAAAGAAAGAAAGAAAGAATTGCAAGAAAGAAAAAAAATTGAAATAGTTATAGAATAGAAAGAAAGAAAAAAGGAAATAAATAAAGAAATAATAAGACCCAAAGGTGACCAAAAAAAGAAAGAAAAGAGAAAGAAAGAAGAATTGCAAGAGAGAAAGAAAGAAATTGTGGGATCCAGAAAGAAAGAAAGAAAGAAAGAAAGAAAGATCAAAAGTAAACCAGAAAAGAAAGAAATAATTGTCAAAAAGAGAGCAAGAAAGAAGAGAAAATGCATAAAGAGAAAAGAAAAATGTTATGGTATTTATTTTCAGTAGTACAAAAGCATTGTATCAATTGTATTTTCAACAGAACAGAAATCTGTTGGCACAGCTATACATCAAATAGTACTACTACTGTTCTTCTACAAGGATGGTTTTGGCATTAAATAAGCCATGAAGATTGATACACCATTAAACAAAGAAACCTAACCAGCAATTTATTGGTGTACTTATTTATAGAACTACAAAGTATCACATCTGTTGGACTATTGTAGCTTCCTATCTGGGCCACCTCATGTGGGGTAATGGTTAGCAAACATGATTTGCTGACGATTGTTAGTGAGTTTGATTCTCACTGGGTGCCCATACTTCTGGCCTGTTGCCACCTCCAAGCTAAACTTAGTAAATAACTATACCAAGGACAGTCGGTAATTCACGTGGTGTTAATGGTTTTGCAAGCTAGATTAGCAAACCATTGTTAGTGAGTTCGATTCTCACTGGGTGCCCATACTTCTGGCCTGTTGCCACCTCCAAGCTAAACTTAGTAAATAACTATACAAGGACAGTCGGGTAATTCACATGGTGTAATGGTTTGCAAGGTAGATTAGCAAAACCATTGTTAGTGAGTTCGATTCTCACTGGGTGCCCCACACTTCTGGCCTTGTGCCACATCTAAGCTAAACTTAGTAAAATAATCATACCAAGGACGGTTGGGTAATTCACATGGTGTAATGGTTTGCAAGCTAGATTAGCAAACCATTTTTAGTGAGTTCGATTCTCACTGGGCACCCAACACTTCTGGCCTTGTGCCACATCTAAGCTAAACTTAGTAAATAACTATACTAAAGGACAGTTGGGTAATTCATGTGGTGTAATGGTTAGCAAGCTAGATTAGCAAACCATTGTTAGTGAGTTCGATTCTCACTGGCGCCCCATACTTCTGGCCTTGTGCCGCATCTAAGCTAAACTTAGGAAATAACTATATTCTTTGAAAATCAATTTATGATATCATGATTACAAAATCTATCCAGATCATTTAAGGCAACCATGTTGAATTATAAATGGGGAAATAATTGACAGGAAGGATAAAATAAATCAAGAATCGTTCCCAAGAAGAACATGAAGATTCTCGGTTAGCAAATAAAATAAAGTTTTAAACAAAAACAAAAGAAATTGTGTTTCCACTTGAAATGCTCATGTTAAATTCAAGGGGGATAACTATGTCAGGAGTTTCTTATGTAAATGAGGCCACTCATCATTTATGCAATCTTCTTATAGCTGATGCATGATGGGACAGATTAGATCAGGGTCTCTGTATAAGATTCAATAAAATGGAAATAGAAATTAAAATTTATAGCAGTTGAAAAATAGATTTTATCTTTGTTGTGGCAAAGGATGCTATTATCTCATTTATATTTTTTTATCATTTTATGGGCGAGAGATGGAAATTTTTTATCTAATACATTATTATTATTATTATTATTTACTCCTTTTGAGTTTTCAGCATCAGTGTTAGCCTGATAGTCTTTCACTGGAGTCTGAGTGACAGCAAGTCTCCTCAGGTCTCCAGGACTCTTCTGAGTATTCTGACAGATTGCAGCAGTGCAGTGTTCTGAATGGTTTCAATCCTTCTTCTGACTCTGATTTCCAACTTTCCAAAACCCTTTCCAATCCTTTTGGGTCCGTTCCAAGTGCACGAACTACAATTGGTATCAATTTGACTTTCATATTCCATAACTTTTTCAGTTCCTCTGGCAAGGTCCAGATATTTCTCTATTTTTATTTTCCTTCAAGCTTCACCCTGTGATCTGCTGGAACTGCAAAATCCACCAGTTGACAAGTTCTTTCTTTTTTTTGTTAATCAACACTAGGTCTGGTCTTCTTGCTGGGGATAAGTGATCCGTTTTTATTTCATAGTCCCAGAGAATTTTTATGCGTTTCATTCTCATAACAGATTCTGGTTTATGCATCTACCATTTTGTTCTATTATTATTATTATTATTATTATTATTATTATTACTATTATTATTATCAATAATTCTTTAATTATTAATATCATTTTTTTTTAAATTTTTGTTATTGTATATATTTACCAACACCTCCACACTGGTTAGGATGTGACGCAATGTCAATTTCTTAAATAGAGTTTAAATTCAGAGTTTTCCATCTCCTAGACTGGTTGCCTAACCAAGATTAAAGAGCCCAGTCTGCCCTACTATTTACTCATAGCTGGAGGTAGACCTTTTCTAAGGGCATTAGCACAATGTGAAACAAACAACCTCATCCAGGATTTGAACTTATCTGCCCCGTGTCCCTCCTTGTAAGTTATGCCAACTAGGCTGGAGGTGTTTCACTGAAGTCCGAGTGACAGCAACTCTCATCAGGTCTCCAAGAATCTTCTGAGTATTCTAGCCGATCTTAACCATGCAGTTGTTTGCATGGTCTCGTTACTTCGGATTTCAAATTCCTCTAATCTTTTTGAACAGAAAAAGGAAGACGACTCGCCAGCGTTGATGATTACGTAGATGTGAGAATTTGAGGACTTGAAGAATACACTAAAAAGAGCAAAGAAAGACTAATTGCAGCCAGCCAGTAACAGCAATTGCAACATGTGGACAAACAGAAAAACAAGAAAAACTAGAAAAACAGAAATAAGAACAAAAAACAGCTGTATGGATACTTCAAATGACAACTGGAGAAATTGCACATGTGAATACCTGAACATGTCTAAGAAAGGAAAGCTCAAGAGAGGAAACAGATCACTTATAATAGCAGCACAAATAATGCCATAGTAACAAATTATATCAAAGCAAAAATAGATAAGACACAACAGAGTAACAAGTGCAGGATGTGTAGAGACAGAGACAAAATGGTTAATTACATAATGAGTGAAATGCAGCAAAAGAGTACAAGACTAGGCACGCCAGAGTGGGAAAGATCCACTGGGAACTGTGGCAAGAAATTGAATTTTGACTCTACAATCAAATGGTATATGCCCAAATCAGAAATCTGTTTTAGAGAAGGAGACATAAATTCTCTGGGATTTTGATATACCTGATCTGGCCAGAAGACCAAACCCTAACAAGAAAAAATAACTTGTCGTGTACTGGATTTTGCTGTTTTTGGCACACCAGAGTAAAAATGAAAAAATTGGGCAAATACAAGGGAGAGTCAAAAATTATCTGCACTTTCAAGCAAACATATCTTTATTATTATCACACTGCATTTTGCGCAGACGTACTTATAGTTGGTACTGTTGTGGTCACATGATCAAAGTTTGAGCCCTGATACACAATTTGGTTTGTTGTCTTTATGATGTAACATAGCGGCTCCACTGGCAGTATACACCAAGGAAGTGCTAAATTTCTCTGGTTGGAGGGAGTGTCAGGGGTTGAAATTTTTTTAAAATTTAAAGGAGATCACAAATCTGAAAAAAAAGAGTAAGAATTTTTTTTTTTGAGATCTATTTATATTCGGTTGTTTTATGAAATATAATTTCCTTTTAGATTATTACTGAAAAAAAAACATACATCGATATTGGTTCTGTTTAAAGGGTTTTAAAAGTGAGATTTTCTGCCATTAATCATAACATCAGCTTACTTAAGTAAGCTTGTCATTAAATAGATAGTTTGTTTTTTATGATGCTAAGAATATGAATTTTATAAATCAAAATTAAGCACATTATATTTTAAATGAATATTCATCTATTAA
The DNA here is from genome assembly GCA_023376005.1 of Doryteuthis pealeii. Taxonomy (NCBI): domain Eukaryota; kingdom Metazoa; phylum Mollusca; class Cephalopoda; order Myopsida; family Loliginidae; genus Doryteuthis; species Doryteuthis pealeii. The sequence continues at coordinate 89,225,894 of CM042145.1, forward strand.
TTAGGTAGATTAGAAACTTCTATGGATGAATTCAGTTTGAGCCTGATCACACAATTTGGTTTGTTTGTCTTTATGGGTGTAAACATAGCGGCTCCACTAGTTGGAAGGAGTGTCAGGAGTTGAAATTCATTGGAGGTTTTTAGCATAATACAGGGACAGTGCACTACTGCAAGAAGTGTGGCATGGGTGGACAGAAAAGTGCCCTGACAAGCATGACACATGAAGTGGGATCAGGAGCGCCTGTCAAACTCTGCTACTGATGAGAAGATTCAGCAAGCTCAAGAGATGTTAATGGCAATCTGGTGAGTTATCATCAATGAAGTAGTTTGTTCTCTGCAGATTAATGATTCTGATGATCAAATCATCCACAATGATCTGGCTTCATTAAAAAGAGTGTTGATAATTTTTTAATCTCCCTTATACTTGGACCTTGCCAAAGAGAACTGAAAAACTGTGGAACATAAGGATGAAGGTGATATCAACTGTAGTGGGGGCCTTGGGATGGTCCCTAAGGGTTTGGAAAAAAGACTAGAGGAATTAGAAATCAAGGAAAGAATCTAGACATCCAAACAACAACATTGTTAAGATCAGCAAGAATTCCTCAGAAGGGTCCCAGGAATCCTGAGGAGACTTTGCTGTCACTCAAGATGCCAGTAAAAATAGCACCAGCTGGTGTGAAAAAAAATATCTTTTTTATTTTTTTAAGATTTTCATTATTAAATCAAATGGGATGAATAACTGCTCTATATACAATTTTTTTCTCTTCTTGTTTTATTTTTTTGGATTTTTTCTTTATGATTTTTCAATGACCCAGAATTTCATGCCTTTCTTTAAAATGTTTCATGACCTAGAATATTGTGCAGTTATGCATGAAATCCAAATGCAGTTTATAAAGAAGAATAAAACATAAAAATAAAAAATAAAGATAGAATCAAATGGAAAAATATTTTATATGGCAAACTTTTAGAATGAAATCGTTGGGATATGAAAGAAGGGAAAAGATAAAACTATTGATTGATTGAGATATGACTTCATAAAATTGATGCTTCAGGTATTTTTTTATTTTATTTTATTTCATTTTATCTATAAAAATAAAAAAATAAATAAAAAATTAAAGGGAAGAAAAAAAAGAAAAGTTAAAGAAGAAAAAAAAAGAAGAAGAAAGTTAAAGAAGCAAAAAATAAAAAAAAGAAGAAAATTAAGAAGCAAAAAAAAAAGAAGAAAAAAACTGAGGAAATGCTTTTTTTTTTAGCCAAGTGTTTCTTTTTAACTCAAGAAAGTTAGAAAACAAAACAAACAAAAAAAAAATTCACGAAAATAGATTAATAAACAGAAGCACAAACATCTTGTTAAAAAGATTCCATGATAAATAATTAAAAAAAAAAAAATATAAGAGCTTGTTTTTTCTTTTTTTTTTCTTTTTACTTAGAATAAATCTGTTCGAATTTAATTGTATCATGTAACTTTTTGTCTCTGAATTAGCATATTTTGTCTTGAATTAGCCTATTTTTCCATCTTGATTAGCATACTCTTAAATCTGATTCTGTATCATGAAGTAATGGAAATAAAAATGAGATACAAGATTGTTGCAAATTTATCTGAAATAATTCTAATTTCTCTTAATAAATCTATTGTTGTATTGTCCTTTCAGCTGCACATATCTCTTCCTCTCTATTGCTCACTATCTCTTATGCACATACATACACTTGATATAATACATACACACACATACACACACTTGATATAATACATACACACACATACACACATGACAACCCGTCTCTTATCACCCACATAGATAATATACATCATCAGGTCAGGCTGGCAGCACAGATATCCATGATTCTCTCCTTGCTCTTCAACTGTCCCTATTTGTCATCACCCCTGGAAGGTCCTCTACACAGCATTCAGAATCTGCAAAGATATCCATGACTCTGTCTCTTCTCTATCCAATTTGCCATCCCCCCTAGCAGGTCCTAATACAGGATTCAGATAACACAGCAGCTGATTGATGTAGGTTTTGCGGTAATCTGAACATAGCTACATAAAATGAGAGTAACCTCCACTTGTTTCTTTCACTTTTGAGGAAGCCCGTCTGTTTTTGGTTGGCCATTTTCATTTCACTGTAAATCTACACTAAAAATACGAATTTGTTCGAATCAACATACAACTGAATGTTTTAAACACAAAAATGTCATACAATGTGTTCTTAATTGTGCTTGTGCATTATTTTAAATGAACTTAATTGTTATTAAAAACACATTTTATGATATTTTCATGTTAAACATGCAGTTGTATTGATTACGGCTAAATGAAAATGGCCAACCAAAACAGACGGCTTCCTCAAAAGGGAAAGAAACAAGGGGAGGTTACTCTCATTTATTTAGCTAATTTTTAGATTAGCGGTTTTTGCTGGCTTTTAAGTAGAGTAAAGCTGGTTTTTGAATTCAGATTTTCCTTGTCCGAGATGTTGATGCTTATAATGGGTGTCATATCATAAGTTTGATTTATTAACTTTATTTTTAGTGTCCAGCTCCAAAGAGAACATCATGATTCAACTCAATAAATCTCCACAAGTTTTAGTCACATGACATCCCTTACGCAAAGAGAACATCATGCTTCAGGACAATTAGGTGTCAAAAGCTGTCTGTCAAAGCTAGGGTTATTTTACATGATTCCTCTCCAGAATTAAACATTAGATTTTGAATATTTTACACCTACATTACAAAATGAATAGGCTACCCTATTTATTGTGTAATATTATAAGGAAATTCTTTCCATAGAAGACTTTTGGCATTACAACCCCACTTAAGAGGTGTGGTGTTATATTTTAAAAGGACTTGTTTGTTTTCTGTGATAACCCAGATTAGAAAGCATCAAAACGCCAACCACTTTATGCGATTGTCAAAATCAACTTTATTATCACTGTTGAAATTGTCTTCCAGTAACTGTTCAATGCAAAGAGAGAGTTGTCAGCAGGGAAACTAGAAGAGATGTTTGGTGTCAAGTTAGAAAGACAGAAAGTGATACCGAATAGATCAGACGTAAGTGATTGATAGGAAATACCTTAAGTAACCTTCTTTTCCAGTTACACACTGACTGTGGGAATAAAGGGCCCAGAGCTTAGTCAGTCAGTTTAGGCCGGATACGTTGCTATGTAAAGGACATACCTGGCTTTGACTGCCGCGGTTGAGAATAAAATCTGATAAAAATGTGATCAGCTAAATATAAGCCTCATGTTGTCTCTGAGAAAACTAATTGCAGTATTGTGACATAAAGTCAGACCAAATATCTTAAAGTCAAACTACAAACTACAGACCAGACCAGTTTGAAGAAATGAAGATAATAGACCAGACCACTTAGGAGAAAGTCCTGTAGCTCCAAGTGAGTAAGAAAAGACTTAAATATTCGAGAGACATGACGCACAGATGTCTCTCTGAAAGAAAGTAAATAACAGAAAAGACTCTTGCCATTCATATATCCATAATAAGGGGTACATATAACACAACACACAGATAGAGAAGAGATAGCTAGAGAGAGAGAAGAGAGAGAGAGAGAGAGAAGAGAGGAGAGAGGAGAGTGTGTGTTGGAATTATTTTGTATATAAGGTGTGCTCCAATTCCCAACCTGATTTATAGACTAGCGAGGTCACATGGTTTTATTCCTTCACCAATTACTAGCCATACTGTGTGGCTGATACACTACTTAAACACTTATACTGGCCATAGTTCTACTTGCAATCATTGAGTGGAGAGAGCATTATTCCGGATGGTGCAAGACATATGGTGATAAAGAAATTATGTTTTTCGCAACACAATTAATCACAGTTTATAATTTAAATGAAAGAGAATAAAATGTTCTTCTTTTTTTATTCTTTATTTCTGCATGGTCAAAAATATTTTGAGATATTTTTATGACCTTTACTCCAAAGTTAATTTTTATGTACAATCTAAATGAGTATTTATGACTTCATTTATTTTCACTCCTTTTGAGTTTTTCACATCAGTGGGTTAGCTGAATGGCTTTCACAGGGGGGAAGTCTGAAGTGGACAGCAAGTCTTCTCAGGTCTCCAGGACTCTTCTGAGTATTCTGGCAATGCAGCAGTGCAGTGTTCTGAATGGTTTTCAATCCTTCTCTGATTTCCAAACTTTCCAGACGCCTTTTCAATCCTTTTGGGACTGTTCCAAGTGCACGCAACTACAATTGGTATCACATTTTCACTTTTTCATATTCCATAACTTTTTCAGTTCTCTGGCAAAAGTCCAGATTTTGTCCTTTTTTCATTTTCCTGTGATCTGCTGGCAATGCCAAATCCGCACCAGTTGACAAGTTCCTTTCATTTTGTTTATCAGCACTAAGGTCTTCTTGCTGGGATAAGGGTTGATCCGTTTTTATTTCAATGTTCCAGAGAACTTTTATGCGTTTCGTTCTCAGAACAGATTCTGTTAAATGCATATTATTATTATTACTACTAATTATCATTATTATTTAATTATTATATATTAAGATGTATTTTTATTTTTAACAAGACGCTTTTTATATCTCCATCTAAAAGATGATATCTATATAGACTCCTCGCTGATTGGCTGATAGCGGACTTTAGGCGAGCCCCGATGACTTTTATTAAGTACGGATATTTTTTTACCCACCATTTGTAATACATATGCACTTGCTGAGGCTTGTCTTGGCTTGTTGTTTTAAATGGCATATTAAGCTCGTGGGTTATTTAATGCCGACAAAGTTTTGAATGAATTCATTTTTAATGGATCTCATTTTTTTATTAACTCATTTTTCTAGTTTAACCCATAGATGGACCTAACAGGTAAAACTATAACTGTGGGTCAGAGAGGACCAGGGAAGCAATGGGTGATGAAGAGGTGCTCCACATTGCCCAAACGTCCAGAACTGGAACCTCACCATCAGATAGAGTTTAATGTAAGACCCTCAGCACCGCCTTTCTATGAACTTCACTATATTTTAGTATTTCTTCATTTTTAGCTCTTATCTTTTCTGTCCATGCAATGCCAAGCACTGCCACTTTGACCCCTTACCCAGGCTAGATGGGCAGTCGGAGAGGCCCTTGGATCCATTGTTGGTCAGATTAATATGATTGTCCCAACGGCCTATTGCTATTATGGTAGACCCACCAACTATTTTTTATGGCCGAACACGTTTTTTCGATTTTTTCTTTTTCGATTTCTATTATCTTTAATTTGTTGTTTCGCTTATTTATGACGCCAGTGTAGATGAGGACTCGCTGAATCAGATACTACCACTCTGGGTCAGGGTTAAGGATCTGGGAGCATGGCGATGAAAGAGTATCCACACTCCTCAGAGCTCCAAAATTGGAACTTCACTGTTTTGATGCAGTTTAATGTCATAAACTAAGGACACTAAGACCTTCAGCCACCGCCTTCTAGCACAAATGATAAAAATCAATTGGGGTTTCCATAAAGGAAGGGCTTATGACTTTGTTAGTCGATTGATCTGTTTGGGGGCCTCTCTGGTCCACCCATCTAGCCTAAATAAGGGTCATAATGGAGCTTCTTGCATGTAATGATTACTCAGCCACGCAGGATTCCATCGCTTAGCATCCATGGGTTGCCACGCCATGGCCAGCAGGTGGCGCCCATTGGGGGGTTGGTTTTACCCCTCTGCAGAGGTTTAGTTGGTTGTATTTTAGCAGCCGCAGTCGACAAGAGCGGTCGCATGGAATTGGTTTTCCCATGACACCATATAGATGAATAAGTGATTCATTTTCCTTAGAACGGAACCATATGACGCTTTAGGCACCCCTTTTCCGTGGATCTCAACTCACAAGGACACATTTTCTCATTTACACTGGTCA
>CM042145.1:89231842-89254342 GCA_023376005.1 Doryteuthis pealeii
CCCCTATCTCTCCCCCTATACCCCCTAACCTCTATATTCACAAATAATACCTTCCCAAAGGTATTAGCAACCAAGTGAAATTCAAAACAGCTTCATCCAGGAATTGAACTCGGGTCAACCAAGTCCCTTTCTTATGATTCTAACCATTAGACCACGCACCTCAATAAATAGCTTATATATTATATATATATATATAATATATATATATATATATTATGTGTGTTGTGTGTTGTGTGTGCGTGTGTGTGCTGGTTGTCAATCATGCTTGAGTAAGACCATTTCCTTTTTTTTTTTCTTTTCCCCTTTTTTTCCTTTTTTTTTTCATAGTTTCAGTGCCAGTAGCATTTGATATGGTATCCTTTGGTTTTTTCAGATAACTCACCAGGCCAGCCCTGGAGAGACATTACTTTCCACATTAAACCAATGTTGGAACTTATCCACTTTCTATGTTGCTGAACTGAAAATTACCCTTTTTTTCTAATAGCCTGCTTCAATTCGGTTGGACTCAAATTCTTTCACAGACAGGTAGATAGTGGCTCTCCAGCCAGGTCTCAAGAAGGATAGATGAGTTTCCCCAAGGTGTGTCTGACTGATATATGGTGTTGCGCCTTCCTCTCAGCAGCGGTCCAATATGCCCTCTTGTCAGTGTCTATGCTCCATAATATATTATATAATATATATATATATATATATATATATATAATATATACTAATCTCTATTAGTTAAACCTTGTGGTTAAGAAAAAAAATGATAATTTGTTAGTAAAAATATACTTACCAAACTCACCTGGGGAAAAAAAAAGGAAAAAAAGAAAAAGACCCAAGAGGATCGCAAACCAAAAATAATTGATTAACACTGTAACACTTGGCCAAAAGAAAAAAAATTATATATAAAAAAATATACATAAACTGCTAGGATTGTCTAATGTAAAATAATAAAAAGTGCTTAATACCTAAGTAGAGCAAATAATAAAGTTACTCCTAATGAGTCAGATATACCTACAAATAGTTTCGCTTAGTAGCTCATGCAAGAATCTGACTCTATAACTATATATATATATATATATATATATATATTAGTTGAAAATGGAATCGAATCCAACAGTATATTGAAATGAAAAATAAAGGAAAGAAAATGCTGAACAGATCAAATAGATTTTATTTTTATTTAGTTTTACTGACACATGTTTTGGCCAGGAGTTTATCTATGTACATATGTATTCTATCTACTATTATTAAATATCACATATTATTAAATATTATAATATGATTATAAATAATATGTATTCTATTTATTATTATTAAATATTAAATATTATTAAATATTATAATATTATTATAAATATTAAATATTAAATATTATTATTAAATATTATTAGATAAATAAAAATAAAAACTATTTTATCCATTTCAGCATTTTCTTCCTTTATTTTTCATTTCAATATATAAATATATATATACATATATATATATATATATATATATATATATATATGCATTACATATACATACATGGTTTGTGTGTATGCATAAATATGCATATATATATATTTATATATATAATATAATAAAATAAGTATATAAAGGTTTTACATATCTATTTATTAGGTGACAATGGAACATTCACAACCATATTGGTCTCATATGAGGCAATCATCAGGTGAAGATGTTTCAAAAACCTTAATATATTTATTTTATTATATTATATAACAGCTCTATTTTATATTGAGCACTCTACCAATAATACTGCCTTTGATACGTCATTCCAGCAAAAGCTGAAACAGTGACCATCCACACTATAGTAACTATATATATATATATATATATATATATATATATATGTGGGGGGGGTGAGTGTATGCATATCTAATTTAGAGTAGTGGGGATATAAATTCAACAGTGTTCGGTTACTGACAGTGATTCTCAAACCAGATGAGACTTGCACACATTTCTATTTACATCTTTATTTCTAAATAATTGGGTTTTAAATTTAGCTTGGGCGGGGGATGAGGGGGTTTGTATCTTTCCCAAGGGTACTAATCTGAAGGTGAACGCAACGGCACAACTGGAATTTGAACTCACTTACTATGACATAGCAGTTCAGCACTTTAGCAGATACGTCACAGGAACACATCCATTAAATAAGTAAAACAGAAAGTAAACCAAAATTATAATAAGAGAATTTACAAATTAATCAAATTTTAGCATTAAATAACCCATAAGGAGTTGATATGCCATTAAACAAATAAACCAAATCAAACAAAATGGAAATAGTTATTATTATGATAAAAAATTAGAATTTTTCTCATTAAATAGTCCATAAGGAGTTGATATGCCATTAAACAAATAGACCTAATCAAACAATATAAATAGTAATTATCGTAATAAAAAATTACAAATGAAATAAATTTTAGCATTAAATAACCCATAAGAAATTGATATGCCATTAAACAAATAAACATAAACAAAATGAACAAAATCAAACCAAACCAAACATAAAAAATCACAAATTAAATCAATTTTGGTATTAGATAACCCATCAGAAGTTAATATGCCATTAAAAAAAATAAACCCAAACAAAACAAAATATAAGTAGTCATGGTCATAATAAAATTTTATAAGTGACTCAAATTTCAGCATTAAATATCCCATAACAAGTTGAAGTGCTATTAAACAAATAAATCAAACCCAGCCCAATCAAACCAAACCAACTAACAAAACTTTGTCTATGAAAAAAGAAATATCACTCATATTTTTTCTGGTTACTTTCTTAGAGTTATTGACAGTATTTATAATATTGGATTTAATTCATCCAAGTTTTTATTTGTTAAGAAGCAGAGAGTGACAGAGGTGAAATCGAGGCTATGACATGTCTGGCAATAAAGACAAGATAAAACAAGAAAAAAATCAAAGGCATTTTTTTTTCTTTGCTCACTTTGCCAGGTGCTCATTTTTTTAATGTCTGAAACAGAAAAAAAAATATTAGAAAAAGAAAAATTATTTTTCATCATCAAAGACTGAAGTCAGCTCAAAGTCTCAAAAGGTATTTTAAGTCTATAAAATAAAAAACGAACTGATTTCATTTGTAATTTAAACAAAAATATCTTGTTTCTATGAATTTTTGCGATGAGGTTTGATAATTTGGATTATTCAGATTATTCGGACTATTGTCCTCATCTTTATGTGTCCAATTGGACATGGCATAGTGGATATAGGCGTTGTTTTAATACAGCTCTAAGTGACAATTATCTCTAGGCTACAGGTTCAATCCTGGTCAAGGGCAAAAGTAACATAGAATAATTAACACAGCTTAACACTTGTACCCAGTTATGGTTAGCAGAATGAGGATAGTCTACCCCCATGGATTGAATAAAGGGTTAGGTTCAAAGTTCCGTGAAAGCTCCCAATTATGACAAGAAGGTTCCCAAGTTTGAAGAGAAGGTTCCTGGGTTTGAGAAGGTTCCCAAGTTCGAAGAAAGAGTTCCCGAGTTCAAGAAGGTTCCCGAGCCAGACAAGAAATACCTGAAGAAGGCCAGAGGGCACATTGGCCGAAACGTTGTGCAGATAGCAATGAAGATGAGGACAATAATCTGAATAATCCAAATGATCCAAAAATATCTTGAGATTTACAGAAAGGCTTCTAAGAGATTCTGATTATGGTCACTGCCGTTGGAACCATTATTTTTATGACATTGTTGCTATAAGTTTCAGCTATCTACAGTTTTGAGAAGGAGAATTCAAAAATTTATTCAGACAATTCCTAGTGTGAGACAAAAATTTGACAATATTTTTGTTGGTTGATTGGTTGGTCAGTTGTTTTGTTTTACGGCATATCAACTCTTTTCGGGTCATTTAATGCCGAATCAAGTCATTTTGATATGCAGTTACTTACAGTAATTGCCATTTCTTAAATGGTCACCCATCTAAATATTGAACAGGCTCATCGCTGCTTAACCTTGGTGATCTAGTGGGAACCCAGTGCTTGCAACATGACTTGACCATAATATTTTGGTAATGTGAGGCACAATTCAACAGGTCAAAAGATCGATTCTCTTCTTGGTTGGGCAAAGAACTTTTCAGCTATTATATGTTTTTATATATCATTAATATATTCTACTATGATGAGTCAAAAGTTTTGTACTATTTTGGTAACATGAAGTACAATTCCACAGGTCAATAGATTATTCTCTTTCTGGTAGGGTCAAGAACTCTTCAGCAATCCATCATACAAGGTGTGTCAAAAAATTATCACGTTTTTTTTACTTTTAGACTGTATTCTGAAAAAAAAAATAACGTTCCATTCATTAATTTTTTTCAGAATGTAAGATGTATCAAAAAAGTACCAAGTTTAAAGCTGTACCAAGATGGAAATGAAGAATGAATGGAACGTTTTTTTTTTCGTTTCAAAATACAAAAATTAAAACATAAGAATAAAGATTATTCTCTTCTTGGTTGAGCAAAAAACTTATAGGCTATTATATGTTTTTATATATCATTAATATATTCTATCATGATGAGTCAAATGTTTTGTACTATTTTGGTAAGATGAGGCACAATTCCATGGGTCAATAGATTATTCTCTTTCTGTTAGGGTCAATAACTTTTCAGCTATTATATGTTTTTATATATCATTAATATATTCTATTATGATGAGTCAAAAGTTTTGTACTAGTTTCGTAACATGAAGCACACGGGTCAATAGATTATTCTCTTTCTGGTAGGGTCAAGAACTTTTCAGCTATTATATGTTCTCAGTCAGTAGAGCATCTGCCTAGGAATCAGAAGGTTCCAGGTTTAATACTGGCCTTTACCAACTCAGTGCATGAGTAGAGTAGCTTGTATCTGTGTGGTAAAGTGCGAAGCTGATGGTAGGTATGGTGCTCCACCTCAGACAAAAACAATCTCCCTGTGAAAAGGGAATAGACTCCCTCACTGTCTGGCTGATAAGTTTGAACTCATAAAGCATAAGTTCCTAAAGTTGATTGTGTTGCATGTTCATCTGTGTGGCTTTTAACTCTGTGCCTACTTTAAGATGCTCACAGTGGCTCTCCCACTAGAAGCTGTTTCTATGCATACCACACCCAAGCAAAGTGCAAAAACTGATGGTTAGTTCATTATAACTGATCAGAAGGACTCAGATTATAATAATAATAGGACTTTATTTGAATAGATAAGGGCCGGGTTAGCTCAGTCGGTAGAGCGTTCGACTAGGAATCACAAGGCTCCTCGTTCGATACCGGCCCTCGCCAACTTAGTGTATGAGTAGCACAGGAATCTGTGCGGTAAAGTGAGGAGCTGATGGTAGGTGTGGCACTCCATCTGAGATGCAAAAACCATCTCCTTGGTCTAGCACTAGTGAAAAAGGGATATACTCCCTTGCTGTCTGGCTGATACCGACATTAGGCCACCCCGACGACTTTACTTACTTTATTTGAATAGAATGAGTTCTGAGGTGAATAGATAGTGAACTTTGAAATATTCCATCATACAGGTAAAAAATACCAAGAAAATTTGGTACAGCCATGGGGGAAATTTGGTAGGCAGAGAATAAAATCACATCACATCGCATAATAAGAAAAAGAAAAGAAAAAAAAGAAAAATTAATATAACAAAATAATTTGAGTATCTACCTTAAAGCAAATACTTGTAGCACTTTTGAAAACTGATTAATCACACATTTATCTTAATAATAGAATAAAATCTCCCTGGAGACATGAAATTGCGGTGAGATTGTCTACAAAAAATGGAATCATCAGTCTGGGTTCAAACTCAACTCAAGACTGTCAATGTTCACATTGCCTTAATTATCTTCTTTTTTTTTAGTTGTTTCCATGGGATTATGGTCCATTTTTAACTTAGGCATCAAATTTCTGTGAAAGTAAATTTTGAATATTTGTAGTTTTTTCTGTCTTCTTTAATTGCATCAAAAATTTTACATTTAGATTGTTCAAGCACTTGTCGGATGGAAATAAACATTATTCTCCCTATATATATATGTGTGTGTGTGTGTGTGTGTGTGTGTGTGTGTCTCCTTCTTCTAGGCTAATTCTTTTTTTTGAGCTGGGTCATGTGTGCTCATTTTTTGTTTGTAATAAATAAGCAAGACTTTGTTGTTGTTTTTTTAGATGTTTATTGTTCAAAACCCACAGCCCAAAAAGGTTTCTAACTGCATGGTGAGAAGTCGGCATTTTAGGAGCAAAAGACCCCTACATCTGCTCCTTCTGACTAATGGTTGAAATCTGCCTAACTTAATTTCTGTTCTCATGCCTTCCCATGAATAATACTTGTTTAAATCATATTTTAATTGGTTTCTATATAGTAAATATATGCATCTGTAAGGATTAAAGTTCCAAATGCAAAACAAAGCCTTCACAAATCGTTTCCATCATGTCGGGGTCACCAGTTGTAAGGATTGGAGTGATAATACTTGAAGATAAAACTCCGACAAAGGTTGATAGACAAAACATTTTATATACAGCACAAGAATTAACAGGGTACCTAATTTAGATAAAGTGTACATAATACATACATACAAAAGTAGTATAAATACATATACAAGAGTAGAGATAATGACCCATTCATGAATGGTAAAATACAAGATATTTAGGTATCAAAGAGATACCTAAATTTACATAAAAACGTAGTTATAGATACATAACTAAAGGATAGTCATATATCGTATAAGAGACTTACTAGCAGGGAGTGGCCAGTGTTAAAGGCCGAAGCCCCAACGAGAAGGGGGTAGACAGAGTCTAACCCATAGTGGTGTCTCGTAGGTCGGCAGGCAAAGAGAGAGAGACGTTCAAATCAGCCGCTTAAATATCAAGGGCCCCTAGCGGGAACCAGTGAAACTAAACGGGCAGACAACTCCCCAGGCAAATCCGAAAATAATGCCTACACATCTACCAGGCACAAGTATTTAAGTTTTAATGTATTAAAATATTATATTAATAATAGAGATTCACTTCTGGTTTTTGTCTGTAACAAAAATTACGTCACTGCTTACGTCACATTACCCAAAATCATCATAACATAGAATAAATACACTCAAAATTTGAATATGCAACATTAGACAGTTCTCATTGTTTTTTAAAACAAGTTTTAATAAATACATGACAGGTATTATTGTTGTGAGGTTTTAAGGGGTCAAATAAGAACAAAACGACGGGTAACAAATGTAGAAAAATGTATTAACAGAAAGTAGACAAATACAATAGAGAGATGTGGAAATTATGTCCGACGAACAGAGTTATTGGCATACTCGCATTGGCTTACTGCTAAGCCACAATTATCCCTGTTATTTATAGTAACCTGTCGGCGCATTCCATTAGTCTTATAGGGTGTATCACCTATAACACCCCCCGCCTAAGATTTCTGTTTTCAGTTTTTGTCTGTAACAAAAATTAGATCACTGCTTACGTCACATTACCCAAAATCTTCATAACATAGAATAAATACACTCAAAATTTGAACATGCAACATTAGACAGTCCTCATTGTTTTTTAAAACAAGTTTTAATAAATACATGACTGGTATTATATATCTATATATCATTTTTTTTATTTTAATACATATTTAAAGTTTACATTTCAAATTGTTTTTATTTTTAATCCTTTAATGAATTTGATGATTTTACTTACTTAGGGTACAAACTCGCTGACATTGAATTTTTTACTCCCACCCCTCAGGCAATATGTTTCAAAAATATATTTTTACATCGCCCGGAGGGTATTTTTTATTTTGTACTAATTATATTAAATCAAAAATTCTAACAAAATAAAAAATCTATTTTTACATCGCCCGGAGGATATTTTTTATTTTGTAAAGTAAATGCAGACACTGTATTGACATAAATTTACATAAAATGTTGCAAATTTATTGGTATTTGCTACCAGACTCATCTGTGGAGGGATTTCTTGTAATACTGGAGATAACACAGTTTTCTTCTCGTCGGTGGGAAATGTAGTTAAGACGCTTCATCTCGGTAGTTGTTTTTCCTTTGGTCAGTGTGCCTTTCTGTAGTATGCTGGTGCGGTGCCTTAGACGGAATCTGGTCGTAAGGTTCTTGATAAATGTACCCTGTTTTGGGGTTAAGTGAGTGAGAGCATTTGTTTTTACGTCTCTCGTTGTTAATGGTTCCCTGGTAAGTACATCTGACCTGGACGAGGCCCCACAGACTAGTGGTGGGGTTTTGATTCTCACGCCAATATCCCATTGGCGATTGTCCCCCTAGTGGCAGGGGAAGATAATTCACCTGGAATTTCTGACATTCAACGCATGTTCACCTGTGTGCACCAACTACCATGATACTACCAACCACAACAGGTACCTTCCGTGGCATGACCTGCTTTGGTCACATGATATTGTTGTGTTTTGGTTTGTAGTTTGTTCTATATGATTTTAGCTTGCTTGTAGTCATGTCTAAATCCTAGTATAGTTGATTCTTCCTTCTCATGGGTTGGTAAGCTGAAAGTGAATTTCTTACATAATCTATGCATAGATTATTATCAACCCCCTGTATTTCTGAAGGGATGGCCCTTTTCATATCACGGGCGGGACTTTCTATGGAATATTACAGAAAGCCCGCGAAATATGTGAAGTCACGTGGGACCTGGTTGGGTTTTCAGTTTTGGCTTGGACATCAGGCAGATAAGATATGTCTGCTTAGCTGGCACTTACCTGCATAAGCTTGCTATGTTTAGTTACATGAAATGTTTAGTTAAGTAAATAAAAGCTTACAAAAATAAGATGGTTTTGTGGTTGATGAATGTCTTGGTAACAAGACTGATCTAGAAGACCAGACACAAAGTCCCCAAGACTAGGTCCAGACGCTGGAAGAAGAACATAAGATACCAAAGATGAAAAGAAGAAAAATAGAAGTAAGTAAAAAGAAGAGTATACAACAAATTTAGGAGAAGAAGTGAAAGAACAAAGATTAAGATGACTTTAGAGTAGGATTTTTATTCGTTGATTCACACTATTTCTTTTAGCAGCAATATTTCCCGAGCAAGTCAATAGGTGTTTCTTCTTCAAAGTCCTGGGGTAAAAATGGATGAGAGTTCTTTTTGGCACAAAGACTTTGGGGTGTTTCTGCTCATGCCTTGAGGGCTCTTCTCTTCTGAGGCCTTCTGGGAGATTGTTATTTTTTTGTGTCTTTTTATTTATTTTTTTATTTAATTTAATATTGTTTTATTTTTATTTTATTTATTTTTGTATGGTTTAATTTTATCTTTAATAATCCCCACAGATCATGTGATATACATGCTGCAAATTTGAATTTACCAAAATATTGCAAAACTTTTGACTCACCAGAGTAATTCACAGATTTATTTAAACAGAACTTATTCTTTTGTGTTGTTGATGTTGCCACAAGTTTTCAGCTATCTATAGTTTTGAGAAGGAAAATTAAATGTTTTCTTTGAAATTTTGGCATTAAATAGCCCACAAGGGTTGAGAGGCCATTAAACAAAACATTTAATTTGGATTATTTAGATTAATCAGACTATTGTCCTCATTTTTATTGTTATCTAAACAACGTTTTTGCTAATGTGCTCTCCAGCCTTCTTCATGTATTTCTTATTGGATTCGGGAACCTTCTCGAACTCAGGAACCTTCTCTTTGAACAAATACAAATTAAAAGTTTTGTTTAATGGCATCTCAACCTTTGTGGGTTATTTAATACCAATTATTTTTTTTGTATATATGATTTGTAAGCAAATAGTTTGTAGGTACTTTCTTTTGTTTAGTTTTTTTTTTTAATTTCTAAATTTTTTAATAAAAAACACATTTTTAAAAACTCATTTTGATCTATTTAACGCATAGATGGGATCCTAACAGATACTATTAGTGTGGGTCAAAGTGGACCTTGGAATAATTGAAATGAAGGGGTACTCCACATTCCCCAAAGCTCCAGAATTGGAACCTCACCACTTTAATGTTATACCCAGGGCACTAAAAACCTCAGCCACGGCCTTCTAGAACATATATTGTAAAAAGAGTTGGGGTTTTGCCATAAGAGCAATATGGTCATGACAATCATATAGGTGCTAGGGCTTGATGTGACCAGATCAGAGGGGGGAGGCCCTCCAACAGCCTGTTTAGCCCAAGTAAGGGCCAAAGTGGAGTATTGTCATGAACTGCTCAGCCACCAGAATTCTATGCTGAAGCACCATATATATATAATATATATATATATATATATATATATACCAAACTTGTTGGTAAACCCTTGCGGTAAGAAAAAAAAACGGCAAATATTTTGATTGTAAAAATATACTACCAAACATTACCTGGGGAGAAAAAAAATGTTTGAAAAAAATTTCTTTTTTTCAAACATTTTTGACGATAGTCGTACCAACCAAAAATAATTTATCTGTATGTATATATGAAAAATATATATTCATATAAAAACAGCTAGAATATACTAAAGATAATAAGTAAAGAGTGCTCAATACCTAAGTAGAGCAAATAATAAAGATAAACCTAATGAGTCAGATATACCTACTAAAAGTTTCGCTTAGTGCTCTTCAGGGCTAAGATCTGACTCTGAGTCAGATCTGAGTCAGATCTTAGCCCTGAAGAGCACTAAGCGAAACTTTTAGTAGGTATATCTGTGTAGCATAATTATTAGGGTCTAGCAGAATTCGAGAATAGAAATAAAGCTGTGTGCGGACTGCTAGAGAAAGACTGGAAAAGGAGAGTGGACACACAAAGGGTTGCCGGTAACTTGACCAAGGTATGACCCCCGGATGAGGAATTGAAAGCTAAAACCATATGTTCTGGGTGTTGACCGGAAGCGAAAGTGACGTGATGACGAGGAACGAGCAAGAGGAAGATCATCCTCTTTTGCCTTTCAGACGTCGCAAGGTTCAGATGGGGCTGCTGGTCCCTAGTGTTGGGACAGCGGTATAGTTGGTACCATGTTAAAAGGTACAGTAATTTAACAGTGTCCTCTCTCTCTTTCTCTCTGTCTTTCCTTCTCTCTGAAACAGAGCCCACAACAGGAGCCTGAAAAATAAATGCTAAGCCCTTGTGACCATATATCTTACGTGTCTGTTGTGCCTTCTTTATCTACAATGATAACTGCTGCTTAAACTTGAGTTGGCTACGTATATCGTTCCGGAGTTTGCCACAAAGACACTTTGGTACTTTGTTATATAACCAATACATTTTTAGTGCCGTGAATTTTGAGGCCCGGTGACAAGCCCTGCCACGTAACAATCTGACTCATTAGGTTTGCTGCGAGCAGTCCTGAACAAGGAAGCAGCACCCCACAAAGAAGCAACTATATGGTTACCTACCCCCCCATCTCACAAACCATCCGGGTGAGACGAACTAGGCATGCAGGACACTGCTGGAGAAGCGGGGATGAGCTCATAAGCGACGTTCTCCTGTGGAAACCAACACATGGACATGCTAACGTAGGACGCCCGCTAAGGACCTACATTGACCAACTATGCGAGGATTTGGGATGCTGCACAGAGGAACTCCCAGGGGCCATGAGTAATAGGGAAGGTTGGCAAAAGATTGTCATGGATATCCGTGCTGCTCACGTGACATGATGATGATGATAGATATATATATATATATATATATATATATATATATTGAAAGAAAGATTTTACCCTGTAGAATTAATCTAGTAATTGGAAAATCTGTGCTATCCACAGGGTACAAAAATACCTATATTAAAACATTATGCTTGTTGTGAAACGATTTTATGGATTTTATCTTAGTAAGGAACATTGTGTCCCACTTTTTAATCTCCAAAGGGCATAAAATTTCTGTGTTTGATTACAATCACTAAATTTTATTTCAGGCCGTTTTATCATTTTTCTTTTCGCCTAACCTTTGCTTATTTCCTGCAGACTTTCTTTATAGACTTTGACGTGCATTATTGATTTTAGAGATTGAAAAAGAAGAAGAAAAAAAGAAAGAAAGAAATAGAAAAGCAGAGAAAAATGGTTGGAATTAAATTCTTGCAATTACTCTGTCTGCAAAAGACGAATTCACAAAATTAGCTGTTGCCAAAGGCATAGATCAACTGATAAGACCCTGGAGTAGTTTTCTTTTTTCTTTTTTCTTTTTTTCTTTTCTTTTTTAATGTTTTTCTTTCACAATTTTGTTATTGTTGTTATTATTCTTATGGTAGTTATTATTGCTATTGGTGTGGTGTATATAGTTATTATTTTTATTGCTCTTTATAGTTGGATGTAGATGTATGTGGTCTTTATGTGTATGTGTGTATGTATAAGCTATTTATATGTGTGTGTGTGAGTGTGTCTATGTTCTTCATGTGTGTGTATATGTGTGTGTATATGTGTATGCTCTTTATGTGTGTGTATGTAGGCATAAGCTCTTTATATATGTGTGTGTGAGTGTGTCTATGTTCTTCATGTGTGTGTATATTTGTATGCTCTTTATGGTAATGTGTGTATGTATAAGCTCTTTATATGTGTGTGTGTGAGTGTGTCTATGTTCTTCATATGTGTGTATATGTGTATGCTCTCTATGTGTATGTATGTATGCATAAGCTCTTTATATGTATGTGTGTGAGTGTGTCTATGTTCTTTATGTGTGTGTATATGTGTATGCTCTTTATGTGTGTGTATGTAGGCATAAGCTCTTTATATGTGTGTGTGTGAGTGTGTCTATGTCATTCATATGTGTGTATATGTGTATTCTCTTTATGTGTATGTATGTAGGCATAAGCTCTTTATATGTGTGTGTGTGAGTGTGTCTATGTCATTCATGTGTGTGTATATGTGTATGCTCTTTATGTGTATGTATGTAGGCATAAGCTCTTTATATGTGTGTGTGTGAGTGTGTCTATGTTCTTCAGATGTGTGTATATGTGTATGCTCTTTATGTGTATGTATGTATGCATAAGCTCTTTATATGTGTGTGTGTGAGTGTGTCTACGTTCTTCATATGTGTGTATATGTGTATGCTCTTCATGTGTGTGTATATGTGTATGCTCTTTATGTGTGTGTATGTATGAATAAGCTATTTATATGTGTGTGTGAGTGTGTCTATGTTCTTCATGTGTGTGTATATGTATATGATCTTTATGTGTGTGCATGTGTATGCTCTTTATGTATGTGTATGTATGCTCTTTATGTGTATGTGTGTATGTGTGTATAGTCGTATGCTCTTTTTGTGTGTGTGCATATGTGTATGCTCTTTATGTGTGTGTGCGTATGCTCTTTATGTGTATGTATGTGAGTGTGTCTATGTTCTTCATATGTGTGTATATGTGTATGCTCTTAATGTGTGTATTCTCTTTATATGTGCGTATGGGTGTGCTTTTTATGTGTGTGTATGTGTATTCTCTTTATGTGTATGCATGTGTATGTGTGTATGTGCATGCTCTTTTTGTGTGTGTGTGTATATGTGTATGCTCTTTATGTGTGTATGCAAATGCTCTTCATGTGTATGTGTGTATATATGTGTGTATGTGTATGCACTTTATGTGTGTGTGTATGTGTATGTGTATGCTCTTTATGTGTGTATGTATGCTCTTTATGTGTATGTGTGTGTATGTGTGTATATGTATGTTCTTTTTGTGTGTGTGTGTATGTCTATGCTTTTTATGTGTGTGTGTGTGAGTATGTACATGTGTGTACTTGTATGTGTCTAGGTGTGTGTATGCTGTTTATGTGTGTGTATATGTATATGTATGTGTGTGATCTTTCATTTGTGTGTATGCTCTTTATGTGTGTGGGTGTGTGTGTATGTGTATGTGTATGTATGTATGTATATAATCTTTATGTGTGTGTGTATTTCCTCTTCCACTTTCTGACAACTATTCAAACAAGCATAAATGTGGTTTTAGTGAACAGATGTAACATCTATAATGATGTAACAGATGTAACATCTATAACAATGTAACAGATGTAACATCTATAATGATGTAACATATGTAACATCTATAACAATAGACAATTGTCAGTTCAAAAATGACCTGCAGTCAATTGGGAACAGTGGGGATTGAAATGGGTTCATTGCCATAGACCAATATGTACATTAAATTATACTGATACAGACTGATAGTCAGATTGATTGATAGCTATATAGATAGCTAGATAGATAGATAGATAGATAGATAGATAGATAGATAGATATGAACATACTAACATAAATAGATAGATATATATGAACAGACCAATATAGATAAATAGATAGATAGATATGAACATACTGACAGATAGATAGATAGATAGATAGATAAATAGATAGATTTGAACATATTGACATTGATAGATAGATAGATAGATAGATATGAACATACTGACAGATAATTAGATAGATAGATAGATAGATAGATAGATAGATATGAACATATTGACATAGATAGATAGATAGATAGATAGATAGATAGATAGATATGAACATACTAACATAAATAGATAGATATATATGAACAGACCAACATAAATAGATAGATAGATAGATATGAACATACTGACATAGATAAATAGATAGATATGAACATATTGACATTGATAGATAGATATGAACATACTAACATCAATAGATAGATAGATAGATAGATAGATATGAATATACTAACATAAATAGATAGATATATATGAACAGACTGACATAAATAGATAGATAGATAGATATGAACATACTGACAGATAATTAGATAGATAGATAGATAGATAGATATGAACATACTAACATAAATAGATATATATATGAAGAGACTGACATAAATATATAGATAGATAGATAGATATGAACATACTGACATAGATAGATAGATAGATAGATATGAACAGACTGACACTGATAGATAGATTGGTAGATAGATATGGTCAGACTGACATAGAGATATATATAGATAGACTGATTTAATAGATAGATAGATTGATATGAAAATGTAATAAATTTTACAAAATTTATTTTTCAGGTTTCTAAAAAAAGGAAGAGCAATTTTTTTCTTATCCAAATTATTATTTGTCTAAATTCATCAATAAACACATTTTGGTCGCTGTATCCCCCGCTCCCAGACTCCCTCTGATGTTTCCTGTGTATCCGTGCCTAGTAATGATCCAGCCTGGGAAATCATTTTTTATAGTTTGACAGTTGATCAAACAGGCATCGAAGAACTTTTAAAGATCTTATTCAAATAATGACCTCATTGTTTTTTGCACACCTATCATTCTAATGTGCATCATGAGAAGAATTAAAATCATTTTTAAAAAAATGTTTATTGGTATTTCCTTGAAAGTACATCTTGAAGTGTAAAATCCAATGACATCATGATCTTTTGATTGTGTGTATTTGTGTATGTGTATGCTCTTTATGTATGTGTATATGTGTATGCTCTTTATGATGATCTTTATGTGTATGTGTGTATGTGTATGCTCTTTATGTGTGTGTGAATGTTCACAATGTGTATGTGTGTGTATGCATGTATGTGTATGCTCTTTATGTGTGTGTGTGAGTATGTGTGTGTGTAAAGTGTAAAATCGAATGACATCAGTATTTTTTATTGTGTCTATGTGTGTGTGTGTATGCTGTTTATGTGTGTATGAATGATCACTCTGAGTATATGTGTGTATGCGTGTATGTGTATGCTCTTTTTGTGTGTGCGTATGTGTTTGCTCTTTATGTGTGTGTGTGAATATGTATGCGTGTATAAAGTGTAAAATCCAATGACATCAGTATTTTTTTATTGTGTGTATGTGTGTGTATGCGTATGCTCTTTATGTGTGTATGAATGATCACTATGTGTATATGTGTGTATGTGTATGCTCTTTATGTGTGTGTGTATGTGTATGCTCTTTATATGTGTATGAATGATCACTCTGTGTATGTGTGTGTATGCGTGCATGTGTATGCTGTGTTTGTGTGTGTGTATGTGTATGATCTATATGTGTATGCTCTTTTTGTGTGTGTGTGTGTGTATGTGTATGCTCTTTATGTGTGTGTGTGAATATGTATGTGTGTAAAAAGTGCAAAATCCAATGACATCAGTATTTTTTTATTGTGTGTATGTGTGTGTATGCGTATGCTCTTTATGTGTGTATGAATGATCACTATGTGTATATGTGTGTATGTGTATGCTCTTTATGTGTGTGTGTATGTGTATGCTCTTTATATGTGTATGAATGATCACTCTGTGTATGTGTGTGTATGCGTGCATGTGTATGCTGTGTTTGTGTGTGTGTATGTGTATGATCTATATGTGTATGCTCTTTTTGTGTGTGTGTGTGTATGTGTATGCTCTTTATGTGTGTGTGTGAATATGTATGTGTGTAAAAAGTGCAAAATCCAATGACATCAGTATTTTTTTATTGTGTGCATGTGTGTGTATGCGTATGCTCTTTATGTGTGTATGAATGATCACTATGTGTATATGTGTGTATGTGTATGCTCTTTATGTGTGTGTGTATGTGTATGCTCTTTATGTGTGTGTGTATGTGTATGTTCTTTATATGTGTGTGTACGTATATGCTCTTTATATGTGTGTGTATGTATATGCTCTTTATGTGTGTATGTATGATCTTTATGAGTATGTGTATGTATGCGTGTATGTGTATGCTCTTTATGTGTGTGTGTATGCGTATGCCCTTCATGTGTGTGTGTGAATGTGTGTGTAAAGTGTAAAATTCCATGACATCAGTATTTTGTTATTGTGTGCATGTGTGTGTATGCGTATGCTCTTTATGTGTGTATGAATGATCACTATGTGTATATGTGTGTATGTGTATGTTCTTTTTGAGTGTATGTATGTGTATTCTCTTTATGTGTGTGTGTGGGAATATGTATGCGTGTGTAAAGTGTAAAATCCAATGATATCAGTATTTTTTTGTTGTGTGTATGTGTGTGTATGTGTATGCTCTTTATGTGTGTATGAATGATCACTATGTGCATATGTGTGTATGTGTATGTTATTTTTGTGTGTATGTATGTGTATGCTCTTTATGTGTGTGTGTGTGAGTATGTGTATGTGTGTGTAAAGTGTAAAATGGAATGACATCAGTATTTTTGATTGTGTGTATGTGTATGCTCTTTATGTGAGTATGAATGATCACTGTGTGTATGTGTGTGTATGCGTGTATGTATATGCTCTTTTTGTGAGTGTGTGAATATGTGTGTGTGTGTGTAAAGTGTAAAATTGAATGACATCAGTATTTTTTTAATAAATGTTCTGTCTAACTATTTAGAATGATTTCCCATTATTATCCTCAGATACACAGGAAACACCTGAGAAATGCTGGAGGATACAGCAGCTGAAATGAGATGAGGACAACAGTCCAAACAATCAAAATTATTGTTTGAATTTTTTAGTATATATGGTGTGCTACAATACACCACTTAAATTTATAGACTAAGCGAGGTCACATGGTTTAAACCTCAGCCAATCAACAGCCCAAATGCATGGCTGGTTGACTACTTAATCACTGATACTGGGAGGCATCCATTTGCAATCAGTGATGAAGGACTTGTAAAACTGAGTAGCACCAAGGAACAACCAAAGGATTCTTTACCCGTAGATTGAAACTATCAAAAATGTTTGGTATATAAGGTATGCTACAATACACCACTTAAATTTATAGACTAAGCAAGGTCACATGGTTTAAACCTCAGTCAATCAACAGCCCGAATGCATGGCTGGTTGACTACTTAATCACTGATACTGAGAGACATCCATTTGCTATCAGTGATGAAGGACTTGTAAGACTGAGGAGCACCAAGGAACAACCAAAGGATTCTTTACCTGTAAATCAAAATTACACTCTGCTTAACACAAGGATCTCCATTGGACAAGCACTCTTGCTTGAAACCTGAAGGATGGCCACTAAATTCGTTATAATTATTCACATCAAGCCTCATCTCAAAAAGATAGACAAATAATATCAGTTCAGAGTTATTGAGGTTTATCTGATTTTCATAATAACTTCATTCGGGTTGAATAATTTGAAATATTAAAAGGGCCACAATTTTAATTACTACCCATGACTCAAAAACTCTTGTACAGTGGGTGTTCTACCTTCATCAAAGGTAACCCTTTCTCCCCCCAAAGTCAGTATCTGTCAATCCAACATACTACAACCTGTTAAACTGAACTTGACAGACTTAAATTCCATCATCATATGTCCCCCCACCGAAAGAAAACAAAAATACCAAAAATCAGGGAATTAACCGAATTTAATGAAATTTTCAGTGTTCATATATTAATGGATAAAAGATATAATGCACCAGTTATTTAATTTAAAAACTTTTACATTTTTTCAGGTCAGTTAGCTTTGTACCACGTACATTTGAGGCATAACACAGATTCTCAAAGAAACGTGGTTCAAAGTTAACTGACCTGAAAAAATGTAAAAGATTTTAAATAAAATAACTGGTGCATTATATCTTTTATTCATTAATATATCAACACTGAAAATTTCATTAAATTCCGTTAATTCTCTAATTTTTGGTATTTTTTTCTCTTGGTGAGGTGCCATACAATGGTTGAATCTAGGTCCGTTAAGTAAGATTTAACCCTACAACCTGTCTGACATACTCAGGTATATAATGGAGAGAGAGTGACAGACAGTTAGATAGATAGGGTAGATGACAGTTCTTACCTTTTACCTTCTGTTCCTTGTTCTTCATCTAGGTTATCTAACTTGTCTGGCCACCATATTATTCCTGTTGATCTACTGGGCTTATTAAGGGTTGGTTCTTCTTCATTGATTCTTCTTTGTGCTGGGCTGGACATTGCTTTTAATAATACAACAAGACTTGTTTTATGATAACAAATAGTTTTATGATAATAAAGCTTTATTATGCAACCCTGCCCATGATTCCACTGTGGGTGAGTTGTGAACCCTAAAAGACATCCTCTCTGATAGGGTGCCAGCTTGCATCTGACTAATTATAATAAAAATTATTCCCATACGTCCAATCACGCAGTTTCAAGGGGTCAAATCAAAAGTTTATTACCCATCCATAACCATCAGGTAACTTTCCATGGACCCCGTCATTTTAAGTCTAACAGACCCTATTCAAAATTTTAACTTCATAATTTATGAGCTGCTCATAAATTATGTAAAATAACTCCATTAACTCATGCTCAACTCCCTCCCTTTATCTTTCCCCTACTCTCTTTCTTTCTTTCTTTCTTTCTTGTTATATTTCTTCTGTGTAGCATGTGCTTTTTCTTCCCTTTCATTCTTTATGATAAAAATGGAGTGATCCATTATTTAGCTGAGGGGACAACATAAAAATTCACAAGATAAGCAACACCAGATAATCATCTTTAGGGATAGCCTTCATATGCGACAGCTGTGGTCGGGCTGTTTTTTCGAACAATGGACTTCATAGTCAAAGAAGGCACTGTAAATTCAGGGGCACAAGAATTATATAGTCTTCTGAGACTGCAATGCCGATAAAATATAATTATACATATATATTTACAGGATATAATGTCTAGACAATAAATATATATATATGTGTGTGTATATGAGTGATTAAAATATATAAATTAGAATAAGAGAGTTTTATAATTTGCTTGAAGCATTGTGTATATATTGGTTAGGAGGTTGATTTAGAAGGCTATCACAATGCAGGTGTAAAGAAAAAATAATAATACGGTAACAATGGTGTTGTGTGTTATCCTGTATGTATTTCTTGAATTTTCGAGATAATATCTCTTTTTCAAAAAATAAATGAAACTGAAGCAGTCTAGTTATGACATTTCTTTTTAAATGAATTTGTTTGTTTTTTTTCAAAATGGTGGTATTTTTATATAAATGGATTCTCGTGTTGTATGCTTACGTGAATGCGGGGGGTTTTTTGTACTTGCGCGTATGTTGTCATGCGCGTGTCCATGAAAATGTGATATGAAATGAAAATACACACACATACACACTTATGAATTAAATACAGGTTAACACGCGTTATTATTTTTTCTTTACACCTGCATTGTGATAGCCTTCTAAATCAACCTCCTAATAAATTAGAATATATAAAGGAGTATGTGTATGTGAATGAGATATGTTTCTAGTCTTTGTGATAATATTCAGACTAGATTTGCTATAAGACAGCAAATCAAATCCTAACGACTTTAACACAAAAAAGGGGGTTAATGAATGTATAAATGAAAAAAAATTTAAAAAATAGAAATAGGAAAATAGATATTATCTTTTTACCTCATCTTATCAAATTTTTATCTCATCATATAATCTCATCTTATTCCCAATTATATTGATCTAACACAATTATGTCAGCCATCTTGAGACAATGGCTGACTTAACTTTAAGGAAGAAATCTACAAGTGTTACTTCTGACAATCACATGTGCAACTGCAGAGAGGGAGAGGGGGGGGCTGATGGGGGTGGTTTTTTTTGTCTTTTTTAATATAAATTCTCTTTTTAATAAGAGTTTCCTGAAAATGGAAAGAAAAAGAATACAGATTCCAGAATTGATGAATATTGCCAATGTCATTTGTTTAATCTCTATAAATATGCTGTCTGTAAGTACTAGATATTGACAGATATTAGATAGATAGATAGATATGAATATACTAGCTGACAGATAGATAGATAGATAGATAGATATGAACATACTGACAGATAGATAGATAGATAGATAGATAGATAGAACATACTGACAGATAGATAGATAGATAGATAGATATGAATATACTGACAGATAGAGAGATAGATAGATAGATATGAACATACTGACAGATAGATAGATAGATAGAAGAAAGATAGATAGATAGATAGATAGATAGATATGAACAATACTGACAGATAGATGATATGAACATGACAGATATTAGATAGATAGATAGATAGATAGATAGATATGAACATACTGACAGATAGATAGATAGATAGATAGATAGATAGATAGATAGATATGAATATACTGACAGATAGATAGATAGATATGAATATACTGACAGATAGATAGATAGATAGATAGATATGAACATACTAACAGATAGATAGATAGATAGATAGATAGATAGATAGATAGATAGATATGAACATACTGACAGATAGATAGATAGATAGAAAGATAGATAGATAGATAGATAGATAGATATGAACATACTGACAGATAGATAGATAGATAGATAGATAGATAGATAGATAGATATGAACATACTGACAGATAGATAGATATGAAAATTCTGACAGATAATTAGATAGATAGATAGATAGATAGATAGATAGATATGAACATACTGACAGATAATTAGATAGATAGATAGATAGATAGATAGATAGATAGATAGATATGAATATACTGACTGACAGATAGATAGATATGAACATACTGACAGATAGATAGATAGATAGATAGATAGATAGATAGATAGATAGATAGATAGATAGATAGATATGAACATACTACAGATAGATAGATAGATAGATAGATAGATAGATAGATATGAACATACTGACAGATAGATAGATAGATATAGATATGAACATACTGACAGATAGGATAGATAGATAGATAGATAGATAGATAACATACTGACAGATAAAGATAGATAGATAGATAAGAACATACTAACTGACAGATAGATAGATAGATAGATAGATAGATATGAACATACTGACAGATAATTAGATAGATAGATATATAGATATGAACATAAATTTTGACAGATGAATAGATAGATAAAGAGAGGGGTGGGGAGATAAATAGAGAGAAAGATATAAACAGACTGAGAAAAAATAGATGAAATGACAATTTTCCCTTTCCTGTAGACTGCTGATATATTAAAAAGAATTCAATATTATAAATAGCATATAAATAAAATATAAATAAAATACTTACACAGGATTTCAAAATTAAAGCCATTAAAAATTGTTTCAATTCTGAGTATTGATTTCTTTTGGCACATACGAAATCAAATAAGCAAAAATGAAAAGAAAAAAAAATCTCCAAGTTTCCATCACATCAGATTTTGATAGAAAATAAAAAAAGACATTATATACAAATATGTTCTAATTTAATTTCATATCAAAAATATACAATCAGTTTAATTCTAAAAACATTTTATCATCTTCATCATCATCATCATCATCAAGCCATCAGCATAGATAACTTTTATTCTCTGTCTGTCTGTCTGTCTGTCTCTCTCGCTCTCTCTCTCTCTAACCATACATTGCTATTAACCATCGCTCTTGGTAAGTCCTCTAGACTCTACTAGAGTAACAAATTTCAATGTTTCTACATATTATTGTTTTAAATTACTTTTACAAGACCCTCCCTCCCCCAAAAAATACCCTAGGGACGGTGTAAAAATTAATTTTTGAAAAATATTGCCTGAGAGTTAAAAATTCAATGTTAGAGGGTTTGTGTCATAAGTAAGTAAAATCAACAAATTTAATAAAAGAGTAAAAAAAAAATGAAACTATTTGAAATGGAAACTTAGATTTGATAACTTTAAATATATATTAAAATAAAACAAATTATATATAAATATATAAACAGGGCATGTATTTATTAAAACTTGTTTTAAAAACAATG